>CM062819.1:1942003454-1942421829 GCA_031772625.1 Pinus tabuliformis
GATTATAGGTAAAACACAATCTTCTTCATTAAAATTGATAATAGAGTTACAATGTCACAGTAATGAAAATAATTTGTGCCAAAAATGAATATTTACAGTCTTGAAATTTCTAACCAGCTATTCATTTCGTTGGATGGTTTTATATAACCTTGGAAAGATAAATGGATAAAAGAAAATCCTTAGGATCAGGTGATCCTGATGATTTCACAACCGACAATCTGATTTCATCACAGAATAAAATTAATCCTCCTGGTCTTCCAATGTCCTTCGTAATAGAGACGTTGTCCTTTTCCTTTCTTGGTCATTGTTGTTTTGTCATTTGAACAACAATCATTCAATTCATGTTCCTACATATAAATATAGTGAAAGTTAGTTTTTCATGCCCAAATTTACCCAATTCGTTAATGATCGATTTTATCTAGCTTCTGTGATTGTTTCTTCTATATTTTTTCCTAAAACGAAGATAAACACATAAAGACAAATGATTGATTTAAGCTATTACAAGGATAAACATACATTTTCCACGGCCCAACGTAATCCCTTGCTTGCCTTTTTGCATTTCCTCATGCAATAAGATTATTGAGGTGTAGTTGTGTTAAGGAATAAGTAGGATAAAATTCTTCCTTATATAGCCTAAATCCGTTTTTTTGTTTAAGTACGACAAAAGCCTAGTTTACATGATAATCTAGAAATTATAATCACTGTAATACCCATCAGGAGGGTACTAGATAATAGGACATATCTAGCGGGACCCCATCTAGTCAGGGCCCATGCTTAAGACCATATTGTTGTATTTGTGTAGGCGAGTAGAGGTAGCTTTGAAATTTCTATACCCAAATGGCTCCATGTTTCTGACATTATTAGAGGAAGCTTCTCATCTTTGTCTTGCTTTTGACAAAGCTTCCTCCTTAATTTCCTGAAAGTATTCCTTTCCTGCCTATATGATATCTGCATGAAGTGGTCCTAATTGAGCCATGACTCCTGTTCGTTTCATGAACTGTTTATGATAGACAAAAGGATGTAGGGGTTTTGTGGGTTCTACCCTCACCCATAAGTCTATACCGTATTCCCTTTTTTGAAAAGTGTTATAGGATTTAGCCCATTTAATTTGATTGGTGGCAAAAGAAATAAAAGCTTGAAATTAAATATCCCCAATGAAGGGGCCAAGATTACTATCTATTTCATCCTCCAAGAAATAATTGTGCATGTATAATTCACATAAAAGGCATCATACTTGTTCATTTTGTTCCTTGAAAAATTTGACAAAGTCTGGCGTGGTCTTGAATTTCGCTGACTTACCAGCCTTGACAACTTTATCTTTCAGCAAGAGGTATCTTTCTAAAAAGAATAATGCATAATTGGTGGCAGGTGATCGACAAGAAAAAGCATCATAGTAGAGAAAAAAATTAGTTTCAATTTGCTCCTTGACCTTCTGCAACTTGGCTTGTACTTTTTCTACTTTCTTATTCTCATCTTTGAAATTGGCGAAAGTCTCATCTCCTGTTACAATAAGTGCCTCAAATTTCTTTCACAATTCTTGGTGTACTTGTAACGTCACTACTTCTTCCTTATGTCGAGCCAACTCCTGCTGAGTCTTGGTTAGTTCATTTTGCAATTTTATGATAACAACTTCCCTTACCAGAGGAACGTAGTGAGGTGTTTCCTCTGTCTGAGTTTCATCATCCTGTGTTATCATTGAATTAGTTTGAACAATAGCCTCAGCCACTTCTCGGGACATACAACAATCTACTTGGGCATTTCCTTCAAAATTAGTTTGAACAACAACTTCAACTGTTCCTTGGGGCATACAACAGTATTCTTGAGTTTTATCCTCAGAATTGGTTTGGACAACAACATCTGTAGTGGGGAAGTCTGTTTGGGTTTCAATTGAGCAAATGCAAGGACCTTTAGTCTGAATCTCACTGTTCTTCAAAGGACATTGCTTTGTTTGGGTCCCTACAGTTTCCAATTCCACCTCCAATTTCCAAACCCTAATTTCTTCCTTTAACCATTCTCTCAGTTGCTTAACTGTTTTCTTCTGCTTCATGTACTTCTTAATCAACTTCCTCAATCTATCCTTATACGTTTTCTTTGTCGTGGGGTTTTTGATCGACGGTGGTACAACTCTGTTTATTTCAGGTTCATGTGGAGTTACGCCAATATCAGGATAAGGTTCCAATGGAACAATCTCTCCCGATGGATTCTCATCTGTAGGAATTTACTAAGTAAGTTCCTCAGACAGAACACCAAAGGACACCGCTCACAAACAGATCAAAGATCAATACACCAGTATTCTTGACATGGTTAAAGCCCTCAAAGAGGGAACAATCTAGGATGTGAGCCAACGCAGCCACTTCAGGCAATTTATTAATAAAAGAATGAAAATTTACATAAGCTTCTCTCATGAAGGGTTACCCTACAAATGACCCTCCATGCTCTTTAAATACAGATCATGGACCAATCGAGTGTTAAGCCATAGATCAAGTGTTGGTAATACCAAGGAGAGAATGAATCGTCGGATCACTTCAGGTCTAGAACATATTGTGGCCGTTAGATTGTAAATTACAAAAGTACATAGTAAAGAAACACACTTTACCTAAATCTACACTACACCAAGTTATACTTAACTATTTCCTATATGTCGAAATATCCTAACACTCCCCCTTAAGAACAACTTGGGATAGGATTGAAGGATGTACATATATGACACAATAGGAGAAGGAAGGAGGCATTAGAGCCTATCCCCCCTTAGTGACAACTTCCTAAACTCCAACCATAAATCGAAGTTTAGTAAACTTCGCCTTTGTAAAAATGTTTGCAACTTGATCATATGTTGAACAATATTGCACTTCAAGAACATGGTCATGAATGAGCTTTCTGATGAAGTGCATGTGCAGTTCAATGTGTTTGTTGTGCTAATGTTGGACTGGATCTTTGTATAGTTGAATGGATATTTGATTATCACACCAAAGTGTAGTCGAATGGTACTACTGAAAGCCAAACTATGATAGGAACTGACGAAGCCATAGGGCTTCCTTACTAGCTTCTACGATGCCATGATACTCTGCTTCCATTGAAGAAAGAGAAATGACACTTTTTTCTTGCAAGTCCATGTAACAGGTCCATAACCAAGAGTGAAGACATAACTTGCAATAGACTTCCGATCATCAGGGTCACCATCCCAATCGGAATCAGTGAGACCAACAAATAGAGGAGATGCTTCTGCACTGTAATGAATCCCAAACTGAATTGTAACTTGAACATAACAAAGTATTATTTAGTTTCTTTCCAATGAATTTCATGTGGGTTTTGCATAAAATGAGAAATAAGGCCAACATCAAAGGAAAGGTTAGGACGAGTATGGGTCAGATACAAAAATTTTCCTACAAGTTGATGGTATAAGGTAGCATCAACTTCAGGGGAAGTACAAGTGACTGAAAGTTTGGCTCCAGAATGAAAGGGAGAAGGGGCTGGGTTACAGTCTTCCATGTGAAAGTGGCGTAGAATATCACATACATACTTGTACTAGGAAAGGGAAATACCTTCCTTGGATTGCAATACTTAAATACCAAGAAAATAATGCAAGTGTCCTAAGTCTGTCATTTCAAACTTCTTTTTAAGGCTGGAATTCACATGGTTTATAAGGTTGGGATCACTACCAGTAAGGATAATATCATCAACATAAAGAACAAGAATGATAAGAGACTTGCCCACTTTGTTGGTGTAGACGATATTATCAGAATGACACCTAGAAAAACCAGTTTCTACAAGAAACCTATCCATTTTGACATACCAAGCCCAAGGGTCTTGCTTGAGACCATAAAGGGATTTCTTAAGCTGACATACAAGGTTGTAGTCTATTTGTATAAAGCCAGTAGGTTGTTCCATAAACATTTCTTCATGCAAGTCCCCATGCAAGAAGGCAAATTTAACATCCATCTGATGGACTTCCCATTTGAAAGAGGCAGAAAGGGAAAGAAGAAAGAATATAGAGTTCATTTTGGCAACAGTGGAGAAGGTTTCAATATAGTCAATGCCTTCAACTTGTGAAAAACCATTAGCAACAAGTCGAGCTTTATGTTTATCAACTTTTCCATCTGGTCCATAATTGGTTCTGTGAACCCATTTGCATCTAACAAGTTTTTGTCCCTTTGGAAGAGGAACAAGATCCCATGTATCATTTGCCAATAATGAATGATATTCTTCATTCATATTTGCATTCCAATTTGGATGGCCTGAAGCTTCTGCAAAGGTGTCAGGATCATAATTCGCTGAAGCTTGAGCCAGTAAAGAAGAGGCTCTATTGAACTGAGAACATGTACGTCGATGATCTGTAGGATCACCGACAAGAGCACCTGCTGCATCCTGAGCAGCACAGACCCATTTTGGAAGCTGAGGAATTAAAGGAGGATCCTGAGAAGGCGTGGCAGGATTGTCATCCTCGTTGTCATCATCTAAAAAAGAAATATTTTCAGAAGCAGAAGGGATAGAGAGAGGTGGCACATCCACCGAACTAGGCTCATAGGCCGATATATTTTCAGCAAACTTTACATCTCTTCTAATGATAACATTTTTGGACTTAAGTGGAATAAGTCTATATCCTTTGACATCTTTAGAATATCCAACCAAAATACATTTTTCACTCTAAGGTTCTAAAGCTTTATGTTTCTCATTTGGAATATGGGCCCATGCTTCACTTCCAAAAACACGAATGTGACTTACCTCTGGTTTAATTGAGCTCCATGCTTCTTTTGGAGTGATATTCTTTAAAACCTTAGTAGGAATGCGATTTACTATGCAATTTGCATAGTTAATTGCTTCTGCCCAAAAATTAAGACTAAGTCCTTTAGATTGAAGCATATAATTAGCCATTTCCTTTAAGGTGTGATTCTTCCTTTCATCTACATAATTTTTTTGTGGATTATATGGAACAATATGTTGCATTTGAATTCCATTCTCAGTGCAAAAGTTGATGAATTTGTTGTCTCCGCCATTATCAGATCTTAGCTTAAGAATTTGATGTCTAGATTGTTTTTCAACAAAGGCCTTAAAGGCTAAGAACATGTTAAATACTTCACTCTTGAGTTGTAAGAAGTATACCCAAGTGTGTCTGGAGAAATCATCAATGAAAGTTAAGAAATACTTGTAGCCAGAGAATGAAACAACTAGAAGTGGACCACATAAATCACTATGGACAAGCTGTAAAGGGGATGAGGCGTGCCAAGAGGCACGTTTTTCAAAACTATCCCGATGATGTTTTCTGAGTACACATTCAGAATAAACACCATCTTTGTAAGATACTATTGGAAGACTTGTCACCATATTTTCTTCACATAGATTCTGAAGGGAGTGATAGTTTCAGTGACCAAATCGCTCATGCCAAAGTTTACTCACTTCATCATTGTGAGCAACAAATATTGAGGGAAGATTTGATGACCCAAAGTTGTTAAACTTATACAAGCTTGTAGAATCATCAGTAATGCCAGTAGCTAAAATCTGTCTAGGATCTCTTAGGTCCTTAATTACAACATCGTGAGGTGAAGATTCAACGATTTTACCTTCACCTGAATGAGTTATCTGATATACAGATAGAAGGTTGCAAGATAAGGTTGAAACACATAATACATCATTAAATTGACCATTGTCTAGATGAACAGTTCCAATCCCTACAACACTAAGAGATCTATCATCACCAACATATATATTTTTGGTGTTACAATCATTTAAAGAAGAAAACATGGCTTTGTTTTTGGACATGTGATAAGAAGCTCCAGAATCAATGAGTCACTCATGAGAATGAGAAGAAGAATATGCTTTTAGTGCATAACCAAACCGAGATGCTTGCTAACCACATGCAGAAAGCGTTATTCCTAAAGATGAAGTTGAAGTTGAAGAGTGCTCCAAATGGATGTTATGCTTCTTCATTGCTGCTTCCAAGGCTTCCATCTTCTTAAAGCATTTAGATTCCAAGTGGCCATCTCGATTACAAAAGTGGCAATGTCTATCAGTCTTCTTCCCTTTGTTTTTATTTGCATTATCATTTTATTGAAATGATTTTTCATTTTGAGACTAAAATGCTTAAGACCCTTGTTTGGTTTAGGACCATTCTTTTTAGGATACTGCTTCTTAGGATTCTTTGAATTTGTTTGTTGCTGGGTGGCTAAGGTTTTCTTAGAAGAGTTTCCAATATTAAGAAGACCAAGATATAAGAGATTTTCTTGTTCTCTTATGAAATAATCACAAAAGGCATCAAAATAAGGGGAATTGTAGTCTTGTCCTTGAGAAATAAAGGCTTCTCTAGTAGAATGAAAGGTGGAAACAAACACAGCGTAGGCTTGTCCCAACTTAGTAAGAATGGAATAGATAAGGCTACCATATTCTTTCGTAACCTTAACACCTTCTAAGAGAAGTCTAAGGGTCTTGAACTTGGACAAAAAATCTTCAATGGAAGAAAAATTATTGGGGTTCGATGTAAGCAACTCATTTTCGAGTTGATGGGCTCTAATTTCATTTTTAATTCCAAAAACGTTAGTGAGTTGTTTCATTGCTTCATTAGGAGTATCAAGTTCTGTGATATGGAATCTAAGGTCTGGAGAAATAGAATCCCTATCAACCCATGTACTTGATCTTGCCTATTTTCCCATTTGGCTGCCTTATCTTCATCTTGAGGTTTGGTTTCTTGGCCTGAGGCTATTCTGTAAAGACCTTTACTTCTAAGTAAATCCACAATGTAGGACCACCACTGGAAGTAGTTAGTGCTGTCAAGAATAAATTAGCATGGAATTTCCATTCTAACAGAAACTGAAGCTGTAGATGCTGAAATTAAGTGTTCCAATGGAACGATCTTGAAAAATTAGGCTGATTAAAAAAAAAGGCTCTGAAAATGACTTCCGGATGAAGAAGTTATGGCTTTTTGAAGAAAAGTTGTTGAAGATGTCAACAAAGCGCGTGAATGTGCGGAAATGAATGATAATGTTATATTTAAAAGCCCCCTCCCTCGTTTACAAACTTAATTTAGTTAGCTCACTTTAAAAAAAAAATTATGTGACTCACTTTTATAAATAAGTGAAAGTCACTTTTACAATGGTACTTTATGAGCTACCCACTAAATTGTAACTTAAATAAAAGATAAAGAGACTTTAGAATTATAAGTGACTCACTTTTTATAATGGGTTAGAACACTTTTACATAAATTAACTTTAAAACATAAGTTATATGTGCTTTTTGAAAAAGGAACTCAAGAAAAAGAAAGACTTGAACTCAAGACCTCTATTCTCATAAAGTAACTTTGGACCAAGTGAGCTAGTTTAAAAGGTTAGAAATTTTTGGAAAAGAGGAAGGAGGTTTTTTTTAGTCACTAAAGCTTTGGGGTGCATGCTTGCTTGGAAAACCTCTTTTTTTGCCTACAAAACAAAAACCACAAAACCTAACATAGACATACAAAAAAAAAAAAACCTTACAACTTGAAGTTAGCTTTAGCCGAAAACTAAATATTTTCCTCAATGTTTCTAATTTTCCGAGATCACACTAAAGGCCAGCGGAAAAGAGCACACACATGAGAAAAATCGTTCCTTTTTATTTCTGATTTGCATAGATTGCATAGAGTCATGGGGAAAAGAGCATACGTAGAAATTAAAGGTACATATCCGGTAATAAAAAACAAAGAGCTAAATAAACCGAAATAAATAGAGAGATGAATAACTAGAACTACAAATAAAGACTGTATACCTCCAGATCTTAAAAATGACGTAGCTATGGCTAACGTAAGCCTTTTGGCGTGAAATGAAAGGGGTTCCTCACTAGAACAGATTCTCCTAACACAATAGAGCAGTCCTCTCAGCCCGAAAGCAGTAAAAAACAATAGATCTAGGAAACAATAGTCGGATGTAGTTGTACTGGCTTCAGATTTGGATCACCAACGAATGCGGCCCTCAAATAGCTCTTATACCATGTAGGAATTTACAAGGAAATTTCCTCAGAAAGAACACCAAAGGATGCCACTCACAAACAGATCATAAATCAATACACCAATATTCTTGACGTGGTTAAAACCCTCAAAGAGGGAAACAGTCCAAGGCCTAAGCCAACGCAGTCACTTCAGGAAATTTATTAATAAAAGAATGAAAATTTACATAAGCTTCTCTCATGAATGGTTACCCTACAAATGACCCTCCATGCTCTTTAAGTAGGGATCATGGACCAATCAAGTGTTTAGCCATAGATAAGTGTCGGTAATACCGAGGAGAGAATGAACCGTTAGATCACTTCATGTCTAGAACATACCGTGACCGTCATATTGTAAGTTACAAAAGTATATAGTAAAGAAACACACTTTACCTAACTCTACACATACCAAGTTATAATTAACTATTTCCTATGTGTCGAAATATCCTCACATTGTCTTCCAGGTTCTTTTCTTCATGAGATTCTCTCTCAGGGGACTCTAATGGAATAGTATCTCCTTAGTGATTATATTTTTCAGGGTCTTCTTCTGTATGTGCCTCGTCCTCCGGGGACTTCATTAAGACAATATCCCCTGGGTGATTTTCATCCTCCATGGTTTCTTCTGTATGGTTTTCCTTCGCTAGGGATTCTAATGGAACAATGACTTCTATTTGATTTCCATCCCCGAGGGTTTCCTTTGCATGGACCTCTTTCTCAAGGGGCTCATTTATAGAGGGAACTGGTTCCCTCTGACCCTCCAAATTATTAGCAAATGGCAAAGTTTCAGAATGGCCAAAACTGCCGGCAGAGGCAGACTAGTTAAGGGCATGATTTTTCTGTTCAAAGTTTTTAGACAGTTCCCTTTCCTCACAAAATATCCCCATATTCTCCAATACTCGGGCCACTTCTTCCTCATATTCCTGCAAAAATTCATCTTGTGGACTTGGAGAGGGAATGTGAGATGGCCCTGCTTCTTCTATTGGAATTCGGGTGTGATGTTGCGATTTGATCCTTGCAAAGTGCCTACAATTTATTGGGCCTGAGGCCAAAGAAGGATTCCTTCTTTTTCTTTTCCTTTTCAGACCTATTACTCTTACCCCTTGATGTTCAGTCTCTGGGTTTTCTTCTGGTAGGGTCAAAGCAGGATTTACAAGGTTATCCCAGGTCAATTGCTGTTGGGCTAGTCCATGAATGATAATTAATTTAATCAGCACATGATGTCTGATGACAAAATGTGGGTCCTTAGCCTTTTT
Organism: Pinus tabuliformis; assembly: GCA_031772625.1. Lineage (NCBI taxonomy): Eukaryota > Viridiplantae > Streptophyta > Pinopsida > Pinales > Pinaceae > Pinus > Pinus tabuliformis. Next base: position 1,942,012,652 of record CM062819.1, read on the forward strand.
GACCCTACTAGCAACATCATGCAATAAATAATTTAAATAAAATGGAAAATTAACTGTAATTTTTTGCTTAAGAATAGATAATAGTTTGAGTTGTCGAGGTTTTACCTCATCCTGACATCCGTCACAAGTGATATACCTCTGAACAATGGTCACCAATTCTTGCCTTTGCGTACCAATTTTTCATCTAGGTCCTAGAATATTGTGACTGCGTCTTGCAGACGAACATGCTTATCCGTCCATATCATGCCTTCTGCTAGAAGACCAGAGACTTTAGTAAAAACTGCTTCAGAAACTATTATGTTTCTACCTTTCACTGTCGTGCATCCATTCTGTATATTCTGCAAAAATCCGAGTGTTATTTCCTCATGGAATCCCTATAATTTGGTCAGGTATTGAAGCTTGACGACATGCTCAAGAATTTCACGAGCTTGTTCTGATAGTCAGAGTATGTAGGTTCATTGCGGGTGGCTTTTCCTCTCATGGTTTCTGTTTCTCAGTAATTGGTTCACTTGCAATTTTTCATGCACTCTTCTCACAATTTCATAGTTTGGAACAACACTGTAAACCATATTTAAATTGTTAAGTTATTCACAATGGAATGACGTTGTTTTAGAGTTAATATCAAAGGCAATTATGTTGTTTGTCTCATCAACAGTTTTTGGCGCAACTTAATAATTAATTCGCATGCTATCCATAATGCTTACCTTCCCCCCTCCAATCAGAAAACAATTTAATAATCATTACACATGTTATCCATAATGCAGACCATCCCCCCTCCAATCAGAAAAGGGCGTCCACAACCACAAAGCATGGGAAAAAGGGAAAGGGCGTCGAGAATTCATAAATGTAGCCAAAGAAAAATCAAAGCATCGTAAATATGACAAAAATAGTCAGAACAACATAGATCAAAAGATTTGAAATGCTCGTAAAATGAATAAAATAGAGATTAGACCATTATGTGAAGAGATATTTTTCTTAGGTGGAGAAGGTGATGAACGCATGACCGAGGATAAATGTTAATCAGTGTTGGTATTGATTGATTAGACAATAATGATATAATGCATATAAAGATGTAATTTACCATGCATGTTGGTTAATTTAGTTATAAATGTTGTTCAAATAGTAAATTCACCTTTTACGAATGAATCAATAGGGGATAATAGGATAAGGAATATTTGGCAATGTAACATAGCACTTCAATACCGCAAGCAGAGCTGTTGCTGCTAGCAAGCGTTCATAATCTTGAAAAGGTTTCTTTTTAACCCAAAAATGAGACACAGTCCTCATTTCAGTATTTAGATGATTTTCCTTTTCCTTTCTATAAAGAAACCACTATGTTGGCATGGTAACCAGATAATCATAGTGCCATTCACCAAGATATAACAAAGTGATCAGGTCGAATCATGATGAGACCTCCTGTCCTTCTGACAGTTTTAACTATCAACAAGGTCATTACCCTGGTGTGGTGGCCATAATGGAATGTCACTTGTTACACCCTTATGATCATGGTAGGTTGGCTCGTGATGAGATCCCCTATCCTATTTAAGAAGATGTGTGTTGCATTTTCATATTTTTTTATTTTTATTGTAAAGGGATGGAGGCTCATTTACTCCTTAAGAGCCAGGGATGGCGTGAGAAGTAAAAAAAAAAAATCCAATGAAAGTTATGCTTTTATCCCTATATCATAATACCAAAAGGAATTATTAATTGAAAGTGTGAAAGATAAATCGACATGGTATTAAGAGAGTAAATAATTTCATGATGTGTCCAAAAAGAATATATTCAACCAGTCATTATATAGATGAACTAGGTCAGTTTCGAAATAAATATGACCATCAAATGTTTTACAAGTCATAATGGTATTAATTTACTGTTTTTATTTTATCTCAGGTACAAATTCTAAATACAAATAGATGGTTTTACTATAAAACATGGAAGAGAGAAAAAAATGGCAAAAAGAATGATCGGTGATGGAACAACAAAAATAAATCACAACTGTTCTTTCTACCGAACAATAGTTGTTCAATCAATTGAACAACAACTGTTCAATTGATATAACAACAAAACACACAAAAAAAAAAATCGGTGTTGTTCAATGGATTGAACAACAACTGTTCAATCCATTGAACAACAAAACACACAAAAAGAAATCGGTGTTGTTCAATTGATTGAACAACAGTTGTTCAACTGATTGAACAAAAAAACACACAAAAATAAATCGGTGATGTTCAATGGATTGAACAACAGCTGCTCAATTGATTGAACAACAAAACAAACAAAAATAAATTGGTGTTGTTCAATGGATTGAACAACAACTATTCAATTGATTGAATAACAAAACACACAAAAATAAATCGGTGTTATTCAATGGATTGAACAATAGTTGTTCAATGGATTGAATAGCAGTTGTTCAATTGATTGAACAACAACTGTTCAATTGATTGAACAACAAAACACACAAAAAGAAAAAATTGGAGCTGTTCAATTGATTAAACAAAAAAACACACAAAAATAAAAAATTGGACTTGTTCAATTGATTGGACAACAAAATACACAAAAAGAAGAATTGGAGCTGTTCAATAGATTGAACAACAATTATTGCACACACCCAAAAATAAGAGAAATCCTCGTATTTACATAGTGATGCCTAAACTAAATTGCAACTAACCGTAAAAAGAATATATACATTATTTACAACTGAAGAAAGATAAATTTGTATGAAAGTAAAGCTATCGAGTCATCACTCCCTACAACGAAAATTTGCATAGTGGGATCATCATGTACCTGTTGGAAAAAATACTCTTTGGTGAGCGGTTTATGATAAATACACATCCAATGTCCATTCACCCTAAAAGAATGGCCAGACTCATCAATGGTAGTGAGAGTGAGAGCTCCATTGTTGTGTACCTCTTGAATTTCATAAGAGCCAAGCCACCTTGTCTGTAACTTGCCTAGAAAGTCTTGGAATATGGAATCATAGAGGAACGTCCAGTCTCCTTTCTAAAACGTCTTATTTTTAATAAGAGTGTCGTGCCACTTTGCCCTTCACTATTGAATAATTGCGGTGTGTTGTAGAGAAAGTAGTTGAGCATCATCCAATTTGTTTATTTTTTGAAGTCATTTAGTTTAGGCCTCCGTCAGATCCAATCCCACTTCCTAGGTTGTTATGAGAGTATTTATTTCAAATTCAATAGGAAAGATAGGATTTTTGCCAAATACAAGTTGGTACGAAGAATATCTAGTATTATTTCACAAATTTGTATGATAGGCCCACAAGTGTTATATCACCATTTACCACCCTTGGTATTTGTGATGCTTGGTTTATGGCCTAGGGAAACCCCTCCTTCTAGACGTGGTCCAAATATTTTAAAGACAACTTTAATTTTGTCCCTAGGGCACGTTTCCATACAAAAAGATGCCTTTTGGTCTTAAAAATGTTGGAGCTACGTTTCAGCATGTCTTATGCTTTCCACAACATCAAACATGTCATCGAAGAATAATTTGATGATTTAGTTGCTTGTTCTCGAAAGAGAATCAATCATCCCAGCCACCTTTGGTTATTTTTTGAGAGATGTCGATTTTATAAGATCCAGTTGAATCCGAATAAGTGTGTTTTTCAGTCACATCTGATTGGTTGTTAGGATTCATCGTATCGACTGAAGGGATTCAAGTAGATCCTTTCAAGGTTGAGGCAATAATTCAGTTGCCTCCTCCATTTTCCATCCGTCAACTTCAAAGTCTCCAAGGAAAGTCAAATTTCTTGAGAAGACTTATAACAAATTACGCCAAGGTTACCAAAGGACTTTTGTGTTTGCTTAAGAAATGAGTTCCATTTTTATGGGACGACTTTGTGCAACAATCTTTTGATGCCTTGAAGTAGGAATTAATCTTTGCCCCATTGTTGAGTCCACCAGATTATGGCAAAGATTTCCTTTTGTATCTCGCAATGACAGAATCAACCATAGGTATGGTTCTGGTTCAAGAGGATGATGCTCTCACTGAGCATGGAGTCTAGTACTTGAGTTGAGGCTTAGTAGGTCCTGAACTACACTATTTTCCTATCGAGAAATTGGCCTTCGAAGCTGTCCATGCTATCCAGCGGCTTCGTCATTATATCCTACTACGCAAAATGTTCATCTTAGTGGCTGTCAATCCTTTTCATTTTGTCCTCAATAGGCAAGTGATTGGGGGCAAATAAAATCGATGGATTGTTATTTTGTAAGAATTTGATCTCGAGTTCTTGTCAGCCAAGTCTAAGAAGTCAATGGTTTTTGCAGAATTAATTTCCGAGCTACCTTGTGAGGAAGACATTGTTTATGAGGAAAATTTCCCTGACGAACATTTATTCCTCATTTCTTCACAAGATCCCTGGTATGGAGATATCATCATATATCTCCATACTTCGAAGTTCCCGCCTGCTTCCTTCAAGGATGAGCGTCGAAACTTACATCACCTTGCCAAAAAATATGTTATCATTGGTGATACATGATATCACAGAGGGGTTGATTAAATCCTTAGGCATTTCTTAACTTTGGAAGAAGCAGAATTTGTACTCAATGATTTCCATAGTGGAGCTTGTGGCGGTCATCTATCAGGGCTTGCAACTGTAGGTTTTAACCCCGTACAGAAATTACCTGCATATGAATTCTAAAACACATAAAATAAAAAATGCAAGAGCATAACACATAAAACACATATACACAGAGTTTTTCCCCTGGATCCCAAAACCAGGACTATCAGCTTGATTTTTCATTATGTTCCTTTCAATGTTACAATACATATTTATACATGTCGAAGCATCCAATACTATCGACCGAAAAACCATCACGTCCAAAACTATGGATTGAAAACCATTGCGTCCAAACGAAAATCATGCACAAAACCATAGTTGGGTCCACCCAACCTAACATAGGGTCCAAAACCAAAATTTTCTAGGACGCTGCCCTGGACCCCATAGAGTGGGGTTACCGGTACCCCTCAAACCCCCTGTGATCTCCCCCCCTCTAACCCCTGGTTAACTACGTGGGTTAGTCGTGGAAACAATATAACACAACCCAACATTCTCCCATTTGTTGTTTTCCTTCCACAGGGGACCACAAGAGAGCTTAGTCATTTATCCAGCCCTGTAACGCCCATTGTTTCTCTACACCAAGAGAACTTCTCAGAGCTCATAGATTTTGTCAATGCATCTGCAGTATTCTTCAAAGTGTCCACCTTTACCAACAACATCTTTTTGTGTTCTATCATATCCCTCACAAAGTGATACTGAACATCAATGTGCTTTGACTTTGAATGATATACAGGGTTCTTTGCCAAGAAAATTGCACTTTAGTTGTCACAATTGTTGGGCAGTGGAAGCCCCGCACAATGGTCATGGGGCACGAAGCCCGCAATTTTGGGAAAATCGAGGGTAAATATTCTGTGAGAAGCGCGATGTGTAGTAAGTTAAAGTCAAAGGGTAGTCTACCCAAAAATAATGTCAAGAAATGTAAGTGGAGTTGGCCCGCCCATGGATCGTGGTCCATGGAAAGGTATAAATAGAGCGAGGCTCTATGGGTAAAGGTAGCTAAGTTTTGTTTTATGATCTTGGATATGTAATGTAATGGGTTTTTGAGGAGAACAATTTGTAAGCGTCTGTAAGTCCGAGTCGAGGGTGTGGGTAGTGGTTAGAGGCTCTGTAGCTGTGTGCATAGAAGCCTGGAAGAGTCCGCAGCTGTGTGCGTGGACCCCTACAACTGAGTGTGCAGGGTGGATCTGGATGTATTGGTGAAGGAAGTAAATAAAGATAAGTTGCTTTGGTAATTCTGTGTTAAATCTAAAGTATCGCGGATCTAGATTTTTGTATGGTTAATATCATTGTTTGATCTATGCGCATATGCTTACATTTTGAATACATGTGAATATGCATTTAATCTAAGTGCACGAACTGGATAAATCTAATAAATTTTTGCTTAAATACCCTTCTAAGTAATACTTCATCAAATAGATTAGATCTGTGAACAACGCACTAATAACTAGTAAAGATTATTCTGGGTTGGATCTGCACGAAACATGCCAGCGTGACGTTGCGAAACCTTTGGATCACATCTAGACATCCCAAGGGTGCAGAAACCTGGTTCTAGCACCCTCCCCTACTACCTCAAGTGAGACCTCAGTTCGTACTCCGTGGAATATTGCTGAAAGGGTCGATAGCTGTGGGATTTGTTTGGCTAAATAATTCTTCCGAACCTGGGTCAGGCCCATATAAGCCAACAAATGGTTCTGTTGTCGGGACAGGGATCTGCCTAAGGGATGTCTGATGTGGGAATAGAACCAAAATGGATGGTCTTATGCTTATTACCAGTTCTTCCTCCCGAATCGAGGCCAATTGTTCAATTAGGTGAAGGTGGACTTATTACCTCGTCAGATCTAAATGAACTTTATCGAAGAGTTATCAATCGAAATAATACTCTTACAAATTTATTAGCAAGAAGTGGATCTGAGTCATTTGTTATTTATCAAACAAAATTGATCCAGGAAGCCGTAGATGCACTTCTCGATAATGGTATCTGTAGACAACCAATGAGAGACAGTCATAATAGGCCTTATAAATCGTTCTCAGATGTGATCGAAGGCAAAGAGGGAAGATTTCGTGAAAATTTACTAGGCAAACGAGTTGATTATTCAGGTCGTTCCGTTATTGTGGTGGGTCCCTTTCTATCATTGTACCAATGTGGATTACCCTCAGAAATAGCAATAGAGCTTTTTCAAGCATTTTTAATTCGTAGTCTCACCGGACGACATATTGCTCCCAACCTAAGAACTGCTAAAAGTATGATTCGAGATAAGGGACCCATTGTATGGGAAGTACTTCAAGAGGTTATGCAAGTACATCCCATATTGTTGAATCGAGCACCTACCTTACACAAATTGGGAATACAAGCGTTTCAACCTATTTTAGTAGAAGGACGTGCCATTCGTTTACATCCATCGGTTTGTGGGGGATTTAATGCAGACTTCGACGGAGATCAGATGGCTGTCCATGTACCTTTATCTCTGGAAGCTAGAGCAGAAGCTCGTTTACTCATGTTTTCTGAGACAAATCTTTTGTCTCCAGCTATCGGGGATCCTATTTCTATACCGACTCAGGATATGCTTCTTGGACTTTATATATCAACGGTCCAAAATAGTCAAGGTATTTATGGGAATAGGTACCATCCGTATCACTCGGAAAATAAAAGCTTTTCTTGTAAGAAACCTTCCTTTTATAGTTATGATGATGTGCTCAGAGCTTACCGACAAAAACGAATTGACTTATACAGCCCCTTATGGCTCCGGTGGGGGGAAGTGGATTTACGTATCATTACCTCAGTAAACCAAGAAGCCCCTATCGAAGTTCAATACGAATCTTTGGGTACTTTCCACGAAATCCATGAACATTATCGAATAAGAAAAGGTAGAATGGGAGAAATCCTTAATATATACATTCGAACAACTGTTGGTCATACTCGTTTCAATCGAGAAATGGAAGAAGCCATACAAGGGTTTGCCTGTTCTGAACACCCAAATAAATCACTACCAGCTCTCAGGATCTAATGTTATTGATCTTATGATTTTTTCATTAGGCAGATATAGAGATCGAGGAAGCCTTCGAATAACCGGCTTGAACCCATTGCTTAATCCTGCTCATGAAAATATGGAGATTTTTCCTTATGAAGGAACGAACTAGATTGCCCTTTGATAATTTACCCTTTTATAATAAAGTGATGGATAAAATTGCCATTAAAAAGCTTATTAGCAGATTAATAGATCACTTCGGAATGACATATACATCACATATCTTGGATCAACTCAAGACTTCGGGTTTTCAACAAGCTACTGATACAACTATTTCTTTAGGAATTGATGATATTTTAACAGCGCCTTCCAAAGGATGGCTCGTCCAAGATGCGGAGCAACAAGGTTCTGTTTCGGAGAAATAGAATCATTATGGGAATGTACACGCAGTGGAAAAATTACGTCAATCGATTGAGATATGGTATGCTACCAGTGAATATTTGAGAAAAGAAATGAATCCGAATTTTAGCATGACTGATCCCTTAAATCCAGTACATGTGATGTCCTTCTCAGGAGCTAGGGGAAGTACATCTCAGGTTCACCAATTAGTAGGTATGAGAGGATTAATGTCAAATCCTCAAGGACAAATCATCGATCTACCCATTCGACGGAATTTACGCGAAGGGCTCTCTTTAACGGAATATATTATTTCCTGTTATGGGGCTCGTAAAGGAGTTGTGGATACTGCTGTACGAACAACAGATGCTGGATACCTCACACGTAGACTCGTTGAAGTAGTTCAACACATTGTAGTATGTAGAATAGATTGTGGCACTATCCAAGGTATTTTCGTAAGTCCCATTCGAGGTCGAGAGAGGGACAGAAATGAAATTGTTGTACGAACACAAATACTGATTGGCCGTGTGCTAGCAGACGATGTATATATAAATAGGAGATGCATTGCCACGCGCAATCAGGATATTGGAGTTGGACTTGCCAATCAATTAATAAACCTTCGAACACAACCAATATATATACGAACCCCCTTTACTTGCAAGAGTATATCTCGGATTTGTCAATTATGTTATGGTCGAAGTACTACTCACAGTCACTTGATTGAATTAGGAGAAGCAGTAGGTATTATTGCGGGCCAATCCATTGGAGAACCAGGAACTCAACTAACACTAAGGACTTTTCATACCGGGGGGGTATTTACTGGTGATATTGCAGAACATATACGAGCCCCTTTCAATGGAAAGATTGAATTCAATGAAAATTTGGTTTATCCCACACGTACACGTAATGGACATCCTGCTTATCTATGTCATAATAACTTATCCATTACTATTGATGGTCAGGATCAAGTACAGAACTTAACCATTCCGCCACAAAGTTTGCTTTTGGTTCATAATGATCAATATGTGGAATCAGAACAGCTTATTGCCAAGGTTCGTGCTAGAACATCTTCCTTCAAGGAAAAAGTTCGCAAAAATATATATTCTGACTTAGAAGGAGAAATGCACTGGAGTACCAATGTGTGTCATGCACCTGAATATGTACAGGGTAATGTTCATCCTATACTCAGGACGGGTTATCTATGGATATTATCGGGATGTATATACGGATCTCGTGTAGTACCCTTTCCATTTCATAAGTATCAGGATCAAGTATATGTTCAACCTTTTGTTGCCAAACATCAATCACTTTCCGATTCTTACATGGATCAAGTGGAACATAGATCAGGTGACTCAAATTGCTATGAAAAGGAAGAACAAATCTTCAGTTATTCAGAAACTGAAACTGATCAGACCATATCCAACAAGCATCGAGACTCTATTTATGTCTTTTACCCTAATAATTACAATATTAAGGGGAAAAAGCAAATAAATCGATTCATCGTCTCATTGCAATGTGATAAAGAATGGGAAAAAAGAATAATACCTTGTCCTGATGCGATTCTTAGAATACCCAAAAGTGGTATTCTACAGAGAAATTCCATTTTTGGATATTCTAACGTAGAACATGGAATACCTGATGGGTCGAATATGACAACACCGTTTTCCCTAGATTTATCGAGGGAAGGGGACAACTTGCAGATTCAAATTAGCTATTCTATTTCGTATGAAGACGGTGAACGAATCCAAGTAATGAGTGATATAAGTATTCCATTGGTTCGAACTTGTATAGGATTTGATTGGGAACAAATAGATTCTATAGAATCTGAGGCTTATGTTTCTCTTATTTCAGTAAGAACAAATAAGATCGTTAACCATATGGTTCAAATTAGCTTGATGAAATACCCCCCTTTTTTCATGGGGAGAAGGGACAATAAAACAAGTCCAACTTTGATGTTCCCTAACAATTTGGACCACACTAATCTTTTATCTTCCAATGGGGCGAGTCAATTAATTAGTAAGCATCAAGGAATTATTTGTTCATTATCTAATGGGGAAGAAGACAGTGGATCTTTTATGGTTCTATCACCATCCGACTATTTTCGAATCGTTCTATTAAATGATTCTAAATGTTATGATACGGAAAATCAATCAAATAGAAAGGATCCTATGAGAAAAATCATTGAATTTTCAGGTCTCTTGGGTAATTTACATAGTATAACCAACCGTTTTCCATCCTCCCATTTTCTAACTTATAAAAAAGTATTATCAAAGAAACATTCCATTTTCACAATTCTTTCAATACTTTCCAACTACCTAAATATTATTTCATGGCCGAAAATATGATAATTTATCATTTCGATCCGTGCAGGAACATCATTTCCAATCTATTGGGTCCAAATTGGTGCTCTTCCTCATCCGAATCCGAATTCTGTGAAAAAACATTTCCAGTAGTTAGTCTTGGACAATTGATTCCTGAAAGTGTATGGATATCCGAGGATGAACCACTTCCCGAATCTGGTCAAATTATAGCAGTTGATGAGGAATCTTTAGTCATTAGATCAGCTAAACCTTATTTGGCTACTCGAAAATAAACTATCCATAGTCATTATGGAGAAATTCTTGACAAAGGAGATACATTGATAACATTGATATATGAAAGGTTCAAATCCAGTGATATAATTCAAGGTCTTCCTAAAGTTGAACAATTGTCAGAAGCCGGTTTGAATAATTCAATATCGATGAATCTGAAAGAAAGTTTTGAAAATTGGACTGGAGATATGACAAGATTTCTTGGAAGTCTTTGGGGGTTATTCATAAGCGCTAGGATAACTATGGAACAAAGTCAGATACATTTGGTCAATCAGATTCAAAAAGTTTACCGATCCCAAGGGGTATGAATTGGTGATAAGCATATAGAGGTTATTGTACGCCAAATGACATTGAAAGTCTTAATTTCAGAAGATGGAACGGCTAATGTTTTTTCACCAGGGGAACTCATTGTATTATCACGAGCACAGAGAATGGATCGTGCTCTGGAAGAGGCAATCTACTATCAAACCATGTTATTAGGAATAACAAGGGCATCTTTGAATACTCAAAGTTTTATATCCGAAGCGAGTTTCCAAGAAACTGCTCGGGTCTTAGCTAAAGCTGCTCTACAAGGTCGCATCGATTGGTTGAAAGGCTTGAAGGAAAATGTTATTCTTGGGGGGATGATACCTGCCGGTACTGGGCAACATATTCACCATTCAGGTAAACGAAATGGAATAGATCCAAGAATAGGGAATAGGAATCTATTTAGCAACAAAGTGAAGGACATTTTATTTCATCATGACAAAGTAGATTTTTTTTCCTTTCAAGACAATTCTTACAAATATCACAATATATTAAAAAAACAATTAAAATAGTCTTGAGAAATAGATTTCTTGTTATGTTCATGAATATCTCTTCTATAATAGGAAGAATATCAAATATTCTATGAGTGAGAACGTTTCTATCACGTACTAGACAGACAGGCAATCTTTGAGATGTAATTGATTCCGTTGGAATAATTAGATATTACGATACATTTTATTTCGCTATTTTGGGGAGGAAAGCGAACGAGAATGAGCAGAAGATATTGGAACATTGATTTGGAAGAGATGATGGAAGCAAGAGTTCATTTAGGGCATAAAACTAGGAAATGGAACCCTAAGATGGCACCTTACATTTTTACAGAGTGTAAAGATACTCATATTATAAATCTGGCTAAAACTGCTCGTTCTTTATCAAAAGCTTGTGATTTGCTGTTTGATATAGCAGGTAGAGGAAAACAATTCCTGATAGTCGGTACGAAATATCAAGCAACTGATTTAGTAGCATCAGCTGCTACAGAAGCTCGATGTCATTATGTAAATAGAAAATGGCTTGGTGTTATTTTAACTAATTGGTCTACTACAGAGACGAGACTTCAGAAGTTCAAGGATTTAAAAAAAGAACAAGATACGGGACGATTCAATCAACTTCCAAAAAAAGAAACAGCTATGCTCAAGAGACAATTAGACCAATTGCAGAAATATCTAGGTGGGATTAGATATATGACAAGCTTACCCGATATTGCTATAATTACCAATCAACGAGAAGAATCCATTGCTCTTGGGGAATGTAGAACTTTGGGTATTCCGGCAATTTGCTTGGTTGATACAGATTGTGATCCAGATCTCGTGGATATCCCAATTCCAGCCAATGATGATGGTATAGCTTCAATCCAATTGATCCTGAACAGATTAACGTCAGCAATTTGCGAAGGAAGAGCATTAAGGTCATTATAGCTATATGAAGGGCTAATAGAAAGTAATAAAAAAAATAAAAAAAGGGGGGGGGGGGGAGGACCTGAGGATTTACTGAGTTGGCTGCTATTCCATCCAAGATCTCGTAAGAGGGAATTTCATTTATTGATTTGGTTCGCTGCTCCAAATTGAAAAATATTCTTAATGGAATACCCTTTTTATTATCTCGTGACATCAAAAATTCTGATGAGAGTGAAATAATTGAGGAATCTCTCATTTGACAAAAATAATTTATTTTCTTCTTTAAGTTCATCTTTACAAGGGGGTAATATGGATATGGATATCGTACGATCTCCTATTAGCACACTAAATCATATCTATGAGATATCCGGTGTGGAGGTGGGTCAACATTTTTATTGGCAAATAGAGGGGTTTCAAGTTCATGGACAGGTACTTCTAACTTCTTGGGTTGTAATTGCTGTCTTATTAGGTTCAGCTATCATAGCTGTTCGAGATCCACAAACCATTCCTACTGGTGGTCAAAATTTTGTTGAATATATTCTCGAATTTTTTCGGGACTTGACCAGAACTCAGATTGGGGAGGAAGAATATGGTCCCTGGGTTCCCTTTATTGGAACTATGTTTCTATTTATCTTTGTTTCTAACTAGTCAGGTGCTCTTCTTCCTTGGGGAATTCTAAAATTACCTCAGTGGGAGTTAGCCGCACCTACAAATGATATTAATACTACGGTTGCTCTAGCTTTACTTATGTCAGTAGCATATTTCTATGCAGGTCTTACAAAGAAGGGGTTAGGTTATTTTGGTAAATATATTCAACCAACCCCAATACTTTTACCAATTAACATCTTAGAAGATTTTACAAAACCTTTATCACTTAGTTTTCGACTTTTTGGAAATATATTAGCTGACGAATTGGTAGTTGCTGTTCTTGTTTCTCTGGTACCTTTAATAGTTCCTATACCTGTAATGTTCCTGGGATTATTTACGAGCGGTATTCAAGCTCTGATCTTTGCAACTCTAGCTGCAGCTTATATAGGTGAATCCATGGAGGGTCATCATTAAATCACTGTCCAATCAGACAGAATATTTTCTAAGTATCGTACCAATGCATGACTTGATATGTATGGTAGAAGCAAATCAGATTTCTTAGTAAAAAGAGCTTGGTAACAAGATTTAAGATCAGTTAACTACTTCTGTCCATTAGATCTCCAGATAGAGTGGATCCGATTGGTCCATTTGTATAGAAATATGATAATAGGATCGAACAGGGATCTGAAACTCCATAAATTTGCAGTTCAGGAAAACAGAAATCTGCGGATATCAGAGGAAGACTGGTTGAACCGATATATATACACAGATATTCACGAAGTCTTCTTCGCGAAATTTCCAGTAGAGCTATATGAATGGATCACGAAGCTAGATGACAACGTGGGAAGGTGCAAATTGGACCAGCCTATTGTGTGGACCATGGAACTGGTGCACGGGATAGAAGCCATAGAAGATAAAATTGCGCACACAGTAGATCATTGCCTGGATCGGGTAATAGGAGGATTTATTACTGAGTTCGTGATAGATACAACTATGAGCTACAGCGAAGCAAAAGGCGATTTCTTCAAGTACCTCGGGGTAGGTATATCAAATCATTGAATACTTGGATTAAGATGATGTTCTGTGAAAAACAAATTATGCACGTTTATTGATGTTTGGAGTCATGCAAAGCGGAAGAGGTTACCACGGAATGGGAGGAGTAGAGAATAGTCCTTTAGTTTCTATTTCCCAGGAAAGCGAGGAGGATATCACGAGGTTCTCACCAGGGAGTGCGGTCCGGTTGGTCAAGGAGCGCTTCCCACTAATACCACCTCCATCCATGCCACCCCCCGCATCGCCTTCATCGGATCCGTCCAGACCAACCCCAACCCCACCACCACCAAAATTCGGGATGGCAAGTGTAATAAAACTACCAATATTTAAGGGTGTAGGGAATGAAGAACCAGGATGGTTCTGGTTTGTGATACGGTCTATAGGGATGCCCAAGGCATAACAAATGAGAACATCAAAAAGGCCATGCTAGTTAGTGCACTACAGGAGTGCACATTGATGTGGTACATAAAATAATCAATCGATCATCCGAATGAGGGAATAGCATCAATCCAAGATGCACTAAATAAAGAGTTTGGCCAACCAAAATCAGAAACCCAGTCGGTTATTGGGTTCAAGGAGATCATAATGTTGCCTGGAAAAAACCCATGGGATCTAGATGAAAGGTTAAAGAGCACTATTCGTGAAGCCAACATGACATTGACAGATGCGCAACATTGCGCATGGTTTGTGGTGTCATTGACACCATTTGAGGATGGGTTTGTCACAACAAAAGATCTCAACCCAAGCTAAGGCACTGGAGAGAGCAATGAGGTTGCATGAAACCCCAATACTAGATCCAGGGTTGGGAGTTTAGCAAATCCACGCGCAACTTCAAAACCCAAGTTTAGAAATGAAAAGCTTGAAGCGAGAAAGAGTGTCCCAACTAGAGGCATGTGTAGAGGTAGGATGTATTAAATGCAAGAGCCAGGGGCACGATAAGGGCCATTGCCTTGTCTTTGTGAATTATCTGGTGGGGGAGGTCCGATGCCATTAAACTTGGAGGTACAAGTAGGACCAAGTGCCGCACCTGTGCTCTGGTGCACGATTTGTCAAGTGGGTGGAAAACACGTAATAGATAATTGCCACCTATTACAAAAGTATACCTAGACCCCGTAGCAGCTATATTGCAATTTTTGTCGATCAATAGGACACGATGAGCGAACATGTCGAAGTTATGACTTAATGATAGAAAGAACCCCAGCTTACTGAATGCAGACTAAAGTTAAGGAGGATTTCAAGGATGCGACCGAGGAAGAGGAATGGGGCCTGGGCGGGGCCGTAGACAGCTGATCTGTTATAATTGTAGAGGGCCGGGACACTACACTCACGACTGTACTAACCCAACTAGGATATCATGCCCCTATTGTGAACAGTTTGATCATGAGTTGATAGACTATCCAACGTTAATCGCCCAAATGCACGAAAAGGGAGTGCTACAATCTCCACAACCCAGAATGTCCAGATGATGCAATTAGAACCTCGCGAAGAGGACCCCAGTATAAATATGGTACTGAGGAGCGGTGCAACTACAGATGGAAATCTACAAAAAGAGCATGCAAAAGCAGAAAGAGGCATGACACACTTACAAAGGAACTAATTCTTAGCCGGAACTAGGGATGAAGACACCAAGAGAAGCTCATAGGAGCTTCATGGAAGCCTCTACTCTAGGTAGGAGGGATCAAACGGGGCCAGGAGTGGACCCCTCCATGATTACTACCTTTTTCGAAACATGCATGAAATTGCTGCGAGATAGTAAAGCCGTTCAAGGATTACAGGATCTGATCACGAGGTGCGCCGGATCAGGTGAGCCACATGTAGTCCGGAAAATAGGGAGACATGATCTACGCACCGGACGGGAAATGAGACCGACAGCGCAAATCGGTGAATACCAAATGGATCAGGTCATCCTAGACCTCGACTTGGATGTGAATTTATTACCTAAACAAACCTGGGAACGCATGGGCAAGCCCGCACTATAATGGTCCCCGATTCAGCTACGAATGGACAACCAACAAAAGATCTTACCAATGGGCCGATTGCAAGGAGTGATTATAGATATCGATGATGTAAGCACAAAAACTGATTTCGAAGTCATAGAGATTGTTGATGATAGTAATCCTTACCCTACACTGCTCGGAATTGATTGGGAAACAGATATGAAAGGGATCATTAACTTAAAAAGGCAGTAAATGACGTTCGAAAAGAAGTCACTATGAGTAGTAGTTCCGTTGGACCCAGCCGAGGGAGAATGCTACATCAAACCCATGCGCGATGAATAAAGTGAGGACGAACTGGATTGCATCTATCATATAACAGCGCAAGACCAAGATCCAGTGCATTCCGAAGATGGTGGAAGAGTTGCGTGGGAGCGTGATAGCACCTGTACAGTGGATTCCAATGAGGATATTGAGCGATGGTAGAACCGGTTACAGGAAGCTACGACACTGAACTGCAATATGATGACTCGGTCATTGTGATGCGTAACCACCGAGGAACGACAATGGCTAAAAGAGAGCGCCACAACAGATGAAAGGCAACTCGTCCAACTTAGCACTTTATACGTAGCATGGGAGCAGTATAGTATGTTGGAAGACATGTTGCGCGCACCTGGAGGGTGGCCATAGAAGCTGAAATGGAGGAGGTAGTTCCAAGTACGGATTGAAGGATGTGCGCGGCAACCAAGTTGGTATAGAACAGTCGTTCATCAATGACGAAGGGTATGGGTGCTCATCAGGCGACCATCAACCCACTCGGATCTACACAAATCGAAGGCTTGCATAGCTGGGCAGGGAAGTATTGTTACGACCAAACAACCCAGCACAGATATAGCCCACCCTCCTAGGGACAACATCTGTGAAAGGATTCTGCAGCTCTGGGAAGCCATCTTGTGTTGTAAAATGCAAATTGGAAAGTTAGAAGCATCAGAGGCCAGTCTCTGTGCACAGAGTGCGAAGCTAGATGAAGCAATTGATAAGCTACAGTTAGAAGTCACCTATACGAAGGAAATGGACATGGTTGACTCTCCTACCCTGCTACAAGCAGTGACGCTGCTAGCATGGTTGCGCTTGCACTTGGGAGGACAAGGACGCACACACCAAAATCCGTTAGCAGAATCAAGGGAACGCAAAGGGTACTCACAGCCCAGGCTAGCCAGGAAATGGAAGACCCATGCGAGGGATTTTCCCACTTGACTATTTGTACGTGGCCCAGTCCCAGCGCCCCATGCAGTTGGAAGAGGGTGTGGGACTATAAAACAAGCTGTTGCGAAGCTGCACAACATGGCCACAGCATACATACAAGAACTGCACTTGCGTCCCTAGGGATTTACTGCCGTGAAGGAAAGATGGAAAGCAACCATTACAGGTATTATTCATGATATGATGGCCCATTTAAGGTACAATGGAGCGGGCGGCAAGTAATTAAGATAGAAGAATAACTGCCAAAATCGCATTTATGAACTGCCACATGGGAGGACAGGGGAGTTCCAATTTGAAATCACATATAATCATAGTAACAGTCACACCACCATGCTTTACCGTCCTGCAATAAATCCGCCTTGGGTCTGAGACAAGTGTAATATGAGTGACGAGCAACTCGAAGCAAGTCCGTGGTTTCAGGCATTGCCAAAACATTACCGAGAAGCAATCCTCAAAGAAAAAAACCCTACCGTAGATAGTCCACAAGAAGCCATGCCGCAAGCAGCCGAGCTCCCTAAATCACCCTGGACACCAAAGACCAGTAAGGACCCTCAGATTCCAGAACCAGTAAGAAGGTCATCGCGACACCTACACTTTAGCAAGTTCACAATGGAGGAAAAGGGTAAAACTGTCAAAATTGATAGCGACGAAGAAGAGGAAGGTTCTCCCACATATGTCAAAGAAGTAAACCCTAAAGAGGATCCCATCCAGCCAGTATGGTGACCCAGGTATGTGTCTCCAAGCAAGGGAAAGGTGAAGGTACTTGCGAATCTAGATGAAGTTGACACTGTGTTAGGTAAACTTGACTCAGGATAGAGTCAAAGTTGACCAGGTTAAAGAGTGATGGTTTTGGGGCACATGGTATTGTGCACCCATAGTATTCTGCCGGTGGTATTATATGTAATGGAGCTTATAAAAAGCTACAAGGACTTCATTGTAATGCAATACTCGGAGGTGGGCGGTGAAAGCTCACTTGGTCGGATTGGCCAGGGTTTTGGCCAATGCTAATGAGATCTTATTAGGTTGGTTTTTTCCCCGGATTTGGGGTTTCCCTAGATAAACATTTGTGTTTATGGTTGTTGCTGGTTATTTTTATATTTGTTTCTCTCAGTAATTCTCCATAATTAATTTGTGTTTTCGGGTATTGCTGTGTGTGGAGCATGATTGTTTAGAGGTCTTTGTTTCAGCCGGATGTATACCCCAGGAATTTTGTACACCCCTCCACGTGGGGGGTGCGGGGGGGCTGATCCCCCCCAGCTGGGGGGTCTGGGGGCCAGCGGTCCCCCGGCGGGGGCTCGGGGGCAGCGCCCCTGAAGCTAAAAATAGATGTAAAGTTGCCTTGTAAAAGTATAGTAATTTCTAGTCAATCTGGGCTGTTCATTAGGTGGATGATCTGACGGTAGAACTTATGTTTAGTTTATGGTTTTTTTCCCTAGAAGACAACCCCTCTCTTTGTATGAGGGCATTGTATTGAGTCTGTGTAATGTATGTTTATTCCTCGAGTGAGAAGCAGAGAGGTGAGATTGTGAGAGAAAACAGAGGATATTACAGCGGATCTGCTGTAGGTTGTGTCACTTCATTTTGCTGGATAATAGAAAGGAAGGACTGGCTGTTCGAGGTGGATGTAGCCAAAACTGGGTGAACCATGTATATCTGTGTCTCTCTTGTTTTATACATTTTCTGTGTTTATATTTCTACAATATTTTATGTGTTCCATTGCTCCATAATATATAATTTTATAACACACTGTACTCATTACCCCGGCTCTTCCAAAAGCAATCCCAGTGGAAAGCTCGGTGGTTGGCCGAATTGCGATAATGAAATTCAAAGACTGGGACCTCACAAATACCATAAAATTTCCCCACTTGGCGACTGATGCACTGATGGAGCAGAGTGTCGAAGGGACGGTGACAATGCTACAGTCAAAGGAGCGGCTGCAGAAGGTGGACAAAGCCAGGTTGCTCTGTCTCTTGTCTATTCCTCACCTTCTCCAGCCCCCTGTCACAATGTTGGTCATAAAGCAGTTGCTCTATTTAGTTCATGAGGAAATATTATGGGTCAGCAAACCCGTTTGCATGACAACTGAATTGGTTCATCGGGTTTCACACCTTCCCTACAACGGAAGAGACCCCCAAGAAATTGCTGATAGAAGTGGCAATGTCGCGATGATAGAGAACCTGAAAAAGAAGTATAAGCTAGCGAAGGGGTAGCGCAGGTACGTCATTGACATCATTTCAGATAACGCGGTCCGCGTCACCACTCAGTTGTTGGCCAGAAAAGTAATGAGGAAATGTTGTGGCACTGAGGTTCCGGCAATAGTCATTGCACTCGCTGAGGAATATGTAGCTGGAGTCTGGTTCAATTGGTCACAGTTCCTTTGTGAAGAGTTTATGACCAACTACTGGGAGGTTCAGGAGGAGGGCAAGACCTTCCATTATGCATGGCTACTCCTGTCCATTATGCTGGTCGCTACTGACTTACCCGAAGATAGCCAGTTTCTTGTCTTGGACCCAGAGTGACCAGAAGCCGCTAGATATGCTTCCCTCTGGGCGATAAGGGACATGGGATGAATTCGAAACATCAAAATCTTTTGGATATTGATGGACATGAATGTGTGCCAATGGATTAATGTGCTAGCCCACCTATCCAACGGGATCTATGAAAGCATGAAGCATATTGCCAAGTTTAAAGAAGACATGCATTGTATTTACATTAGGGTGTGCAAGGACCCGACACAGGCATGGACCTCACTCCATTTTATTGCCATTTGATGACGTTGTCGATGGGGTTGTGGATACCTGGCCACTGGCATGGTGCGGACGAGAGGTAGTAGAGTGCAATGAGGCTGCTATCCGGTGGCAAAAGGAGGAAGCTATGTGTGCTGCGCAAAAAAAGAGAAATGAACAGCTCGCAGTGGAAGTTCAGGCAGCTCGAGAGGTGGTGCTAGTGGTAGTAGGAAAGACACCACCAGGAGGGGTTACGCCAAAAACGACCAAAAGTAGTTAGAAGCCGCCCATTGAGATGACCGCAGACGAGCCACCAGCAACTGGTACGAATTCACCTTTGAAGTAGCGAGTGCAACAAGAATGGTCGAAGCCATGAAAGAAGGCAAAGGCATCCAAAATGGATAGTGGAGTGACCACCTTAACTGAGGCGGACGTAAAATGATATAGAAAACACTGTTCTGGATGTCATTCGGGATGCAGTCGACGAGGCCATGTCAGAGCAACAAATTATGTTGGGGGAAGTCCATATATAGCTACAGAAACTTGGAACAAGGATCGCACCAATGGGCACCAGTGCTACTTAGGGGGTCCCTGGTATGACAGCCGCTAAACCATTGTTGAAGGCCCAAATGGCTCATTCCAACATGATTCCAACAGGAGCATTGACCATCACAAATGCAGAGGACCACGCTGTGCTAGGACAACTTAAAGGGTTGGGACTAAACATGGTTGCTCTACCACGAGAAAGTTTGCAACATCTCCAGGACAATGCCACAATGGAGCTCCATGCCAGGGATGGCCGCATCGAACAAGTACTCCAGGAATATAAAATTAATATCGAACAACTGCGCTGCCAATGAGACAAAGCAGTTACGCAAAAGCAACATGTGGAGAAGGTAGTAACAGAAGCCTTCTCGAGTGCCCATGACCTAGAGATTGCAGTGGAATTGCCTATCGAGACACAAATCGAAAAATTGGCTGCTGGGTTCCGACACGCAAAGGAGGAGGCCACGCGGATCCAGCTCAAAGTTAACTTGGAGATTGTGGACATAAAACTATAAGTTCCACCAAAGATGCCACCAGAGATCCTAGAGCAACACATGAACATTATCACTATTGGGCGCGCGATGCTTACACATTCAATGGAAGAATGTACCGAGCTGCTAATTCAGTTGATTGTTACGCTCACCTCCCTTCAGGAGGATCCAACACTTTGCCGATTGGAAACCGAGGCCCGGGAGCTCTAGTAAGCTTACGATAAGATCATAGGAACCACACAGACCGTTGCTATTACGTAGCGATTGGTTAAGATACAGGAGGCTCAGGACCTGAAAATCCAAGCCGATGCCACCAGACAAAAGGAAGCAATGATTAAAGCCCATCTCCAGCCTTGGCTGGATGAGGCATTTTCGGTTTCAACCAATATAGAGCGCAAGGTAGCCCACATGTAGGCCGATTATGCCACCATGGAGACATCAGAGATAGGGACTGAGGGTTCTGCAACAAACGTGGAACGGATGCAGTGAATAACAGAAGAGTTTGTTGTTAGCACCAGTGATGCACAGAGGTTGCTAACCGATCTCTATGTAAAGTTGGCTGAACTAGCTGAGTGACTCGGGAAGAGTCACGATGATTGTTTTGGGGGACTATTGCGTAGTGGAAGCCCCGCACAACGGTCATGGGGCATGAAGCTCACAATTTTGGGAAAAGCGAGTGTAAAGATTCTACGAGAAGCGTGGAGCGCGATGTGTAGTAAGTTAAAGTCAAAGGGTAGTCTGCCCAAAAATAATGTAAAGAAATGTAAATAGAGTCGACCCGCCCATGGATCGCAGTCCATGGAAAGGTATAAATAGAGTGAGGCTCTATGGGTAGAGGTAGCTAAGTTATTTTGTATGATCTTGGATTTGTAATGTAATGGGTTTTTGAGGAGAACAATCTGTAAGCATCTGTAAGTCCAAGTCGAGGGTGTGGGTAGTGGATAGAGGCTCTGCAGCTGTGTGCACAGAGGCCTAGGAGAGTCTGCAGCTATGTGTGTGGACCCCTACAACTAAGTGAGCAGGGCGGATCTGGATGTATTGGTGAAGAAAGTAAATAAAGATAAGTTTCTTTGGTAATTCTGTGTTAAATATGAAGTACCGCAGATCTAGATTTTTGTATGGTTAATATCACTATTTGATCTGTGCGCATATGCTTACATTTTGAATACATGTGAATCTGCATTTAATCTAAGTGCACGAACTGGATAAATTTGATAAATGTTTGCTTAAAGACCCTTCTAAGTAATACTTCATCAAAAAGATTAGATCTATGAACAGCGTGCTAATAACTAGTAAAGATTATTCTGGGTTGGATCTGCGCAAAACAGGCTAGCGCGACGTTGCGGAACGGTGCGTGAAACCTCATCCCAATGGTGCAGAAACTTGGTTCTAGCACCCTCCCCTGCTACCTCGGGTGAGACCTCAGTTCACGCTCCGCAGACTGTTGCCAAAAGGGCCGGTAACTGCGAGATTTGTTTGGCTAAATAATTCTTCCGAACATGGGTCAGGCCCATATAAGCCAACAAGAGTCTATCCTTATAGCTTCCTGTACTAACCCCATATTTGAACACAATCTATACAACCAAACTGCTTCCTTGCTTGCATGAGTGGCTACCATGTACTCTGCCTTTGTAGTTGATAGTGCCACTACAGATTGTTTTTTACTCATCCAACTGACTGCACCTCCAAATAGGTTAAACACATACCCACTTGAAGATCTTCTCTGATCCAGATCTCCAGCCCAGTCTGCATCAACAAAGCCACGAATATCCAACACTCTATCCAATCCTGGTCTTCCTTGGTAGCATAAACCATGATCACTAGTGCCACACAAATACCTGAAAACCCGCTTCACTACTGTCCAATGCTCCTTCCCTGGTTTTGACATAAACCTACTCAATACTCCCACTGCATGTGCAATGTCTGGTCTAGTACAAACCATTGCATACATCAGGCTATTGACTGCACTTTCATATGGAACACGGGACATGTCCTCTTCCTCTTCTTGTGTCTTGGGAAACTGTTCCGCAGATAACCTCACACCTATAGGAATAGGAACCTTCACCGATTTACTATCCTGCATATTAAACCTCTACAATATTGTCTCGACATAATTCCTCTGGTTTAACCAGAGCTTCCTCTTTGTCCAATCTCTTTTAATTTCCATGCCCAAAATATAGTTTGCAGCACCAAGATATTTCATGTTGAATTTGGAGGAAAAATGGGTCTTCAAATCCTAGATAATTTCTTTATCATTTCCAACTAGCAACATATCATCCACATACAAGACCAGATAAATAACACGGTCACCAATTAATTTAAAATACACACAGTGATCTGCTTTGCTTCTAGTGGAGCCAAGTCCCCGTATAAATGTATCAAAATTCTGATACCACATCCTTGGTGACTGTTTTAACCCATACAGAGACTTCTTTAACTTGCATACCAGTTCTTTCTTACCCTTCATCGCAAAACCTTCAGGTTGCTTCATGTAGATCTCCTCTTCTAGATCCCCATGAAGAAATGTTGTCTTCACATCCATCTGTTCTACCTCAAAATCAAAAGCAGCAACAACAAAGAAAATTAATATAATAGAAGTTACCTTGGTAACAAGAGAAAAAATATCACCAAAATCAATTCCCGGCACCTGGGAATAACCTTTTTCTACCAACCAAGCTTTGTATTTCTCCACCTTTCCTTCTGAATTTGTCTTCTTCTTGAACACCCATTTGCTGCCAATGGGTTTCCTTCCGGCCGGCAACTCCACCAGATCCGAAACCTCATTTTTGTGCAAGGATGCCATTTCATCAACCATGGCCTCTTTCTAGAGTTTTCCATCCTCTGAATCTACTGCTTCCTTCACGTTTCTAGGATCATCATCAGTAATAGATAAAGCAAAATTTGAACAGAAAGCAGATGGACTATACCTTTTTGGCTGCCTTCTTTCTCGAACTGATCTTCTCACACACAGAGTTTGTGGCTCTTCATCTTCTGATTCCTCCTCTGTTGTAGTGTCTGATTCTTCCTCCTTTAGCTCAAACTCTATCTTCACTGATTCCTTTGGTTAGACTTCATGTTCAATAACATATTTCACCTCTCTAAACACCACATCTCGGTTGTACACAACCTTCCTTGTTACTGGGTTCCAAAGCTTATAACCCTTTAAACCATCCTTATACCCAATAAAGGTTCACTTTTCAGATTTACTATCTAACTTGGTTTGTTTATCCTTTGGAACATGTACATATGCATCACATCCAAATACCCTCAGATGTGAAAGGGATGGTTTCTTACCAGTCCATACCTCTTGTGGATTTTTATCCTCCAGCATTGATGAAGGTGATATGTTGACCAGGTAACATGGTGTCTCCACCGCCTCTGCCCAGAATTCTTGTCCTCACTCGGCACCACTAAGCATGCTTCTTTCCCTTTCCATCAACGTCTTGTCCATTCTTTCTGCAACTCCATTTTTTTGAAGTGTATATGGAGTAGTCTTCTACCGTGATATACCACACTTCTTATAGAATTCTTCAAATTCCTTATTGCAAAACTCTCCACTGTTATCTATCCTCAACACCTTTATCTCATTCTCTGTCTAGTTTTCCACCAGAGCCTTAAATTCTTTAAACCTGTCAAAGACTTTAGATTTCTTCTATGGAAATATATCCATGTATTCTTGAGAAGTCATCTATAAATGATACATAGTACATAGACTTACCCAGTGATGGAACCTTCACAGGTCCAAACACATCACTGTGCACAAGCTCTAATATGTGTTTCACCCTCTTACTACCAGAGGGGAAACTCACCCGATTCTGCTTCCCATATACACAATTTTCATAGAAATTAAAATCCAGAGAGCTATTACTCATACCTTCTACCATACCTTTACCATGAAGTATTCGAAGTCCCTTCTCTCCAATATGTCCAAGCCTTTGATGCCACAGAATGGTCTTCTCTCCAGAGACCACTAGATTTTCTGCTCCACTTTCAGGAACCACAGAACTATTGCACCCAACAATAACAGTGCTACCTTGCAGCTTGTACAGAGTTCCAATCCGAACTCCCCACATCAATACCAGTGCTCCCCGAACCATCTTGCAGGTATCCTTCTCGAACACTGTTTTTACACCTGCATCATCCAGCTTGCTTACAGAAATCAAATTTCTGGCCAATGTAGGAATATGTAGAACACCTGAAAGTGTTCTAACCCTTCCACTTTGCAACTCCAGCTTTACTTTTCCACGACCAACGATTCTAGTCTTCCTACCATCCCCTAAGAAGACATCACCACCATTGTATTTCTCATACTCACAGAACCACTCTCTATGGGGAGTGAAGTGAAAGGATGCACCTGAGTCAATCAACCATGCCTCATGATCTACATGTGTACTTGAAGAAGCCAAGTACACATCCCCACCTTCATCTGAGGTGGTTTTCACCTCTGCAGAAGGAGCATCATAAGATTCCTTTCCTTTATCAGGAATTTTAGATTTACAGTGCCTTTTATAGTGCCCTTCCTTTCCACATTTCCAGCACACCACCTTTACAGGTTTTCCTGGAGATTTAGATCTCCCTCTAGATTTAGATTTCCCACTCGATGACTTATTTTTGTTTCTGTTCTGGGACCGTCCTCATACAGACAAGGCATCACCATTCTAGCTCTTCATATTTTTCCAACTCATCTCCTCCGACAACAAGGATGAGACTATTTCATCAAACTTCAAGTAGTTGCATTACTACCTATTGAAATAATTAGACTATCCCATGAATTTGGTAGAGAACACAATGAACTGATGCACTTATCTTCATCTGAAATTTTAATATCAACAGATATTAACTGACTTACCACAGTATTAAATGCATTCAGATGTTCTGTCACCGAGTCTCCATCTTTCATCCTCAAGTTATACAACTTTTTCCGTAGGAACAATTTATTCACTAGAGACTTAGATTGGTACAAAGTCCCTAACTTGTCCAACAAAGCCTTTGCCGTAGCTTCCCCTGATACATTCAGCAATACTGAATCTGAGACACACAATCGTATTGTTCTCTTTGCCTTCATATTGTTAGTACCCGGATCTACCACAATCCACTGATCTGCATCCACCAACAGATCCTCCATCTTGAGTTTCCACAACTCAAAACTTTGAACATTAAATTTCTCGATCTGTATCTTTCCACTCCTCGCCATCTTCTTTCACCAACAGATCAATCTCGCAGATCTCTCTCTGAACAGGGTCTACCACAGGCCCGAGCGAAACCCATCAGAAATAAAGGCGTTCCCTTGAAGCCAAAACAGCTCTGATACGAAATGTAGGCTTTAACCCCGTACAGAAATTACCTTTATACGAATTCTAAAACACATAAAATAAACAATGTGAGAGCATAACACATAAAACACATATACACAGAGTTTTTCCCCTGGATCCCAAAACTGGGACTACCAGCTGGATTTTTCATTATGTTCCTTTCAATGTTACAATACATATTAATACATACCGAAGCATCCAATACCATGGACTGAAAAACGATCGCGTCCAAAAACATGTGCGAAAATCATGCACAAAACCATAGGTGGGTTTGCCCTATCTAACATAGGGTTCAAAAGCAAAATTTTATAGAGTGGGGTTATGGGTACCCCTCAAACCCCCTGTGACCTCCCCCCCTCTAACCCTCGGTTAACTACGTGGGCTAGTCGTGGAAAGAATATAACACAACCCAACAGCAACAACCCAAAAGATTTTTCTTGCCGACTACTTTTGGCTTTTAATTTTCAAAGATTGTATTGAAGCGGTCATATGTTGCCACCCTTGTCAAATCTATACTTGGAAAATGCACGCACATCCAGCCCCACTTTTTCTTGTTATCACTGTCGGTCCATTTATGAAGTGGCGCATTGACTTTACTACTTGTAATCCACCTTAGGTGGCGAATCACAAGTACATCATAGTGGCCGTAGAATACTTTACGAAGTGGGCTGAGGCCATGCCTACTGACAAAAATGATAGTGAAACAGTAGCCTTGTTTCTCTTCAATCAGATTATTTCAAGTTTTGGTATCCTGAGAGAGATTGTCACTGACCATGGCAATCACTTCCAAAATCAACTGATGACCGAATTGGCTCTCAAGCTGGGATTCCGGTAGGAGCATTCATCTCCCTATTATCCTTAGGCCAATGGGCAAGTCAAAGCTATGAATAAGTCCCTCAAGACTATCCTGCAAAGGACAATTGATAGAAATCACTCCAATTGGCGCATCATGTTGTACCCGACTCTTTGGGCATACCGAACCTCAATGAATACTGCCACTAGTTTTACTCCTTTTCAATTAGTTTATGGGCTGGAATCTACTTTTCCTATCGAATGTGAAATTCCATCCCTTAAGCTAGCTATAAAACTTCTTCTAGAGATGTCTAGCCTTGAAGAACGCCTCGTTTATTTGGAACATCTCGATGAGCAACATCAAGATGCCACCATAATAAGTGAGGCCCATAAGAAAAGGGTTAAAACTCAGTATGATAAAGTTGTCTTTCCTCGGGTCTTTTCTGAAGGCGGCCTTGTCTTAGTCTATGAACAAAATAAAGATGCCTTGGGGGCAGGCAAATTCAAGTCTATGGTATGGTCCCTTTATAGTAAAACGATTTTTGGGAAAAGGGGCTTATGAGTTAGTTGATTTTGAAGGGAACAAGCTGGCGGAGCCCTGAAATGGGCTCTACCTTAAGAAGTATTTTGCTTAGGTTTTGTCCGAGCAATTGCTTGTTTGTATATATTATATTTTTGTACATATTTGTCGTGCAATTTGTGATATCGACATTTTTTTATCTGCTTTAGCAGGTGTTGATGGATGATTTGATATATTTTAGATTCATCGATGGTGCTAGTTAGCACACTCAAAATATTTCTTCCACCACTTAGGTGATTTATTATCTATCTGGCCAGTTGATGGTGTCGAGGGAAGTATGTACTGGTCCTGCTTCAAATAACATTTCCGAATATACTTTCGTTATTAATTTACTATCTGAAGCAATTTCTTATGGGATTGATTTGTTGGTAGTTTATCTTGACTCATAGCTGGTAGTGTCACAATTAAATAACATTTATCAGGTTTGTGATCCTTATTTATATCGCCAATTTTTTAGAGTGAGAGTGTTGCAACGATCATTTGTTTATATTACATATGTTCACATTCCACGATCTGAGAATTCATTAGCAGACTCTATTGCTAATCAAGCATTATATTGGCATATTAATCATTCATCAAATTAAATAAACATAAAAAAATTGTATCTGTATATATATCATAACATTTCCTATGTATACATAAAGTGTTCAAAAAATAATATACGAAATTGGGACCAAATTCCCATAATCATGTCCAGTCTGTCTATTGACCTGGCTCAGGATGAGTGGCTAAAAAGTTAACTACTACATTAGCTACATGCCGAAGTATGTGGACCCAGTCCCATGGTATCCCTACCAAGCGGTGCTGCATCTCCTCAGGTAGATCCTCTATGGCTATCATCGGTACCTAGTGAGTCAATCTCACCAAGATTCTCTAAACTGCATATAGGACTCTCTCTGTCTCAGCTACTACATCTTCAACACCTCTTCCACGATGCCCGTGCCTCGGAAATCCATCTAGTCTCACTGGACCCACATTTGGAACATGATCATTTTGTCATTATTTTGTCTCGTAAAAAATATTTCTAAATTCATTTCATATTTAAAAAAGAGAAAAATCTTAAAAATTACAAAAATTTAAAAATTGTTACCTATGTCTCCCCATGCTGCGTTTGCTGGCAACACCAAGTTTGGATCTCCTTGGAAATCCATACCAGCATATGAGTAGTCATCGACTGCGACGATCTGTTTGTCTCAGCGGGTGAAAAACGCATCATCGAAAGTCATCCTAGGCAAGTCCCTGCCTCCAAGGCATTTCGTCAAGCCTTCCCATCTACCCATCCGAGGATCTTGCGGGCTGTTGGTGTAGATAGATGCTTTGGGACGTAGCACAGATACCTTCTCGAAGAAGAAGGAGCATAAGATGGTCTCATATCCAAAGTTCTTTGTCTGACCCTTCTGAATAAAGGTCAGATGAATCTTCATGTTGGTCAAAAGAGGTGTGCACCAGTCGAAAACTGTGGTAAGGCATTCCACTACTAGGCTCATGGACACTTGTGACGCCTGATGCAATGAAGCTGATCCATTTACCCTCGTAATGGTAAACAACACAATCCTTAGAGATAAACTATCCACATGTTTGATTGGAATCTGACTTCCAATCTTTTCCCGGTGCCCAGGACAGTATATATGTACATAGTATTCTACTGAAAGACTACTTCTTGTCTTGCCAGTCGAATGCACAACCTCCCCTCTTTGGGAGAGACCTATAATAAAGTAGATGTCTTCAACCTTAATCCGTAGAGGCATCTGATCTATCATGAAGGTGTCATTCTCCACACTCTAGTAGTGGATTAGCAATTCGAGCAGGCGTGTGTTGGCTTTCATGTTTGACATTTTCAAGAATTGCAATAAGCCACACCTTCTCAATGCATCTAGTGCATTTTGGTGATTCATTACCTCATTGTCAATTATGGTATGCTCTCTCTCTCTCTTCGTGTGATGGTCATCCTGAAAAAATTTGCGTTTCAACCGTTAGATTTTGTGTTTAAAATTCAACTCATGTACACACGGGTTCCCTTTACACACAGTCGCATGTAGGGCCGTTGTATATGATAGTTCATCACATCCAACACGAGTGTACACATATTTGGATTTTTTGGCATGAATTCCCACAGTCAAATCTTAATGAAAACTTCTAAAAAATATCACAAAACATTGCAAGCATGATTTGAGGGTTACCTGATAACCTTGATGTGATTTGAACAATCCAATTCTTCAAAGGCAAGTTTGCTCCTTTTTTATCCACAACTCTTTTCTCCAAGCAAAACTAAAAAAACTATGAGTTCAAAAGTCATTATATAGCTTTAAAATTGCAAAATATTTTTCAAAACTTGATTTTTTGTCTCATGAATTTTTTGACTTGTGGGCTTGGATAGTCGAGAATGGGTTATTTTTTATAATGGAGGAATGACCTGTTATAGAGTTTTATGAACCCAACATTTCATACTACTAAGTGATTCCATCATCAGGGGATACAACAATAGATTTAAGAAAAAAAATTATGATGTACCCTGGAGCTAATCTTTGCTCTCAAGATTAGCTCCAGGATACATCATAATTTTTTTCTTAAATCTATTGTCGTATCCCCTGATGATGGACTCACTTAGTAGTCTGAAACGTTGGGTTCATAAAACTCTATAATAGGTCATTCCTCCATTATCAAAAATTCTTCTCACTTGTATGAATTCATTATTTAAAAATGGGTTATTTTTCAGGAAACTTCTTCTAGGTGTTTTTTCGGTCCCATGATCACTGACCCGTCATGGCAGGTATCATTCACTCACTGGGATCTAGGTTAGGGAAAACCATTTTTTCCATTGAATCTTGCATACCAGCCTCTGTTCAGCGATACATTAGCCATAGGGTCGACCCCATCGTGTCTTGGTTAGCAAACCATGTTCACTCGTCGATTTTTAAATCATGATGTAATGGTAGAGCCATGCTTTACATGGGCATCTTAGTTAGAACCTCGTTGACATTGGTTACCCATGCTGTTATACTAAGTAGGCTCGGGAGTCCTCTTTAGTCCCGCCATGACTTGTGCATTGAAGACACATTTTCCTTGCTTCCACGCTTATTTTTGGCCTTATACCTTAGAGGCTCCTTTGTGTTGAGTTGTACTACTGCATTGCATTTTGACTATTTTCACCTTTTGGCCTTGAGCCGACTTCACTTGGACTCGTGTTTAAGCCACTTATTTGACCATGTATTTTGTAAAATCAACCATGCAATCACTTAGCTTCTACAACTTGACACATCCTTTGACCCGTGGAAGGAACATCCCTTTGAGTGTCCTTGACCAGTTTCGCCTCCCTGCATTGAGCATAGGATTGTTCCCATCCCAGGAACTAGATCATCTGTTTCTCTGACACTCGTTCTTTCCATTGTACTATAACATTCTTTTATTCTTTTTCTAGCTTAAACAAAAAGACAAAAAAATTAAATATTCCAAAAAGAGCAGGAACGAGACAAAATTTCCATATATTGTTGGTAGCTAGAGTCAGTCATGTCACCCTTGAACAAATCACTCAAACGAAAGTCTCTCCTTCATTTTGGGCGGGATTTAGTTTGACTTAGGTATGCCTTAGCCTTGTTATTGAGTCAACTCTCCTCTTATTGGTTACCTTTTCCAATCATATGGAGAGTTCACTCATGCCTCCTACATGAGGAACTTATACAGAGTTATCATATGCTACCATATAGTCATCATTGAGTCGTGCTTTTGTTCAAGGGAAGTAAGCTTGAGTCGGCCTCTCTGTGATGTCTCTTGACCTATTTTTTAGTCAACCATCCCTAGTTGTCAGTGTCATGTTTGTCATCACATCAGTTATATTAGTCCTTTGCTCGTGGCGGTTTGAGAAGGTCTCCATTGACTTCTTGCTGGCGGGTCTTGTCCTTGTCGAAGACAACATATTGCTTTGAGGGCAGGCCTAGAGCCACACCCTGGCCCTATTTTCATTATTTATAGGTTACCTTGTGCTCAACATTGATCAGTATCACGGGTATTTGACTAAGTGGTTTCCCTTGTGTTCGACATCAACTTTCATTATCACACATCGGGATTTGTGTAGTACCTTGGTTTCCATTTGAACCTATTGGTGGATTCCTCGCCTCTGTGTCAACTTTCATTATTGGTTGGTTCAGAGGGTTTCTATCGTGTGCTAAATACATCTTGTGTATGCCGGAAATGTTCTTCGGTTGGGTTACTACATCTTTTTCGTCCGATTCCTTCCACATTATTGGCCTATGGGCTACACTCATACTAGATTGATGAAGGATGCCTTAATACCTTCCTTCTAGCAAATCTTTTCATATCGACTACGACTCATTGCTTTGGGACAAAGATCTAGAGTCCATTTGGTAGTTCCTTGGGGTTTCCAGTCATTAGTGGCAGATTCCTTCGCTATCGATAGTGGGAAACCGTCATTGTCCCCTGATTGATAGATTCTTCCAAGAGTTCGACTTTAGCTCATTCATTTGCACTTGTTAGATTGTACTGGGTACGTTGACTCTCATTATCATTATCAGTGAGTAGTCTCACGTTTGTTAATGGTATACATCAATGACCAGTAATCAAACAATTTCTCATGTGGTCGACCTCAGATCATTTATTCCCATTGTGTAGAAATGTACCACAGCAGTCGGTGAAGACCTCGGGTTGCATCAACATGTTTTGGTTCACTTGTTAGTTGCTCTTGTTACTGCTAGTTGACACCATCCACTGTATATGTTGTAGTTCTTCATAGTGACATCTTATATGCTAGCATCCGAGTTGCGATGTCGTATCATTTTATTCCATCATGTTCATTTGGTACTATTGGGATCAATTTTTGACATCAGTGATCAACTTCATCTTTCAGCTTCATTGATCATCTTCTTATATGTGATATTCATACATGTACTTTTTTTATCATGATCAGATGATCCATTATGTACTTTTAGTTCTTTATGCTTGTATACATAGTGGATCTACTTGTACTTGATATGTGGATATGCTTTACTTTCTCTGAGCATGGGTATGCCCGCCTCAGACAACAGTTTCTTTCTGATCTCTTTTTGATGGCTTGGCAAGCTGAATTTTGGTGAAGTCCTTCTCAGTCTCGACAAGTTTCTTTCCATATACTTAATACATTTCGGCCATCATGTACCCCTTCTGACCTCATATATTAAGGGGCATCTATTATAGCACCATTTACCACCCTTGGTATTTGTGATGCTTGGTTTATGGCCTAGGGCAACCCCTCTTACACAGTAATTTGTCACTGTCCTCATCTCAGTCCCTGTGTTGTGTCATGTGTCAAATAAACATGTTCATATCTTCCCACTCATGTACGAAGATTAAGCTAATGCTCTCTGATGCTGAAGAGTGGCCCTTTTTGACTAAGTTCCTGCATCGTCACTAGTAAACCCTTAAAATCTGCGACGATTCTCTGTCATGCACTGTATCATTCCGACGTCGTCACTAGTCCCCAGTTCATGACCCGCGACAATCCAGATTTGGAAAATTAGTTCAAACAGTCGGCCTTCTGGATGTTTCTAGAGCTGGTTGTTGGGTCAGTTTGGGTCGCCTTTCTGCTTCTGGGATGGTGGTTCCGCGTTTTGTGCTACCTTCCTTTAGGATGAGCTCCCTCTCCCTCATTTCATGGAGACTCCTTCTTCTATAAAATCACTCACCATTGCTATGATCTACTAGTTCCTAATTCTTGGATTGCGGGTTGCTAGTTCTTGTTTTTAGCAGAGTAGATAGCTTTGGTGTGAGTGTGACAAGTGTGGGATTGCTAAATAGTTTGTAAGAGGTTGTGGAGTGCCCTTAACTTTGTGTTAAAGCTTGTGAATAAGAGAGAGAGATATATTGCTATTTGGGAGACCCATATTTGAGAGTGAATGCTTGAAGAAACACACTGGTTGGACCCTCTGAGAAGGCTTGCGATGTCAAGACTTGGTTGTAAGCTTTTCTCTTGATTTATTATTAATACAATCAATGATTATTTCCTATGTCTTGTATGTAATTTACTTGATAGCTCATGACTTCTTGACTTTATGAGTAAATAGATCATTGTTGTTTCTCAGTTACGTGCTCTGTTGTTTCTTTGTGGTGTTTCAAGTTGATCGCTCGTTAAGGAGAAGGAAACGGAAACTGGAGCAATGCAACAGAAATTCATCAACCACCGGTTTGAGGTAGGCCCCCAACGATGACTATTTAAGGGAATTAATTGTTTTTTTTTCCTTGCTATGACTAGACCCACTCTAGGGCTAGAGGGGTTGCCTCTGTCCACAGAGGGAACACTTTCCTACATCATAACCCCTCCTTCCAGACTTGGTCCAAATATTTTAAAAACATTGTTTTATTTCCTGTATGCTACTTTTCCCTAAGAAAAAAGCGTGTACACGCGGGGTTAGTCAATACCCAACCTATGTATATGTGTTAAAACACTTAAAAAAATTAAATTTCCTTAATTATGGGTGGAGTTCATGGTTTTTACCCGTTGATTACCTCCTATTTCCCGTGGCCCAACTGTTTCCCAACTATTTCCCAACTAAAAAACTAATTGGGAGGAGTATAAATAGACTTCTATGGGAAGGCCTTGAGGAGGAGAAGAGATAGAGTTATTATACTGAGATTATCCCTAACTGAGTCTGAAGTATCCCTATGCTTCAAGCACTTCCCCAAGTTTTAGGAAACCCTTGTTTCCTTGATTGTTGATATTCTCCCTCTTGCTTGAGATATCATGGTATTGGTTATGGAAGGAGGCTGTAGAATATTGGGACTGGACGGATCTAGAGGACGGTTCCACTTGGAGCCAGAAGAAGAAGACTCAGGTGAAGTCTCCCTGTGTTAGTTATAGCTTTCTACAATAAAAGAAACAATGTCTTGTTTCCGAAATTAACTGTGTTTATGCATTAGATACTATTGTAATTCATATATGAATGTTATTTTGATGTATAACTAATCATTTGCTTATATGATATAAAGTTAGTTTCATTAAAATGATTCATCTATATACTGCTATGTATGTTCGAATTGAATAATTTTCAGGTTTGGAGAACATCAAGAGTTGCAGAGGGTCTGAACCCTGCGAGATCTACCTGAACGAAGGACATCCGGGTATGGTCGCTCTCACATAGTTTGTTTATTTAAGCATTTTGCCTGAGTTGTATGAGTGTTTCTTACTGTAGTTTTCTCTTTCTCTATTGGGGTTCCAACCCAAAGCCCTAGGGTACTTATTCTTGTAACAACAAGTCCTTTAGCAATCTAGTAGCCCAGTCCCGTCAATGTGTCAAAATTGTCTTGGTAAGAATTTCTTCGATGACCTTGTTGGTGTTTTCAACCCGCTCGTTCGCCTGTGGGTGATACACGAAGGTGACTCTATGTGTGCTGTGTTGGTTTTGTAGAGTGGTCGTAATATTATGTCCTACAAATTTCCCTCCTCCATTTGTTATCACTTCCTTAGGTAAACCATTCCGCACAAATAAGCCAAAAAGGAAATTAATTACAGCTTCTTCTGTAGCTCTTGGCAAATCTATTGTTTCTACCCACTTTGTTACATAGTCTATAGAAACCAGTATGTAGGATTTTTGGTTTAATAGCAGATGAAATGGGCCAACAAAATCCAATGCCCATCATTCGAAAGGTTCTATTACCAATTGGGGCTACAACGACATTTCATCAGATTGACCAAGATGACCCATCCTTTGGCAGCTATCACAAGCTTGGACATATTTCTTAGTGTATTTAAAAATAGTGGGCCAATAATAGCCCATATGTAGTACCTTATGCCCAGTTCTGCGATCTGCGAAGACTCCTCCATAGGGCTTTTCATGGCAAGCCTTCAGGATGTCATATATTTCATCTTCACAAATGCATCTGTGTATGCACATATCAAATCCTGTATGAAAAAGGTATCCACCAATCCAAGAAAATCGGGTGCTGCGCTGGACAATCTATTTCCTTTCCCTTGCTGTCAAGTGTCTGGGCAGCTTTCTTACCACCATATAATTTGTTACATCTTCATACCATGGCGTTTTAACTGCCATGACAAACAAATGTTCATTTGGAAACTGGTCATCTACTACCAACAGATAATTTATCTTTGGGGTCTGACACTGAAAATCCATCACCGGGTTTTCCTTCCCTAGATAGTCTTTAATGGTGATATCATACTCCTGCAAAAGTAACAACCAACGAGCCACTCGACCATTTGTAATGGGTTTGTTAGCTAAGTATCTAATGGTAGAATGATAAGTATATAGTAAAACTTGATAGCCAGTTATATAATGTCTAACTTTGTTTATGGCATAAATGACAACTAAGAATTCCTTTTCTATTACTGTATAATTAAGTTCAGCAGTAGTAAGATTTTTGTTGATATAATAAATAACGTAAGGCTTCCTGTCCTCCTCTTGGCCAAGGACAATTCCTATTACTGCATCTGATGCATCTGTAGAGATGTGAAAGGGCAGCTCCTAGTTGGGTCCATGCAATATTGGTGTTGTCTATTGTAGCTATTTTTGGTTTTAGTAAGTTATCATTTTAAAAATATATTTTGAGAAAATGTTGAGTTAGGATATGGACAAAAAGAATAAAGAGGCAAAAAATGTTAGAAATATTTTGATGAATAAGTCCATATCAAATAAAATGTTAGAATAGATGCCCTAAAAAAGGAAGGCACAAAAAATAAAATGTTAGATTAGAAAGAAAAGAAAAAATAATAAATTCTGAAAGTGTTGCAAATCCAAATGCCACTACTCTTAGTCAATTTTATTTTTGCAAATACAAGTTGTGTGCAGATTGTTTAAATGGCACACTAGTTCATACAATCCAATTGTATAGTTTAATCATGATTGGATTAGATTTAAATTGTTTGTTGATACCTAGCAAATAAAATTGGCTCAACAGTAATCTAAGCCAATGGAAGCAATAAGCGATAGAAGTAGATTAATCATTAAAAGGAAAATGTTGAGTTGCTAGTCCAAATGCACTCGGGTGACTAAGATTGTAAAAATGTTAGGAAAGTTAAGGATAAGTATGTTGAGATTTGCAACAAGAAATGCTAAAAATAACACTGCTATAAATAGCTAGGTTATAAATAGCAGTTCAGCCATTGTGGATCTTAGCAACAATGGGTGAAAAGTGAAAGTGCTAAAAATAGCTTTTCTAAAAATGGCATTTCGGGATCCCTTCTTATTTTAGACAATCCCTAGACTAAACATAGGAAGTAAAAATTCGAATTTGATGTCAATAGCTGTTTGTAAATTGATTAATTGATTCATCTTGAGTTAATTAGTTAAGGAATTATGAACATGAAGTCTATGTGAGGACATGCAACAGTTTATCCTTTGATTGAGGGATTTATCAATCAGTTAAAGTAATAAGAGTGAGTTGTAATATTGAGTTGTAATTAGTTGGCTCAGTTAACTGAGTCAAGTCCAGTTAGATTAATTTAACAGCTTGTTAAATTAATGAGAGTTCAGTTAGTTAATGCTTGCATGCATGTAACTACTATATTTCAGATAACTGAAGATTCACACATGGATAATTCATGCATGTAAGTTCAGTCAAAGACCCAGTTGAGATCAGATGGAAGGATAGTGTACTATCAGTTGCGAGAATATTCCATTGTGAATATTCCTTGCATGTATAAGGAATAGTATTCCTTAAGGATTGCGTAGTTGGATCAGAGGTTATAGTGAGTGTGATGAGGCCAATTCACACATGTGACACCATTGGACCCCAATCAAAACTACACAAGGAAATAGGAGGCTTGGAGGACTTGAGGAAGATATATTCTATGTCTATTGAGTCTGTGAGTAGTATTGTTTTATTGCAGAGATAGAAGGATAGCTTGAGAGCCGATTCCTTTTGTAACTTGAACAAGATTTCCACTTGTATGATAATATAGAGTTGGGGTTTTAGGCTGGTGCTTTCCCCAGTGACATATCTTCTGTGTTATGATTGATTACTTCTCATTCTTAGTTATATTTGTTCTTGGTTAATGTTACTCATGTTCGATTAAGCTTCCACTAAATTGTTTGTAGAAGTAGATCAAGTGTTTTGCTTTAGTACATTGCATTACTAGGTGATCTACAGTGGGAATTTTTACATGGTATTAGAGCAAAGGTGATCAAGGAAGAACAATATACAAGCAGGAGAAGTTCAAAGTTTGGTTTCTGAATATTGAATTGAGTTCTTATCACATCTATTTTACCGATGGCGTTCAGTGGTTTGAGACTCAAATATGCCCTTGATGGTAGTTTGAATTATATAGCCTGGAAGGATTGCATGGAGGCAATATTAGAAGATAACGGCCTAAAGGACTTCATTGATCAAGAAGTCTAGAAGCCGATTGATGCTACTCGACTGGCGGAATGGAGAAAATGTGTGTCTAGAGAAAGGAGAATCATCTTGGAGGGAGTTAGAGATCACATTGTCTTAAGACTCCATGGGAAGGAGACTCCATTTTCGATGTGGAAAACATTGAAAGGTCTTTATCATAATAGTAGCGATCAGAGGAAGCTGGTGCTGAAAGATAAACTTCAAAAGATCAAGTGTGAAAAGGGTGACACAATCTCTATGTTCCTAAACAAGCTCACCACCTGCAGGGATGAGCTTGGAAGCATAGGGATCATGACAACTGATGATGACATGGTGAGTCTTGCACCCCTTGGTCTTCCTAAGAGCTAGCATAGCTACCAGGACTTGGTTAATGGAAGAGAGAAACTACCAGTTTCGGAATGACTTTGGTCAGATTTGATGCAGGAGGAGATAAGGCGAAGCACCAGGGATGGATCTTCCTCAAAACAAGATGATGACGAAAATCTAGCTTTAGTGAGTAAAGCTAAGAAAGGGAAAGGGAAGGCATCCAAATCCAAATCTTCTCATGGTGGGAATAAGGTTGACAAATTGAAAGTGTGATGCTTTCACTATCATGAAGTGGGCCATTATGCAATGAATTGTCCACAAAAGAAATCCAAGAAGGGTTCCTCCAAGGGATCTGATGGTGATGCATTAGCCTCACAGTTTGAGTTGGATTTCTTGTTTATCGCATGCATGGTTTCATCCATGGTGGGATGTGTTTGGTACTTGGATAGTGAAGCTTCTTTCCACATGTCGTGTGACAAGAATCTTTTCAGTACATTGGAGGAGAAGGATCTCTAGATGCAGATCAAGATGGGCAATGATGGAAAGTACTATGTCTCAGGTGAACGTACAGTTGTGTTTTAGAGGGAGCATGGTGCTCCTCTCACCCTATCTGATGTTAAGTATGTACTAGGTTTGAAAAAGAATCTTATGTCTATTGCTATGCTAGAAGATAAAGGCTATGATGTAGTCTTTAGTAAAGGAAAAGTTTTATTGAGGCATATCGGCACCGGACAGACTAAGTGAATTGGGATTCGAGTAAAGAATCTCTACAAGTTGGAGGTAGATGATTGTGCTACACTGAGTTCCAAAGCAGAGGTGGTGCAAAGCCAAGATGTTGGTACGCTGTGGCATAGGAGACTAGGCCACTTGCATCACGGGGCCTTGAAGATCATGCATCAAATTTCTACCAGCTTACCCAACGGAAAACTAGAGCAAACAAACACATGAAAAGGATGCATCCTAGGTAAGTATGCAAAAGCTTCCTTTTAGGATCGGGATAGTAGAGTTGGAGCAATCATGGAGCGAGTTCCCTCAGATGTATGTGGACCATTCTCTATACCCTCCACCACTAAGCAAAGGTACTATGTTATTTTTATTGATGATTTTTCTCGTAGATGTTGGATCTACTTTATGCAAAAGAAGGATCAAACCTTCTTGAGGTTTTGTGAGTTTAAAGCCTTGGTAGAGAAAGAACCTGGAAAGAAAGTAAAAGCCTTGCATAGCGACAATGGTGGAGAGTATGTTTCCCAACAGTTCAAGGACTTTTGTGTTGTAGAAGGAATTAAAAGGGAATTGACGGCACCCCATTACCCACAACAGAATGGGGTGGTTGAAAGGAAGAACAGATCTATTATGGGAGTAGCTCGAGTGATGTTGCATGACCAAAACCTACCACTTCATCTGTGGGCTGAGGCATGCAATACAGCAGTGTACCTTCATAACAAAAGTCGTCATCATATTTTGGGGATGAAGACACCTATGGAGGCTTTTTTGGGGAAGCAACTAGATGTGAGTCACTTCCGCATCTTTGGATCACCAATTTTTTGTCATGTGACCAAAGATGATCAGAAGAAGCTAGACCCAATCGCTAAGTTGGGGATACTTGTGGGGTACACAGATACACCACACAACTATCATGTGTTTCTGCCTACCAGTCAGAGGACCATAGTGCGTAGGGATCTGATGTTCGATGAGCAGAGAGCCATGCGAGTGTCACTTGAGAGGGAGCTCAAGTTGCATGGTGATGAGGAACTTTTAGTTCCAAAGGAGGAGTAACCTCCTGATGATGTGGATCAGCCACATGTAGAGGATCCAGTAGTGGAGACCACCACTCCTGGAGAGTCTTCCAGAGACAGGCGGAAATGCTTGTGGGAAGTTGACATATTGATGCTAGATGTGAGAGAGAATGTGGGGTAGCCATCCTCTCAACGCAAACAGAGGAGATCTCCTGAGAGATACACTGGCTACATGGCCCTAGTTGGGGAGTGTGTAGCGACTGAACCTTCATATTTTCTGGTGGTAGTGTAGCAACCAGTTTGGGTTGATGCAATGGTAGAAGAGTACAATTCTATCATATGGAAAAGTG
The DNA here is from genome assembly GCA_031772625.1 of Pinus tabuliformis. NCBI lineage: Eukaryota > Viridiplantae > Streptophyta > Pinopsida > Pinales > Pinaceae > Pinus > Pinus tabuliformis. The sequence continues at coordinate 1,942,052,887 of CM062819.1, forward strand.
TGTGGGATGTTGTCCCTAGACTTGGGGACAAGTCAATGGTTAGTTCTCGATGGCTTTACAAGGTAAAGCAGACAGCTAATGGCAGTGTTGAGAAACACAAGGCAAGGTTTGTTGCTCGAGGTTTCTCACAGGTTTAGGGGATTGACTACGTTGAGACCTTTGCTCCCATAGCAAGGTACTCATCTATCAAATCGATGCTAGCTCTATTAGCTCAAATGCGTTGGAAGATCCATCAGATGGATGTGAAGATGGTGTTCCTCAATGGGAAGATTGAGGAAGAGGTATACATTGAGCAACTCGAAGGATTTGAGACCTACGATTTCGAGTCGCATGTTTGCCAACTCAAGCGAGCACTATATGGGTTGAAGCAAGCACCCCATGCTTGGTATACTAGGATCGACAACTATTTCACCGGGTTGGGCTTCACCAAGAGTAAAGCAGATGCAAACCTTTACCACATCATGGTAGAAGGTAAGCCATTGATTATTGTACTTTATGTCGATGAGTGATGATCAGTTGATCAAATCTTGCAAGGAGGACCTTGCAAGAGAGTTTGAGATGAAGGACATGGGCCTCATGCACTACTTTCTAGGCATGGAAGTGTGGCAAAAAGATGGGGAAGTATTTGTGTCTCAAGGCAAGTATGCCAATGAGATACTCAGGCGCTTTCACATGGATAAGTGCAAACCCATGCAGACTCCTCTAGCTGGGAACTGGAGGAAGGAGGATGCTACTTCAGGTGAGGTAGTAGCTGCTACTGTTTATCGACAGCTAGTGGGTTCACTTATGTATTTGGTAAAAACATGACCAGAGTTATGCTTTGCGGTGAACCAACTGAGTCAAGCTATGGTTCAGCTTACCAAGCTGTTATGGAAGGCAGCAAAGCATGTGCTGCGATATCTCAGAGGCACTACATAGTACGAATTATGGTAGTTATAGACAGAGTGAGTGAAGCTACAAGGCTTCACAGATGCGGATTGGGCTGGTAGTCCATCAAACCGGAAGAGCACTTCTAGAGGAATATTCAACCTTGGTTCAGCTGCAGTTTCTTGGTATAGCAGGAAACAGAGATTAGTTGCACTTAGCTCAGCAGAGGCTAAATACATGGCTACCATTCAGGCAGCATGTGAGGCCATTTGGATGCGGATGATGTTGGTTAGCGGAAGCCTGGCACAACAATCATGGGGCGCGAAGTCTACAATTTTGGGAAAGGTAAAGGTAAATATTTTGCGAGAAGCGCAAAGCACGATTTGTAGTAGGTCAAAGTCAAAGGGTAGTCCACCCAAAAATAATGTAAAAAAATGTAATTTGAGTCAGCCTGCCCATGGATCATGGTCCATGGAAAGGTATACATAGAGCGAGGCTCTAGAGGTAGAGGTAGCTAAGTTTTGGATATGATCTTAATCTAATGGGTTTTTGAGGAAGAACAATTTGTAAGAGTCTGTAAGTCTGAGTCAAGAGTGTGGGTAGTGGATAGAGGCTCTGCAGTTGTGTGCGTAGAGGCCTAGAAGAGTTTGCAGCTATGTGCGCAGACCCCTGCAGCTGAGTGTGCAGGGAAGATCTGGATGTATTGGTGAAGAAAGTAAATAAAGATAAGTTGATTTGATAATTCTGTGTTAATCTAAAGTATTGCGGATCTAGCTTTTTGAATGATTGATATTACTGTTTGATCTATGCGCATATGCTTACATTTTGAATACATATGAATTTGTGGTTAATCTAAGTGTGCGAACTAAGTTAAGCTAATAAATTTTTTCTTAAAGACCTTTCTAAGTAATACTTCATCACACAGATTAGATCTGTAGACAGCGCGCTAATAACTAGTAAAGAGTGTTCCGAGTTTGGATCTACATGAAACAGGCCAGCGTGCTAATAACTAGTAAAGAGTGTTCTGGGTTTGGATCTGCGCAAAACAGGCTAGTGCACTAATAACTAGTAAAGAGTGTTCTGGGTTTGGATCTGCGCGAAACAGGCCAATGCGACGCTACGAAACGATGGACAAACCCTCTAGATCACATCTAGACATCCCAGGGGTGCAGAAACCTGGTTGTAGCACCCCCCCTGCTACCTCGGGTAAGACCTCAGTCTGCACTCCGCGGACTGTTGCCGAAAGGGTCGGTAATTGCGGGATTTGTTTTGCTAAATAATTCTTCTGAACCTAGGTCAGGCCCATATAAGCCAACAAATGGTTCCGTTGCCGGGACCAAGATCTGCCTAAGGGGTGTCTGATGTTGGAACACTGGAACCCGACAAAGAAAGAGATTGAAGAGTGGTGGGATCTAAAACTCCACGAGTTCGCAGTGCAGGAAAACAAAAACCCACAGATAACAGAGGAATATTGGTTGGACCGTTATATATACACAGATATTCACGAAGTCTTCTTCACAATTTTTCCGGTAGAACTATACGAGTGGATCGCGAGGTTGGCTGATAGTGTGGGAGGTGCACACTGGACACGCCTATTGCGTGGACTCCGGAACTGGTACGCAAGCTAGAAGCCACCGACGATAAAATTGGGCGTGTAGTAGATCATTGGCTAAATCAAGTGATAAGAGGATTTATTATTGAGTTCGCGACGGATACAACTGTGAGCTATAGTGAAGCAGAAAGGCGGTTTCTTCAAGGACCTCGAGGTAGGTATATCAAATCATTGAATACCTGGATTAAGATGTTATTGTGTGAAAAACAGATTATGCACATTTATTGATGTCTGGGGTAACGTGGAGTGGAAAAGGCTACTGCGGAAAGGGAGGAGTAGAGACCAATCCTTTAGCTTCTATTTCCCGGGAAAGTGAGAAAGAGCTAGCGATGTTCTCACCAAGGAGTGTAGTTCGGTTGATCAGGGACTGCTTCCCACTGATACCACCTTCGTCCACGCCACCCCCTGCATTGCCTTCATCGAGCCGATCCACCCCACCCCCACCAAGAGTTGGGATGGCGAGTGCGATCAAGCTACCAACATTTAAGGGTGTAGAAAATGAAGAGCCAGGATGGTTTTGGTTTGTGATATGGTCTGTATGGGATTCCCAAGGCATAACAGATGAGAACATCAAAAAGACCACCCTAGTTAGTGCACTACAGGACCGCGCATTGACGTGGTACATAAAATACTCGGCTGATCATACGAATGCGGGAATAGCGGCAATCTAGGATGCATTAAATAATGAGTTTGGCCGACCAAAATCGGAAACCCAGTCGGTTATTGGGTTCAAGGAGATCGTGATGTTGCTTGGTGAAACCCCATGGGATTTGGACCAGAGATTAAAGAGCACTATTCTTGAAGCTAACATAACATTGACAGATGTGCAACATTGCGCGTGGTTTGTGGCATCATTGACACCACATTTGAGGATGGCTCTATCACAGCAAAAGATCTCAACCCAAGCTGAGGCACTAGAGACAGCAATGAGTTTGCACGAGACCCCCATACCAGATCCTGGGTTGGGAGTTTAGCAAATCCACACGTAGATTCAAAACCTAGGTTTAGAAATGCAAAGCTTATAGCAATAAAGAGTGTCCCGACTAGAGGCACGCGCAGAGGTAGGATGTCCTAAATGCAAGAGTCAGGGACACGACAAGGACCATTGTCCTGTTTTTGTGAATTATCTGGTGGGGGGGCCAATGCCGTTGAAATTGGAAGTACAAGCAGGACAAAGTGCTGCACCTGCGCTCTGGTGCATGATTTGTCAAGTGGGTGGAAAACATGCAATAGATAACTGCCACTTATTACAAAAGTATACCCAGACCCCGCAGTAGCTATATTGCAATTTTTGTCGATCAATAGGACACGATGAGCGAACATGTCGAAGTTATGAATTAATGATGGAAAGAACTCCAGCTTATAGAATGTAGGCTAAAGTGTGAGGATGATTTCAAGGACACGGTTGGGGAAGAGGAATGGGACCCGGGCGGGGCCGCGGACAGCTAATCTGTTATAACTGTGGGGGGTCGGGTCACTACACTCGTGACTGCACTAACCCGACTAGGACTTCATGCCCCTATTGTGAACAGTTTGATCATGAGATGGTGGACTGTCCAACGCTAATTGCCCAAATGCGCGAAAATGGAGTACTACAATCTCTGCTGACCCAAAATATCTAGATGATGTGATCAGAACCTCGCGAAGAGGACCCTAGTATAAATATGGTGTTGAGGAGCAGTGCCACTACAGAAGGAAATCTGTGAAAAGAATGTGCAGAAAGAGGAAGGAGGTATGACACTCGTTTAAAGGAACCAGCTTCTGAGTTAGTAACAGGGATGAAGAAGCTGAGAGAAGCTCAGAGGAGCTTCACAGAAGCCTCTACTCTAGGTAGGAGGGATCAAAGGGGGCCAGGAGTGGACCCCTCCATGATTACTACCTTTCTTGAAACATGCATGAAACTATTGCGAGATAGTAAAGCTATTCAAGGACTACAGGAGCTGATCACGAGGTGCGCCAGATCAGATGAGCCACAGGTAGTCCAGAAAATAGGAAGGCATGCTTGTTGAAAATGCAACAAGATGATGGAGCTTAGTGAAAAGAAGTCACCTTCACTAAGTGGGCCCGCAGGCTATTTTTGGCGCAAACTCTATTTTTAGACATATGGATCATGGTCTATGAGTTGTAGGATGCTATTTATGGATGATTGGTCATGTTGGTAAAAATAGATGGACCTCTATTTTTAGACATATGGGCGGAGTCTATTTTTAGACTACTAGTCAAAAAATAGACCAGTCGAATATTATTAGCTCTTAATAATATTTGGACTATAAACATTATCTCATCCTCTTGCAGCACTTCAGTTCGAGCTACGAATGTGGCACATGCAACTGCCAGAAGGAAATACACTTTTCCTATGGGTTAGTTGAGCTATTGCATGATGGACTTTAGTTAGAACTCAAGTGATTGAGTTTGGTGGAGTTGATTGAGGAGTTGATGGAGTTGTGTTCAGTTTGACTTAGTTGAACTAGTTGTATTTAGTCTAACTGCCAAATACACTAGTGATGAGTGATGTGAATTAATTATTAATTAATTCGCTAATTATTAACTCATAAATCAACTAAAGAATACATCAGTTAACTCAGTGCATGGACAGTTTAGTGGAGACAAGTGTTAGAGGTGGGTGAAAGGGTGAGACTACTATCAGTTGTGACTATAGCTGTGCATGAGATTTACACAATCATTGATTGAGATTGCCAATGAGGATTACGCAGTACAAGCCAAGGGAATTCGAACTTGGATCAGATATATTCTCAACTTGGATTGCACAGTAGAGGTAGGCAAACAATGGAGGAGATTTGAACCCGTGAATTGTTCAGATCTGAGCTAGTTTGTGTGTAGCATGTGGAGATAGTACTAAGTACTTGTGAGTAGTATTGTACTATGTATTGTTACATGTTCTCTATCATTATAATATACAGATAGTTGGGGGTTTTTAGCTGTATGCTTTCCCCATTACATACTGTGTTGATATGTGTGATTGATGTTTCAATGTGTGCATGCGATTGCTTTTTAATTCCGCGGATTGATGATCAATGGTAGAGGAGGTTATGTATTATGCATGCATTCTGCAAATAGTGTATAATCAGGATAATCTCTGTGAATAAGTGTTATATTATTCAAATTTCTACATGGTATCAGAGCGAAGTTGATCATCAAATCTATTATTCAGAAAGTGATTACATTTTATTTCTTTAGGCAAAGTTTGTAATCGGGCCAGGTAGCCTCTGGATTCATCCTTCTTTTCGAAGGTGAGATATCTGGTAAATGCCCATACAATCAATCTTTATATGAGAAATACTTTGTTCTCATGAATTTTAGATCAGAAGCGGTTGAGTTTGGAGCTAGTGGATTTTGAATTTGCAGCAGTGTTTTCTTGGTGTCGAAGTTGAAATGTCTTTCAACGGATTGCAATTGGAGTATGCCCTTGAAGGCAGCTCGAATTATATTGCATGGAAAGATAGGATGGAGGCAATGTTAGATGAAAATGGGTTGAAGGAGTTCATAGAGGCTGAGGTCCCAAAGCCTACTAATGTTGCTCAAGTTGAGGCTTAGCAAAAGAAGACAGCAAAGTGTCGAAGGATTCTATTGGAGGGCGTGAAGGATCACATTGTATCCAGCCTGCATGGAAAGGCTTATCCATACTTGATGTGGAAAGTGTTGACAGATTTATTCCAAAGCAAGAGCAACCATAGGAAGTTGGCGCTCAAGGATAAAATCAGAAACATTAAGTGTGAGAAAGGAGACAGTATGCCCAAGTATCTCACAAAGTTCACCCAATGTTGGGATGAGTTGGGAAGTGTGGGGGTGACTGTCGATGATGAGGACTTGGTGAGCTTGGCTCTCCTTGGTCTTCCAAAGAGTTGGCATTCCTATCAGGACTCTGTCAATGGTTAGGAGAAATTTCCAGGATGGGAGAGACTTTGGTCTGATCTTGTGCAAGAGGAGATCAGGCAGAATACCAGGGACGGATCTTCATCAAAGGCATCTGATGAAGAAATTTGCGCTTTGGCTACCAAAGCAAAGAAGGGGAAGAATAAGAAAGCTTCGCATTCCGGTGCGAAAGGCAAGAAGCAGGACATGTCCAAGGTGAAGTGTTTTGACTGTCACCAGCACAGACATTATGCCACAAATTGTCTGTAGAAGAAGAAAAATAAGCAAGCTGCTGGATCTGCAGCGGGAGAGGCCTTAGCCTATCAGTTTGAGATGGATGTTTCACTGATCGCATGCTTGGTAGCAAGTGTGAGGGGATTGGTATGGTTCTTGGACAGTGGTGCATCTTTTCACATGACAGGAGATCGAGATTTATTTTCTGATCTAGATGAGAAAAATCTTGGAGTGCACATTGAGATGGGCGATGATGGTAGATACAGTGCGACCAGTATCGGTACCATTTCCTTTGAGAGGGAGTCTGGTAAACCCTTCATATTGAAGGAAGTGATGCATGTTCCAAGATTGAAGAAGAATCTTATCTCTATGGCTATGTTAGAAGACAAGGGATATGATGTTGTCTTCAGTGAGGGAAAGGCTTTCCTCCGCAGTAAGACAATTGGAGAAACTCAGAAGATAGGGGTTCGAGTCAAGAACCTTTATCAATTGAATGTAGATGGCTACGTAGTAATGGAATGCAAGGTAAAAGGATTGGTGAGCCGGGATGATGGTGAGTTGTGGCACCAGAGATTGGGCCACCTTCACCATGGAGACTTGAAGATACTGCAGCAGATTTCTACTGGGCTTCCTAAAGGCACTCTTGCGTAGTTAGATCAGTGCAAGGGGTGTACTTTGGGAAAATTTGTGAAAGCCACCTTTCAAGAGAAGGATAGTCATGCCACGATGATCCTTGAGAGAATTCACACAGATGTGTGTGGACCTTTCTCAGTAGCTTCGACAACAAAGCACAAGTACTATGTGATCTTTGTTGATGATTTCTCTCGAAAGTGTTGGATCTTCTTCATGCAGAAGAAGAGTGAGACATACTCAAAGTTCTGTGAGTTCAAAGCACTGATCGAGAAGGAATCAGAGAAGAAGGTGAAGGCTGTTAGGAGTGACAATGGTGGTGAATTCATCTCTGGTGAGTTCAAGGACTTCTGCAGTGCAGAAGGGATTCGAAGAGAGCTCATAGCTCCCCATAACCCACAGCAGAACGGGGTTGCTGAGCGGAAGAACAGAATGATCGTGGGTGCTGCACGGGCGATGTTGCACCCCTTCACTTGTGGGCAGAGGCATGCAATACTGCAGTAGATGTGCAGAACTGTTGTCCTCACAAGATACTTGGCATGAGTACACCCGAGGAGGCTTATTCTGGTAAGAGGCATGATATTTCCCATTTGAAGATTTTTGGTTCTCCTGTTTACATGCATGTGACGAAGGATGCCAAGAAGAAGCTGGAGCTGATCACAGAGGTTGGGATATTTGTGGGGTACACTGATATGCCCCACAACTATCGTGTGTATTTTCCAGACAGTCGCAAGATTGTTGTGTGACGGGATATCAAATTTCAGGAGGAGAAAGCCATGAAGTGTTCGCTTGAGAGGGAGCCACACTTGCATGCAGATGAGGAGCTATTAGTTCCTAAGGATGAGCTTCAGGATGTGGATCAGCCACAAGATGAAGTTCATGGAGTGGAAGAGACCACTCATGCAGTGCCAACAATCACAGGGCGAAAGCACACTACAGAAGCTGAGCGACTGGCTCAAGATGCAGAGAAGGTTTTAGGACCACCTATAGCACAGCGCAGACAAAGACAGTCACCTGATCGGTACACTAGATACATGGCTCTTGTGAGAAAATGTGTCGTGACTAAGCCATCCTCTTTCGAGGAAGCTATGGAGGATCCCGCATGGGTAGATGCCATGGTGGAAGAGTATGATTTGATTGTCAGAAACAGTGCATGGGAGATTGTCCCAAGATCGAGGGGAAATCAGTGGTGGGTTCGAGATGGATCTACAAAGTGTGGCAGCGCAGTGATGGACTATTTGTTTCTTAGGGTAAGTATGCTCGGGAGATACTGGAGAAGTTCAACATGCATGGCTGCAAGCCTGTTGATACTCCTCTTCCTAGAGTTTGGAGGAAGGAGGATGCTACTTCAGCGGAGGTAGTGGATGCCACTATTTATCGACAGTTGGTGGGGTCGCTTATGTATCTGGTCAATACACGACCCGATATATGCTATGTTGTTAACCAACTTTCACAAGCTATGGTTAAGCCAACCAAGCTCTTCTGGAAGGCAGGCAAGCATGTATTGCGTTATCTCAAAGGCACATCGGGATATGGATTGTGGTACAGACAGGAGGATGAGGTGGAGTTATGTGGCTTCACAGATGCAGATTGGGCAGGGAGCCCAACGGACAAAAAGAGCACATCTGGAGGGATCTTCAGTATCGGGTCGACAACAGTTTCTTGATACAGTAGGAAGCAGAGATCCATGGCACTCAATTCAGCAGAGGCCGAGTATATGGCAACAAGTTTGGCTGCATGCGACGCTATATGGATGAGGAAGATCCTGGTCAGGTTGTTCGGGTCACACTTGGAGCCTACTGTGATTTATTGTGATAACCAGAGTTGCATTAAACTCTCGGCTAATCCATTATTTCATGATAGATCCAAGCACATCGACATCAGGTACCATCATATCAGAGATTGTGTGCAGCGAAGAATCATGTTACTTTCATACATTCCCACAGAGGAACGGGATGCTGATATCTTGACGAAGGCGCTCACCAGGAGCAAATTCGAATACCACAGAGGTAGGATAGGGGTTGCAGATAATCCATATCTTGTTGAGAGGGAGTTTTGAAAATGCAACAAGATGATGGAGCTTAGTGAAAAGAAGTCGCCTTCACTAAGTGGGCCCGTAGGCTATTTTTGGCGCAAAGTCTATTTTTAGACTATGTCTATTTTTAGACATATGGATCATGGTCTGAGTTGCAGGATGCTATTTATGGATGATTGGTCATGTTGGTAAAAATAGATGGACCTCTATTTTTATACATATTGGCGGAGTCTATTTTTAGACTGCCAGTCAAAAAATAGAACAGTGGAATATTATTGGCTCTTAATAATATTTGGACTATAAACATTATCTTATCCTCTTGCAGCACTTCAATTCGAGCTACGGATGTGGCACATGCAACTGCCAGAAGGAAATACACTTTTCCTATGGGTTAGTTGAGCTATTGGATGATGGACTTCAGTTAGAACTCAAGTGATTGAGTTTGGTGGAGTTGATTGAGGAGTTGATGGAGTTGTGTTCAGTTTGACTTAGTTGAACTAGTTGTATTTAGTCTAACTGCCAAATACACTAGTGATGAGTGATGTGAATTAATTATTAATTAATTCACTAATTATTAACTCATAAATCAACTAAAGAATACATCAGTTAACTCAGTGCATGGACTGTTCAATGGAGACAAGTGTTAGAGGTGGGTGAAAGGGTGAGACTACTATCAGTTGTGACTATAGCTGTGCATGAGATTTGCACAATCATTGATTGAGATTGCCAATGAGGATTACGCAGTACAAGCCAAAGGAATTTGAACTTGGATCAGATCTATTCTCAACTTGGATTGCGCAGTAGAGGCAGGCAAACAGTGGAGGAGATTGGAACCCGTGAATTGTTCAGATCTAAGCTAGTTTTTGTGTAGCATGTGGAGATAGTACTGAGTACTTGTGAGGAGTATTGTACTATGTATTGTTACATGATCTATATCATTATAATATATAGATAGTGGGGGGTTTTCAGCGATATGCTTTCCCCATTACATATTGTGTTGATATGTGTGATTGATGTTTCAATGTGCGCATGCGATTATTTTTTAATTCCACAAATTGATGATCAATGGTAGAGGGGGTTATGTATTATGCATGCATTCCACAAATAGTTTATAATCAGGATAATCTCTATGAATAAGTGCTATATTATTCAAATTTCTACAATGCTCTGCGCACTGGATGGGAAATGAGACTGACAACGCAAATCGGTGAATATGAAATGGATCAGGTCATCCTAGACCTCGGCTCGGATGCGAACGTATTACCTAAGTAGACCTGGGAATGCATGGGCAAGCCCACACTGCAATGGTCCCCGATTCAGCTACGAATGGCCAACCAACAAAAGATCTTACCAATGTGCTAACTGCAAGGGGTAACTATGGATATCGATGGTGTAGGTACACAGACTGATTTCAAAGTCATAGAGATTGTCAATGATAGTAATCCTTACCCTGCACTACTCGGAATTGATTGGGCAACAGACATGAAAGGGATCATTAACTTAAAAAGGCGGAAAATGAGATTCGAAAAGAAGTCACTGTGAGTAGTAGTTCCATTGGACCCAGCTGAAGGAGAACGCTACACCGAACCCGTGCGTGACAAGAAAAGTGACAACGAACTAGATTACATCTATCAAATAACAATGCAAGACCAAGATTCGGTGCATTCCGCAGAGGATCGAGGAGTCACGTGGGAGCGTGATAGCACCTGTACAGTGGATTCAGATGAGGAGATTGAGTGATGGAAGAACCGGTTGCAGGAAGCTATGACATTGAACTAAAATTTGATGACTCAGTCATTGCGATCCATAACCACCGAGGAATGCCAAAGGCCAGAAGAAAGTGCCGCAATAGCGGAAAGGCAGCTTGTCCATGTGTAGCATGGGAGCAGTATAGTGGATCAGAAGACATGTTTCGCACACCTAGGAGGGGGCCGCGGGAGCAGCAATAGAGGAGGCGCTTCTAGGTACGGACTAAAGGACGTGCATGGCAGCCAAGTTGGTATAGAGCGAGCATACCTTAATGACGAAGAGTACGGGTGCTATTGAGGCGACCATAAACCCATGCAGATCTGTGCAGACTGGAGGATCACACAGCCGGACAAAGAAGTCTCGTTACAACCAAGCAACCCCACACAAATATAGCCCACCATTCCAGGGACAACACCCATGGAAGGATTCAACAGATCTGGGAAGCCATCTTGCGTGGTAAAATGCAAATTGGAAAGTTAGAAGCATCAGAGGCCAGACGTTGTGCATAGAGTGTCAAGTTAGATGCAACAATTGATAAGCTGCAGTTAGAAGTCACCTATATGGAGGAATTAATGAAGAAAACAGACATGGTTGACTCTTCTCCCCTGCTACAAGTAGTGGTGCCACTAGCATGGTTGCGCCCGCACCTGGGAGGTCAAGGATGCACACACAACAATTCATTTGTAGAATCAGGGGAACACAATGGGTGCTCATAGCCCAGGCTAGTCAGGAAATGGAAGACCCATGCGAGAGATTCGCCCACTTGACTATCCGCACGCAGCCCAGTCCTAGCGCCCTGTGGAGTTGGAAGAGGGCGTGGGACTATAAAACAGGCTGCAGCGGAGCTACGTAACATGGCCATAGCATACATACAAGAACCGCACTTGCGTCCTTGGGGATTCACTACCACGAAGGAAAGGTGGAAAGTGACCATTAACGGTACTGTTCATGATATGATGGCCCATTTAAGACACCGTGGAGCGAGCGGCGGGCAATTAAGATGGAGGAATAATTGCCAAAGTCGCATTTATGAGTTGCCGCATGGGAAGAAAACCAAATTCAAATTCAAAAGCCTATATAAGCATAGTAAGGGTCACACTTCCACAATTTACCATCTTGCAAGAAATCTGCCTTGGGTCCGAGACAAGCACAAGTTGAGTGATGAGCAACTCGAAGCAAGTCCGTGGTTTCAGGCATTGACAAAACATTACCAAGAGGCAATCCTTAAAGCAACAAACCCTACCATAGGTAGCCCACACGAAGCCACGTCACCAAAAGCTAAGCTCCCTAAATCACCCCAGATGCCGAAGACTAGGGAGGACCCTCAAGTTCCAGAACCAGTAAGACGATCGCCGTGACACCTACACTTTGGCAAGTTTACAATGGAGGAAAAAGGTAAAACTGTCACAATTGACAGCGATGAGGAGGAGGAAGGTTCTCCCACATATGTCGAAGAAGTAAACCCTGAAGAGGATCCCATCCAGCCAGTGCGGTGACCCAAGTATGTGCCTCCAAGCAAGGGAAAGGTGAAAGTACCTGCAAATCTGGACGAAGTCGACACTGTACTCGTTACCCCGGCTCTTCCAAAAGCAGTCCCGGTGGAAAGCTCGGTGGTTGGCCGAATCGCAACAATGAAATTCGAAGACTGGGACCTCGCAGATACAGTAAAATTTCCCAACCTGGCGACTGACGCACTTATGGAACAAAGTGTTGAAGGGACAATGACAACACCATAGCCAAAGGAGTAGCTATGGAAGGTGGATAAATCTGGATTGCTCTACCTCTTAACTATTCCTCACTATCACTGGCCTCCTATCACGATGTTGGTCATAAAGTAATTGCTCTGTTTGGTTCATGAGGAAGTATTATGGGTTGGCAAACCTATCCGCATCATAGCTAAACTGGTTCAATGGGTTTCGCACCTTCCCTGTGACGGGAGAGACCCTCGCAAAATTGCTGATTGAAGTGGCGATGTTGCGATGATAGAGAACTTGAAAAAGAAGTATAAGCTAGCTAAGGGGCAGCGCAGGTACATTATTGATGGCTTTTCAGATAACATTGTCCGTGTCGTCACTCAGTTGCTGGCGGACAAAGTAATTAGGAAATATTGTGGCACTGAAGTTTCGGTAGTAGCCATTGCACTCGCTGAGGAATGTGCAGCTGGAGTCTGCTTCAATTGGTCACAGTTTCTATGTGAAAAGTTTTTGACCAACTATTAGGAGGTTCAGGAGGAGGGCAAGATCTTCCATTATGCGTGACTGCTCCTGTCTATTATGCTGGTAGCTACTAACTTACTTGAAGATAGCTAGTTTCCTGCCTTGGAACCGGAGTGGCTGGAAGTGGCTAGATATGCTTCCCTCTGGGAAACAAGGGATGCGGGGTGAATTCGAAATATTAAAATATTTTGGATACTGATGGACACGAATGTGTGTCAATGGATTAATGTGCTACCTCGACTGTTCGACGGGATCTATGAAAGCATGAAGCATATTGCCGAGTTTAAAGTAGACATGCATCATATTTACATTAGGGCGTGCAAGAACCCAGCATAGGCATGGACCTCACTCCACTTTATTGCCATTGATGACGTTGTAGATATGGTTGTGGACACTTGGCCATCGCTTAGAGTGGACCAGAGGTAGTAGAACACAATGAGGCCACTATCCGACGACAAAAGGAGGAAGCTAAGCGTTTCGTGCAACATAAATGGAATGAACATCTCGCTGTGGAAGTTTAGGTAGCTCGAGAAGCGGCGCAGGTGGCAGCAGGAAAGACACCACTGAGCAGGGCTACGTCGAAAACAGCCAAAACATGTCAGAAGCCACCCACTGCGATGACCGTGAAAGAGCCACCAGCAGCTGATACAGCTTCACCTTTGAAGCGGCCAGTGCAACAAGAAAGGTCAAAGCCATGAAAAAATGCAAAGGTGTCCAAGACGGACAGTGGAGTGACCACCCTAACTGAGTGGGACCTAAATGATATAGAAAACACTGTGCAGGACGTTGCTCAGGATGTCGTCGATGAAGCTATGTCTGAGCAACAAATTGTGTTGGGGGAGCTCCGTACACAGCTCCAAGAACTTGGAACAAGGATCACGCCAAAGGCTCTCTTTTAAGGTCAGTGCAACTATTGAGTCATAGAAAACAACATTTGATGGACTTGGAGAGACATCTCTTTTCACACAATTTGGTGGATAGTCTACTTAGTCTCCCACTCATTCCAGACATCTCATGAACAGCAGGTGATTCAAATCAGTGAAGGCAGTTAGAAGGATAAAGAAGATGACATTTTTCATGTTTTTAATGAAATTAAGAAGAAGAATGAGGAATTAAAATTGAATACTTATACTTAATTCTGGAAACATTCTTCCAATTCTCAAGCCAGACTTCTTTTAGTATTTGACTTTGAGAAAGGAAAAAATTCAGATGGCTTTCTTACAAACTCAGATTCCACAACCCAGTACTCCTACACATTACCAAAAGAAATCCTCTTTTGAATTCAATGTTAAAGATGTACATCCAATTGACCAAATTGAGATGCAAAAACAAACTGGCCAAATGATTGCTTCCACTTTAACTAACACTTCCATGAGTCTATCAAAGATGCAGGTTACCTTGGCTAATACGCAATCACATCTCAAGCTTGAGAAGGTTTCCTTCTTTGGAAAAAGACACCAACATCAAAGCTTTGGAAGATATGGTGCTAAAATGGGATATGATCCGTCTAATATAAATGCCGTAGAAGAAATTTTCAAGAAGAAAAATACTGAGATTTCAGCATTAAGGAAGCAGCTCAAATTGCCAGCTTTAGAGGACCCAATGACTAAAGAAATTGAAGAAACTGGGACTCAAAAATATGACATGATGAAGCTCAACATGGAAATAAATTTGCAAATAAAATAGATGGAAGAACAAATGGAAAAATTTGTTAAAGAAAAATAGGAAGCTGTGAAAAATGGGCCAATATTCCAATGGATGTAGTTCCTCTTACAACAATCTCTATAACTACAACAACAATGACAAGTATAGCAGAAGGAGCTGAAAAACTTGCTGAAGTTGTTCAGAACCTGTCTATTCAGACAAAAGAAATCAAGAAATTGTAGAATCAACTAAAGACACTACAACACTTGAAAGCAGTTGTAGAATGTTCAAATGCAGCTGAGTTGCAGAGGGCAAAAGGTCAATTTGAGGCATTGCAGAAAGAAGTCAAAGACTCTTACCTCGGAAATACACTGGGATTAGTGAAGGAAATTATATGGGAAGAGATGATTGAATCAACCAAAGATATCTGGCCTTATATCAAAATTATTTTTGATCAAAAAGAATTGTTGGAAAAAACTCAAGAAGCCATTGAAACTATCTCAAACCAACTTGAGGACAAACCAAAAATAACTACTGATATAATCAAGTTTTTGAATTCTAATGACAACTATGAGCTTCAAGAGTTGGGTATTGAGGATAGGAAAAGAACCATACTAGAAGTGAAGAAGGTTATTACAAAGAAAAATCTCATTCTTTAGTTGGAGGAAAATTGCAACAGTGTTAATGTCATAGTTCATCATTTTTTCAGTAGGCTAGAACCCTTTACGAGCAAGGGTTTTCCCTCCTTATCTATGATAAATGATAAGTTAATGCCCATTGAAGATTATGTCCGCAATCTTAGAGAGGTCAAGACCAGTGCAGCTTCAGTTTCAAACATAAAAGGGACAGCAACACCAAGGCTTGTGCTGAATGCACTCAGGGATACCTTTTTCATCCTAAATGAAATCAAACAATTTTTTTAGTAAAACCCACTTCTACTAAATATAAAGAAATGGATGAGGTTTATAGAAGGGTAACTAAGTTATCTATCCCAGATAAGAAATTTTGGTGACAATTAACTGATTTACTTGACTGAAAGGAGGATCAACAACATTCAACATTCTCAGGAACAATCATCAACAACTCAATAACATTCAGAGTTTTGTGGAACAATCATCAACAATTCAACACCAAAATAGTGATAGGTCGACTATAAGTTCATTTTCCTGATTTTGTATTAAGATATTTTATTAGCTCTAAACTTGTATAAATAAATCTTTTTCACAAGTTATTAAGGGTTGCACCCTTGAAGAAACATTTGTAAGAAATAAATGTACTTAGCTTTTTCTGAATCGTTAATAGAAAAGAAAAGGTTTCTAAATTTTCATTCATACAATTTCATATTCCTTGTAAGTTTTTCCAGTTTTCATTCACTATGTTTTCTTCATATTCTTAAGTTTTAGAAAGATAACTAGGTGGGAGTAATTTTGTCTCAATTGCTCCCATAAGCTTTTTGAAGTGATCATCTTTAAAGAGAATGAATTATAAGAAACTATTTGTTTAAATAATTCGCTTTAAATCGTAAAATCATTAGTATCTTTGTAATCTTGGGCATATTCTGTCAAACTTTCTGAACATTGTTTGAAGGTTTTCTTACTTATGGTTATTCAATTTTCTATTTGAAAACTGTAATAGTCATATCATCTTTCTATTTCTACTCATCACTAAACAAGCTAAATCATTGTGTGGATTTTAATAGCAGCCCTTTGTTTAAATATTAATATTATTCAAAAAGGTTAGGCATCATTGTTTTAAATCTGTTTCATACATTGGTCCTCCAAAATTAAAACAAAACCCCCCAAAACAAATATTTTAGATGCCCTGGCATGATACCTGACCATTATCATGTCAGAGATACAAGATCAATCTGGCGTTGTTGCTAGGGACTCAAATTTGATTAGTTTTCCCGGGTCAATGATATAAATCCTATTCATTTAAGGTGACTAAAGGTCTAGATAGGTCAAAATCCTTCACCTAACGAATCCATTGTGCCAAACTGGCACCTTTTAAGCACACTAGATCCCATTCTGAATCTGACACAGTTAGCCCTCTGTCAAATCCAGAAAAACTTCTGAGAAAGGCCAGTTATACAAGAATACATCAACCATCTTCTTCTACTTCAGCCTTGTAGTCTGAAGATATATTACAATTTGATCCCTATAGTAACATTCCATCAAATCTAAATTCAACTCATTTATCACCTAGGGTTGCTAAACTTTTATATAGGGGAGTTGATTTTAATCAGCTTTCCTTATTCATTCACTTGAATCATGTCAAGAAGCCCCACTACCAGTAGGATCACCTAAATCTGAGTCTGACTTGGGTGTTAATTTACCTGAATACAAACCTACAAAATTGATATCCCCCACTACTTATTCATTCCCTTCCACTTCTGAACAACCTAAATCTCCTACTTCTAAACAACCTGAAGGGACCTTTTATATATATTCAAATCCACTCTTTGAAACAAAAGAGGATATTCATTCTCAGGTCTAGAAGTTAGTTATTAGGACTCCCTTAAAGTCATTCAAGGCCTCTCCTCCTTCTTTATCTCCTCCTTCTTCACCTCCACATAGTTACACACCCTCTCTATCACCTTCTTCTTCTTCTTATTCTTCTTATTCTTCATCCACACAAACACCTCATACACCACTTTCTTGTTGGAAATAATACTGAGAGGGGGGTGAATCAGTATTATCAAATCAATTATTTTTCATTTCACAATCAGATTTGTATACGCTACTTCAGTTATGGGAAACTGTGTATATACGCTACTGTGTCTAAAGCAACCAACGTATATCAGTAAACTTATGATTCATTAAATGTTGATCTTTAATCAGTGCATCAAAACTTCATTAACCATAAGAACAGTAAACAGGTGCAGTAAAACAGAACAGATCATCACACACATGGACACAAGATATAAGGTGGAAACCCAATGTGGGTGAAAACCACCTGCTGCAATTCGTCTCTATCTTCTTTTAATAAGAAACTTCTTTTTACAATATTTTTGTACTGGTGTAGTCTTATACCAGTACGCAGGCTTCTACCTGCAGAAGGCTACAACCTTCTCTCATTCTCCAGCTTCTCCTGGAAGGGAGCTACAACCCCCTTAGCTCTTGTACTATCTGATGTACTAGTACATAGGTGCTGACCTACAGAAGGCTACAACCTTCTCTTTTCTTCCAGGGACCACGTTTCATAAATTTTCAGACTAGATCCATTAATAACAATAATCAAACATCAAATACATCTGCATCAATCAATCTCCTTTGCTCCAATCAAAATTGAATCAAACAATTACTTCTCTGAAAGCTGTAACCAAAATCCAGTAACAGTAACCAAAAACCAATCCTGAACCCAAAACACTGCAAAAATAAACAAAAGTAGCAAAAACATATTTCATGAGACGTACGCTACTTCAATATGTAGAACCTGCATGCATACACTGTTGTATTAAGGCCAACCTGCATATACGCTATTTTGAATTACCGAACCAACGTGTATATGCGCCTTTGCTTCACTGAACCTGCGTACAGATCTATAAAAGATAATCTTACCCTTTTCAGTTATTCAAACATTAGTAATACCTAGATCATCAAATTTATAGATCAAGTCATGCGCCAAATATAACAAATCAAATCACATAAAGATACTTCTCTTCAAGCCTTAAGATCTTGACCCATCAATAGAACTTATCCTTCTTCTTGTGCTCAGGTTCCTCCTTGATTCAGATCCAGCTATGCACCATAACCCAATGACCAGTATTCCAGATCTAGCTCTTCATAAGATATTCAATTCTTGAGTGAATGCCTTTTCCTAATGATCTCCTTCCCCTTTTATAGTCTTAGGCCTTACTCAATACCATGGTCCAAAACCATAGAGAATCAATACCATGGACCCAATACCTGGGTTCAACACTTCGGACGAGATACCATGATCCAAGGAACTTTAGCAAGCTTACGATCATATTCAAGGAACCACGCAGACCATTGTGATTACGCAGTTCTTGGCTAAGATACGAGAGGCTCAGGATCTGAAAATCCAAGCCGACGCCGCCAGACAAAAGGAAGCAGTGATTAAAGCTGTCTCTAGCCTTGGTTGGATGAAGCATTTGTGGTTTCAACCACTATCGAGCGCTAGGTAGCCCACATGCAGGCCAAGTATTCCACCATGGAGACAGCAGAGACAGGAACCGAGGTGTTCACAACACATGTGGAACGAATGCAGCGAATGACGGAAGAGTTTTCTACTAGCACTAGCAATGCAAAGAGGCTATTAACCGATCTCTACGCAAAAATGGTAGCACCAGCTGAGTGACTCAGGATGAGTCATGATGATTTTGTTGGGGGGACTGTTGGGTAGGGGAAGCCCCGTGCAATGGTCATGGGGCATGAAGCCCGCAATTTTGGGAAATGTAAAGGTAAATATTCTGCGAGAAGTGCGGAGCATGATTTGTAGTAGGTCAAAGTCAAAGGGTAGTCCGCCCAAAAATAATGTAAAAAAATGTAAGTTGAGTTGGCCCGCCCATGGATCACAGTCCATGGAAAGGTATAAATAGAGCGAGGCTCTAGGGGTAGAGGTAGCTAAGTTTTGCATATGATCTTAATGTAATGGGTTTTTGAGGAAGAACGATTTGTAAGAGTCTGTAAGTCCGAGTCAAGAGTGTGGGTAGTGGATAGAGGCTCTGTAGCTATGTGCGCAGAGGCTTGGAAGAGTTCACAGCTGTGTGCATAGACCCCTGCAGTCGAGTGCGCAGGGAAGATTTGGATGTATTGGTGAAGAAAGTAAATAAAGATAAGTTTCTTTGATAATTCTGTGTTAATCTGAAGTATCGTGGATCTAGCTTTTTGAATGATTGATATTACTGTTTGATCTATGCGCATATGCTTACATTTTGAATACATGTGAATATGTGGTTAATATAAGTATGTGAACTGAGTTAAGCTAATAAATGTTTGCTTAAAGACCTTTCTAAGTAATACTTCATCACATAGATTAGATTTGTAGACAGCGCGCTAATAACTAGTAAAGAGTGTTCCAGGTTTGAATCTGCGTGAAACAGGCCAGTGCGACGCTGCCAAACAGTGTGCGAACCCTCCAGATCACATCTAGACATCCCAAGGGTGCAGAAACCTGTTTCTAGCACCCCCCCCCCCCTGCTACCTTGAGTTAGACCTCAGTCTGTGCTCTGCAGACTGTTGCCGAAAGGACCAGTAGCTGCGGGATTTCTTTGGCTAAATAATTCTTCCAAACCTGGGTCAGGCCCATATAAGCCAATAGAAGATTCTAGTGGGATTGTTTGGTCAGATGATGAATCCTATAGTGATATACTATGATAATCAGAGTTTCATAAAACTCTCTGAGAATCCAGTGTTTCATGACAGGTCCAAGCATATAAATATCTGTTACCATCATCTATGGGACTGTGTGGTCAAGAGGATCATGATGTTGCAGTATGTTTCAACCGAGGAGTAGGATGCAAATATTTTGACTAAGGCATTGTCAAAATGCAAGTTTGAGTTCCACAGAGATAGGAGAGGGGTTACAGATAATCCCTTTCTTGTTGAGAGGGAGTTTTGAGATTTGCAACATGAAATGCTAAAAATAGCACTGCTATAAATAGCATTTCAACCATTGTGGATCTTAGCAACAGTGGGTGAAAAGTGAAAGTGCTAAAAATATCTTTTCTAAAAATAGTATTTTGGGATCCTTTCTTATTTTAGTCAGTCCCTGGACTAAACATAGGAAGTAAAAATTCGAATTTGATGTTAACAACTATTTGTAAATTGATAATTAATTCATCTTGATTTAATTAGTTAAGGAATTATGAACATGAAGTCTATGTGAGGACATGCAACAGTTTCTCCTTTGATTGAGGGATTTATCCATCAGTTAAAGAGATAAGAGTGAGTTGTAATATTGAGTTGTAATTAGTTGGCTCAGTTAACTGAGTCAAGTCCAGTTAGATTAATTTAATAGTTTGTTAAATTAATGAGAGTTCAGTTAGTTAATGCTTGCATGCATGTAACTACTATATTTCAGATAACTGATGATTCACTCATGGATAATGCATGCATGTCAGTTCAGTCAGAGACCCAGTTGAGATTAGATGGAGGGATAGTGTACTATCAGTTGCTAGAATATTCCATTGTGAATATTCCTTACATGTAGAAGGAATAGTATTCCTTAAGGATTGCACAGTTGGATCAGAGGTTACAATGAGTGTGATGAGGCCAATTCACACATGTGAAATCATTGGACCCCAATCAAAATTGCGCAAGGAAATAGGAGCCTTGGAGGACTTGAGGAATATATATTCTATGTTTATTGAGTCTATGAGTAGTATTGTTTGATTGCAGAGAGAGCAGGATAGCTTGAGAGCTGATTCTTTTTGTAACTTGAACAAGATTTCCACTTGTATGTTAATAAAAAGTTGGGGTTTTAGGCTGGTGCTTTCCCTAGTGATATATCTTCTGTGTTATGGTTGATTACTTCTCATTCTCAGTTATATTTGTTCTTGGTTTATGTTGCTCATGTTCGATTAAGCTTCCGCTAAATTGTTTGTAGAAGTAGATCAAGTGTTTTGCTTTAGTACATTGCATTACTAGGTGATCTACAGTGGGAATTTATACAAGGTAGAGAAATGAAATGAAATTGGGGCATGATATGATTTTTATCCTAAGTTAGAAAATTGGATACATGCACATATAACGAATGGTTTAAATTAACCATTATTTTCTAAATATCAATGTTATCTCGTAATATTTACACGTTATCCATTAATTCGCTAAGAAGCGCCACACTTGTCACATTCATTATAACTTTCTGACCCCACCATCACTTTCCGCCTCACTTCATTAAACTTCATTCATTTTTTTCCATCTCATGCATCTCCCTCCGATCCAACGACCCTTATTTCTCCTCGACCCTCCCTTGCAGTCCTAACGTTATCAACAGGGAGGGGGGTCCGAAGTCAGCAGTTTTGGAAACCGCCCTCTGAAACTACCAACCCCCGCTCCTAGTTGTCCAGGACTTCCAATCCCAAATCACTTACCACCCAAACTTACTCCCGAATGCGGTTTTTAGTCCACTCCCATGTCACCTCCTCTGTCCAATCAGTTTCTACCTATCTACCCATTATCCATTTAATTCGCCACCCCTTTAAATAAATATTCCATAGATCCATTTCTCAGTCCCGTTGAAAAATTAATACCAATTGAGTCGTTGATTAATGGACCCACTCCATTTTTACGCCTTATAAACTTGTTCTTTCATAATAAATGGTTACATAGTGCATTCTCGTAACTCGATTGATCATTGGATACTTGTAGCTTGCAACTAAATCGACAAATTCACAATTCAACCAAATTTTCTATTCTATTCATAAACAAGCCAGCATCCAGGCCCACTTAATCTATTCTCAGTTATATTGTTATTATGTTATCATTGTATTTCAACCCAATTCTTCCCATTTCTGTCACTTTTAGCTTGAAATTCAATTAACAGAATGTCTCCTAAGGGGAAGGAAGTTGCAGAAATTCCAAATCCTCTCATTCATCCACAAGTTGACTTCCATCATACTCCCCTAGTTGACAGAGACTATAAAATCCATAAGTCTTTATCTAAATTTGATTTTTTTGAGATCTATCGCTAGATGGAGGCCCAATTAGTTGATTAAACGGATGAAATAGGACTTTGGGACTCCCACCTTCCTCATTAAATCTTCCCTCAGATACCCAGAGCACCTGAATTTTTCAGAAAATGTCATGCATCTTATGAACCCACTCAAAGAGCTATTATCTGAGAAATCTTGTGCTCGATAAATGCTCCATCCATTGAACAGATGTTGCAGGCACCAACTATTGTGCCAACCCATCCTTTTTCCAATGAAAGCCTAACAGAAGCCTATCAAAAGCTAGATTTCGCTAAAAGAGCTCAAACTCTAGAGATTTTTCTAGTTGTAGATAGCCCTCTACCTAAAAGAAACCCTCCCTATGATTCATCTATTTTCCCAAACAAAACCAAGCAAATTACCACCATTCTCTCTTATCTTCTTGGTTACTATTTTGATCAACATGTAGATGAAGCCATCATTGGTTTCTTGTCTATCTTTTCTACTAATTCCAAACCCACTGTTCATTTTAATTTTATTCAATTTCTAGCTGAGGCCATTCATGAACAATTTGTCCAGTTCAATATTGAAGAGGTATTCAAGTATGCTTCAGTACTTGTATAGATTTTTATCAATTTTTAGGGAGACAATTTTCCATTCACTTTGTAGAAGCTAGATGAAGAAGGCGACCAAAAATCAATGATCTTTTGGACTTCTATGGGAATGAAGGAGAAAGAGGAATTTTCATATAAACCGTTCATAGAATTGTTTGTTCATCTAGCCATTAATCTTATGAGCATCACTCCAGAACCAAGAGTTAATGATGAAATTGAAAAATTTTTACAGTTAGTTGATTAAGCCACAACCGGCGATTGGTATCTGTACCAAAATTATACAAATATCAGAGTCTTTGGTTGTGAACTTCCACCTTACAAGCTGCCTAAGTACCTCCCTATGAGAATTTTGGCATTAGAATACATTAGACAAAGGCTCATTGCAGATGAAGTACATTTTGTGGTTGCAAATAAGAAAGCACAGTTTAAGCTAAAGGCTCAGGTTGGTCCATTTATTTGTAACACTAGAGCAGCAGGAGAAAAAGCAGACATGTTATTGAAGGAGATGAAGTTTGGCTTCAGTTGCACTTGGTCTTATGACCCAATGGGAGTGGTTTCTAGACTCAGAGTTGAAAATAAGTTTACTCCTTATCATCACACAACCAGGCTTGAAATTGAGCAATACAAAAATCAGATAGAATGGAAGGAGAACACCCTTCAAGAAGCCGAAGAACAAGCAGTTTCTACTTCAAATTTACAAGCTCCACTTGCACAGAAAAAGATAGCCAAACGAGGAAGGGAAGAAGATTCATCCCCTACAACTGAAGCATCAAGTCAAGGTTTTAGAATTATACATAGAAATAAGAGACCTAGGCTCTCTTTTAAGGTCAGTGCAACTATTGAGTCACAGAAAACAACATTTGATGGACTTGGAGAGACATCTCTTTTCACACAATTTCGTGGATAGTCTACTTAGTCTCCCAATCATTCCACCACATCTCATGAACAACAGGTGATTCAAATCAGTGAAGGCAGTTAGAAGGATAAAGAAGATGACATTTTTCATGTTTTTAATGAAATTAAGAAGAAGAATGAGGAATTAAAATTGAATACTTATACTTAATTCTGGAAACATTCTTCCAATTCTCAAGCCAGACTTCTTTTAGTATTTGACTTTGAGAAAGGAAAAAATTCAGATGGCTTTCTTACAAACTCAGATTCCACAACCCAGTACTCCTACACATTACCAAAAGAAATCCTCTTTTGAATTCAATGTTAAAGATGTACATCCAATTGACTAAATTGAGATGCAAAAACAAACTGGCCAAATGATTGCTTCCACTTTAACTAACACTTCCATGAGTCTATCAAAGATGCAGGTTACCTTGGCTAATACGCAATCACATCTCAAGCTTGAGAAGGTTTCCTTCTTTGGAAAAAGACACCAAGATCAAAGCTTTGGAAGATATGGTGCTGAAATGGGATATGATCCGTCTAATATAAATGCCGCAGAAGAAATTTTCAAGAAGAAAAATACTGAGATTTCAGCATTAAGGAAGCAGCTCAAATTGCCAGCTTTAGAGGACCCAATGACTAAAGAAATTGAAGAAACTGGGACTCAAAAATATGACATGATGAAGCTCAACATGGAAATAAATTTGCAAATAAAATAGATGGAAGAACAAATGGAAAAATTTGTTAAAGAAAAATAGGAAGCTGTGAAAAATGGGCCAATATTCCAATGGATGTAGTTCCTCTTACAACAATCTCTATAACTACAACAACAATGACAAGTATAGCAGAAGGAGCTGAACAACTTGCTGAAGTTGTTCAGAACCTGTCTATTCAGACAAAAGAAATCAAGAAATTGTAGAATCAACTAAAGACACTACAACACTTGAAATCAGTTGTAGAATGTTCAAATGCAGCTGAGTTGCAGAGGGCAAAAGGTCAATTTGAGGCATTGCAGAAAGAAGTCAAAGACTCTTACCTCGGAAATACACTGGGATTAGTGAAGGAAATTATATGGGAAGAGATGATTGAATCAACCAAAGATATCTGGCCTTATATCAAAATTATTTTTGATCAAAAAGAATTGTTGGAAAAAACTCAAGAAGCCATTGAAACTATCTCAAACCAACTTGAGGACAAACCAGAAATAACTACTGATATAATCAAGTTTTTGAATTCTAATGACAACTATGAGCTTCAAGAGTTGGGTATTGAGGATAGGAAAACAACCATACTAGAAGTGAAGAAGGTTATTACAAAGAAAAATCTCATTCTTTAGTTGGAGGAAAATTGCAACAGTGTTAATGTCATAGTTCATCATTTTTTCAGTAGGCTAGATGTTGTGGGGAAAAATGCCTATGCAGGACGATCCTATCCACCTAAGGTGTGACAGTGCCTTAGCAACAAACGAGTACAACTATATTGGCTTCTTCCTTTATGAAATGTGAAAGAAGAGAGATCAATAGACTTACTGGTGTCTTCCGTTTGTCCCTCGATCCAATCTCCCTTCTCTTTGGGTGTTCACAGCTACTTGCCTTCTTGCTTATCCAGCTACAACTTCCTGCAAGATCACAAGAGAAAAGCTACTTGCGACAAGAGAAAAGCTACTTGAGACAAGAGAAGAACACTACACAAAGACATATATTCACATTCATAACTAGTTTAGGATTAGAAATAAACCAAATACACTAATACATTCATACATCAAAATACATCAGCATATAGGAGAAACCAAGATAGCTTTATTGATGAATAACAAGGTTCAGGAAGAGATACAACCCAGAGGGCTCCAATCCAGCATCTCCTTCCCAGCAAATGGAATTCCTCTCTTTTCCCCTTTCAAAGCATTAAGCACCCAATGATTCTAGTCTCAAACCAACAGCAATTCTTTGCAATAACAAAATTCCAGCCTCCAGATCTCATGGAGGAGAGATCCATATATAGATGTTTGGAGGGAGGATGAGTCAGCTTGAGATCTGACTAGTGTCCTCTCCCTCTATCAGTTCTTGAGTCAACTTGGAGGTTCTTGCTCCCACTTGGAGATTTGGAACCTCTTACTCATCACCAGTCGAATTCCCTGAGGCAAGTGTCATTTTGGAAGCTTCCTGGGTCTTGACACCTTGAGAAATGAGCCTGCCACTTGTCCACTCTCGTTCAGCGCAGGTAGCCTTTGTTCAAGTTGACATTCAACGCAGGTAGCCAGTGTTGGCTTTGACATTCAGCGCAGACAGCTAGTGTAGCCACTGAAATGATCCTGAATTGACTTGTTTCTGAGCAGTTTCAGGTGGAGAACTTTTGTGAATTGCTGTGGTTTGTTAGCCTTGTTCCTCTAGGGGTAGGAAAAACATGTTTAGGGACTTTGGATCCCTTAGATTATGGACATTTCATGCTCAATGCTGTAAGGCACAAAAATGTCTATAACAGTTGCCCCCTAAAGTATGAGGCTGTTTATTGGGCGAAATGCTTTATCAGGGGGATCCGAAGTTCATCCAATGCTGGGAGGAGACCTGTAATACAATACAATACAATACATTATTTTTCATACTGCTTTCATGATCTAGCTGAGGCGGGCATTCCCATGCTAAGCTTTATAAATACATTTTTCTGTAAATAGAACAGACAATCGTCTGATGGTAGACTGATAATTTTGATGAAATTATCATCCTTTGAGTAGGATGATTATCTACTGCAATGATGTACATGTCAATGTCTTTATCTTTCCTGAATATATATCGCAGCCCGGATGGATGAAACTAGATCCGGGGTCTTCAAACTCGTTCGATCTTCACTCTAAAGTACAAGTCGATCCATGTGAGAAATGTTCTGAAGTCGAACATGGAAAGACATCGCTTGATTACCGGTCAATGATGTAAACCGTTAACAAGCGCGAGAGGAATCATCGATAATGGTAATGACCCTCAAGGTACTGCAGTACAATTCACGTGGTGTGAATAAAGGACTTGGCGTCGAACACCACGCAAAATCTTTCGGTCGAAGGTCGTTGATGTATACCTGTCGCCGGAAGTGAGAAACTTGCCATTGTGGCATGCAAGCTTCAAAGTACTGAAGGGGTTGTTCCTAGATCAACTTCTTGGATAATGAGCTGATGTCGACAAGAAGCGATCCATCACAGGAGGGCCTTAATGAATCCCACATCAATGACACGGAATGGAGCTAATGATTTTAATGGAGGTGAAAACGATCTGTGACATATGATTCAGGGTGGCGGTCATGAATGGATGAAGGATAATGTATGGCAGTGGATGGGACACGGTTGACTCTTTCTGAACGACTTCTCTTGAACATATGGCGACATTGATGCGATGGATTGGTAGCATTACCCCAAATATGGATGGTATGGCGAGACCATGGTGATGTGACCGGTGAATGAAACAACCCAACCTGATTGTGGTACGGAGGAAAAGTGTCATGTTCAAGAGCGACTTGCTACCATCAAATTTTTCTTTAGTTTCTCCCAATTTTTCCCCAGTCATTGCTGACCAGTACCTCTTTATTTTTGTCAAGCTTGAGGAGGATAACATATGCTTGTTCTATAACCTACCCTTCGGGCAAACCCATCGCTATGTTTTAACGAGCCTAGCGATAGTGAAACTTGTTCTCGTCTAAAGACAAGTTTGTCGCTATTTAATGATTTTAACGAGTCTAACGACAAGGATAACTCGGTCCTTTTCATTTTTAGAGAGTCTGAAAAGGTACATAAAGTCAACTCCAAAATTCCTTTTTCGTCATCTAATCCCTTAAGTCCGAAAAAGTATAAAACAATACAGAAGGGATGAGTTTTTGATAGTTTTAATGAGCCGAATAAAACAAGCGCTCGATTCTTTTGTGCAATAATCCCTCAGGTCCAAAAAAGATTAAAATCTAGAGGAGGGATAGCTCTTCCGGTCGCTTTAACGAGATGGAAGGCCAAAACTCGGCAATCTTTTCATATTTTACGAGTCAGTTGAAAAGAGCTTAAAGAAGACTCATCTTTTGAGGAACGAGTGATAAACAGGGATAGCAGCTGATTCCAGGTACAGGTTGGAATTTTCCAATCACGGCAGTGTCACAAGGATGGCTAGGTGAAATCACTCTTCGCAGCTGTTCCTCAAAATGGGTAAACAATCATATGGAGGTGAACGATCGGCCAAATGAAAAATGGAGGTGACAGTGCAAACGCGACCAAGGCTTTAACGGCTGATGATATTACATTCACAGTGGTTATTTACCGGGATAGTTCATTTTTTAACGAGCTTAAACGCGAGTGGAAACATTTTCTCGGTCTTATGTTTATTTTTTAACGAGCATGAACTATGTGCTAAAACTGCTCGGATCTTGCGTTTATTTTTTAACGAGCATGAACTTTGTGCTAAAACTGCTCAATTACCCAGTCATATGATAAGAATGTCTTATGTAAGATTCCATTTTTTATGGAGCTTGCGCCTTACTAAAGCTATGCCCCGCATCCTTTCTTTATGCAAGTTAGGAAACGGCTAACCCAAAAAACAGGTAAATAACCGCTCTTTGCTTGCACTCCAAAAGGTTTGCATGCCCCCAGGTATAAAGTACGATTTCAAGATTACCCCTCAATTTGCAGATAAAACATTTGTTTTACCAGGAGAGGCCTACCTCTTTCAGGCTACCCAAATATTGTCTCGTTAATCTTTCAAACAAAACACTTCCTCGGCAGTGTCTACCGAAATAAACAAAGGTGAGTGACGAGACCCGCCCTCTCACATAACTTTGACAAGAGAATCTTATTCCAGAACAACCCCTCTTCCAACCACGGACGGGGTACGGACTAGTCATATTCTCCCGCGGAAACCTACCCTATACCCAAAGTTTTCCTGCCGAAGCAGGCCAGGACGCATGCCCCCTGGGTTCCAGTCATATCCTCCCGGATTACTTGCGCTCATCAGGAGGACGGACCGTGGGTTGAGACACTTCTTGCGTGAATAGACCATTTAGGGATGGTATATGACTATTTGCGATGCGTGATCCGGGAAATGAAAGTTGGTCCACGAGCTTGACCACTCTTCCTTCATGCGGAAAACACATTACTCTAAAGAGTGAGGAGACAATAGCTCCCATGCAATATATATAGTCTCGTCCAAGGAGTAGGTTATAATCCAAGGGTCCTTGAACGACCATCACGTTCATTTGAACGGTCTTCCCTTTCAATGTTATGGGCACATTGGGGAGGATCCCTAAAGGTCGACTGGTTCCTTTATCAAAACCTGATAGATTTCTCATTTCAGGAAAAAGCGCTGGCGAACCAAGCGCTTTCCAAGCAATAGAGGAAAGGATACTCACAGATGCCCCCTCATCAATGATAGTGCCAGCCATTACCATTCTGTATATTTGAACGATAATTCTAAATGGTATGCTTGCTGGCAACCGGGGTCTGTCTAGTTGGTTCCAGTCAAAGGACACAACCAGGTTGCTTGGTGGTGGGACCGAATAAATGGCCGGATATCGCTCTGACGAACTTCCTTCCTGCGATAAAGGAATGGGGGCATTGCCCCCTTGTTCATCAGAGTCAGTGTTGATGAAGAGAATTTGGATGGTGTCGTCTTTATTCTCCTCTGTGATGGTATCATTCGAAGATAGAGCCTCTGAAGGCAAAACCGGGTCAACTGCCGTATCAACCTTTTGACTTTCGTCAGGCATGGATCCAGATGGTTCATCTTCAATGATAGGTACTTCGACTGACCACCTGGGCGGGCCAGCCGGGTTCTCAACTAGTGAAGGACTTGGCAGGAGTTTTTGATATCCAGGAGGAAGTTGCGCTCGTAAAATTGGGCGATCTTCCAGAACTCTTTTAGCCTCGTCTAAGAAGGGACAACGGTGGATGGCGTGATCGCCTTCACACAGTTTACAAGGAAATCTAGCTTTCCCTCTCTGTCCTGTGACTTCACTTTCGCTGGTCGACGGTGAGCAGTCAACATGGCTATCAGAGGTTGATGCTACCGAATTGTGCAAACGGGGAGACCAGTCCCTTAGTATTCGAGGGATACAGGGACAATCTCTATGGAAGTGGTCTCCCTTGCATATGACGCATGGCGATTTAGGCCTGGTCAGTGCTGTGTGTGGATTTTTGTCAGACGACTCTCGTTTGCCCCCAGTCGCCTTTGGCTCCTTCTTCTTCTTTTCTTTCTTCTTCTTCTCCTTCTTCTCCTTAGGAGCCTGGTTTTTGGTTTTACCAGTTCCGTCAAGCGAAGAGGAAGGAGGAGAGGAAGATGAAGTAGAAGGCTGGTGGGCGACTCTGGTCTGGTCTAACTGTTGACTCGACTGTTCAGGAATGGTGACGTTCTGAACGACATTGGTTGAAAAGAGCCAGACTGGCAGGCCAATTGTCAGTCCTGGAAGCGACAATGTGGCCATGTGGGGCGCACCAACATCTCCCCAAGAGGAGAAGGGACTAGGATTTCCACCAAGGGGAATTCCTTGGTTGGTGTGCTCCATCTTTCAACCTAAAGATCAACGCAGGAATTAAAGGGTGATTGTTCCGTTTAAAATAAATTTTAACGACGCTTTAGACACAACTTGCTTTTTCAATTTTAAAGAGTCGAGAAAAAGCTAAAGATGACTCTAGTCTCCTTCGATGTTTTAACGAGCCCGAAGTGACAAATTCTCGGATGGACTTTTTCCGTTATAGAGTCTGAAAAAGGCCAAAAGGAACTGCTCTGGAGTTCTAGGCAGAGGGTGTGCCAAACTTTTCGCAAAAACGCAGAATACTTTTTAGGGTACGGGCGGTCAATCTTCCTGAATGTTGTGTTCAGTGCATTGCGATCAGTAGGGCGGCCAACACGGCTTCCTAAGGATAAAGGTTTTATGCCTATAGGGGTCTCCCAATATATACGCGACGGTACGTGGGAGCACAATCCGTACTGGCGCTATCGTCCCTCAGGAGGAATCACCCACCTTCCACGAGATCGACAGTCACCAGGCTTAACGACGCCGGAACACGTCTCTAGCCTAGACCTCTATGTTGTGCGTTATGTTGCAAAGCGTTGTTAAGTTCATTCAATTTATTTTAGGTTGATCTTTTTAAAGTTTGCCTTTCAAGGTTCACCACGAGATGTATGATACAAATTCCTAAATGCAGTCTAAAGATGATAAGAAAGCTTTATATCTTTTCAACTTTGAAAATCCTAGCTACTAAGGGAAAAGAAAGACACCATCTTTTCTCAAAGAGCAATCAGCACACTCTAATGCACTTTTCCTAAATCCAACATGCAAACTATCAAATGCAAAATGCACAATGCAGGTGTTTGTTTTCCGCTTTCTTAGTATTGATGCCTACAAAGAAAGCTTTTTGTACAACTTTGAATTTGCTTTTAAATGATCAATACAAACAAGTTCACTTTTTCGAAATCAGAGAGGGTAGAAGAGATTACACTACTTAACGATTTTCGAAATGAATACTTGTTTTGACACTTAAAAGAGACAAATTCAAACCAATAAGCAAAATTAAATGTATAATCAATCTGCAAACAACCAATGAACTCTCTTCTAAGATCACAATCAATCAGATCTGAATCAAAGGCTACAGGATGACTATTTTACTCATGCAAAGGAAAATTGTAAATGACGCCACAAACACATAAAAACACTCATAGTATTTTTGTACAAAAGGAGGCGGAATGTAAGCAGAGAAAAGGGGTTATTAGACTGGTACCTATGCTGGTTACAGGTTGCAAAAATCAGAGATCAAAACAAGGCAAAACAGAGCAGAGAACCCCAGCTGCACAAGAGCAAACTGGTTCAGTGCAGGTTCAACACAGGGGTTTTGACATTCAGCGTAGGTATCCTTCACGGGACCTGCATTGAAATGCAGAATCCCTTCACTGGGTCTGCGCTGAAGGAGAAACTCTCGTTTCCCTCAGGTTCTGGGTCACAGATTGCTATTTAATTCACTGTTTTAGGCCAAATAAAAGCAACAAGCAAGGTGTAATCAAAGGGATGCTTTGAGAGGCTACTAAGATCTATCACAAGGATCATCAAATCATTTGTGAATCCATTGTTAAGATCATAGACAAGTCCAAAAATTGGATCAAAGCAGCAACTTTCTACTTTGCATCCGGGAAAGATGCAGTTCGACTGTTGTTGTCAAGTCTATGATGCAAACAATGATAGAAACACAAATAAAATGACTAAACAAATTTCCCCAGTGGAGTCGCCAATTTGTTGTGGGGAAAAATGCCTATGCAGGACGATCCTATCCACCTAAGGTGTGACAGTGCCTTAGCAACAAACGAGTACAGCTATACTGGCTTCTTCCTTTATGAAATATGAAAGAAGAGAGATCAATAGACTTACCGGTGTCTTCCATTTGTCCCTCGATCCAATCTCCCTTCTCTTTGGGTGTTCACAGCTACTTGCCTTCTTGCTTATCCAACTACAACTTCCTGCAAGATCACAAGAGAACAACTACTTGCGACAAGAGAACAGCTACTTGAGACAAGAGAAGAACACTACACAAAGACATATATTCACATTCATAACTAGTTTAGGATTAGAAATAAACCAAATACACTAATACATTCATACATCAAAATACATCAGCATATAGGAGAAACCAAGATAGCTTTATTGATGAATAACAAGGTTCAGGAAGAGATACAACCCAGAGGGCTCCAATCCAGCATCTCCTTCCCAGCAAATGGAATTCCTCTCTTTTCCCCTTTCAAAGCATTAAGCACCCAATTCCAGTCTCAAACCAACAACAATTCTTTGCAATAACAAAATTCCAGCCTCCAGATCTCATGGAGGAGAGATCCATATATAGATGTTTGGAGGGAGGATGAGTCAGCTTGAGATCTGACTAGTGTCCTCTCCCTCTATCAGTTCTTGAGTCCACTTGGAGGTTCTTGCTTCCACTTGGAGATTTGGAACCTCTTACTCATCACCAGTCGAATTCCCTGAGGCAAGTGTCATTTTGGAAGCTTCCTGGGTCTTGACACCTTGAGAAATGAGCCTGCCACTTGTCCACTCTCGTTCAACGCAGGTAGCCTTTGTTCCAGTTGACATTCAATGCAGGTAGCCAGTGTTGGCTTTGACATTCAGCGCAGACAGCTAGTGTAGCCACTGAAATGATCCTGAATTGACTTGTTTCTGAGCAGTTTCAGGTGGAGAACTTTTGTGAATTGCTGTGGTTTGTTAGCCTTGTTCCTCTAGGGGTAGGAACAACATGTTTAGGGACTTTGGATCCCTTAGATTATGGACATTTCATGCTCAATGCTGTAAGGCACAAAAATGTCTATAACACTAGAACCCTTTACGAGCAAGGGTTTTCCCTCCTTATCTATGATAAATGATAAGTTAATGCCCATTGAAGATTATGTCCGCAATCTTAGAGAGGTCAAGACCAGTGCAACTTCAGTTTCAAACATAAAAGGGACAGCAACACCAAGGCTTGTGCTGAATGCACTCAGGGATACCTTTTTCATCCTAAATGAAATCAAACAATTTTTTTTAGTAAAACCCACTTCTACTAAATATAAAGAAATGGATGAGGTTTATAGAAGGGTAACTAAGTTATCTATCCCAGATAAGAAATTTTGGTGACAATTAACTGATTTACTTGACTGAAAGGAGGATCAACAACATTCAACATTCTCAGGAACAATCATTAACAACTCAATAACATTCAGAGTTTTGTGGAACAATCATTAACAGTTCAACACCAAAATAGTGATAGGTCGACTATAAGTTCATTTTCCTGATTTTGTATTAAGATATTTTTGTAAATTTGTTTAAGATATTTTATTAGCTCTAAACTTGTATAAATAAATCTTTTTCACAAGTTATTAAGGGTTGCACCCTTGAAGAAACATTTGTAAGAAATAAGTGTACTTAGCTTTTTCTGAATCGTTAATAGAAAAGAAAAGGTTTCTGAATTTTCATTCATACAATTTCATATTCCTTGTAAGTTTTTCCAGTTTTCATTCACTATGTTTTCTTCATATTCTTAAGTTTTAGAAAGATAACTAGGTGGGAGTAATTTTGTCTCAATTGCTCCCATAAGCTTTTTGAAGTGATCATCTTTAAAGAGAATGAATTATAAGAAACTATTTGTTTAAATAATTCGCTTTAAATCGTAAAATCATTAGTATCTTTGTAATCTTGGGCATATTCTGTCAAACTTTCTGAACATTGTTTGAAGGTTTTCTTACTTATGGTTATTCAATTTTCTATTTGAAAACTGTAATAGTCATATCATCTTTCTATTTCTACTCATCACTAAACAAGCTAAATCATTGTGTGGATTTTAATAGCAGCCCTTTGTTTAAATATTAATATTATTCAAAAAGGTTAGGCATCATTGTTTTAAATCTGTTTCATACATTGGTCCTCCAAAATTAAAACAAAACCCCCCAAAACAAATATTTTAGATGCCCTGGCATGATACCTGACCATTATCATGTCAAAGATACAAGATCAATCTGGCGTTGTTGCTAGGGACTCAAATTTGATTAGTTTTCCTGGGTCAATGATATAAATCCTATTCATTTAAGGTGACTAAAGGTCTAGATAGGTCAAAATCCTTCACCTAACGAATCCACTGTGCCAAAATGGCACCTTTTAAGCACACTAGATCCCATTCTGAATCTGACACAGTTAGTCCTCTGTCAAATCCAGAAAAACTTTTGAGAAAGGCCAGTTATACAAGAATACATCAACCATCTTCTTCTACTTCAGCCTTGTAGTCTGAAGATATATTACAATTTGATCCCTATAGTAACATTCCATCAAATCTAAATTCAACTCATTTATCACCTAGGGTTGCTAAACTTTTATATAGGGTAGTTGATTTTAATCAGCTTTCCTTATTCATTCACTTGAATCATGTCAAGAAGCCCCACTACCAGTAGGATCACCTAAATCTGAGTCTGACTTGGGTGTTAATTTACCTGAATACAAACCTACAAAATTTATATCCCCCACTACTTATTCATTCCCTTCCACTTCTGAACAACCTAAATCTCCTACTTCTAAACAACCTGAAGGGACCTTTTATATATATTCAAATCCACTCTTTGAAACAAAAGAGGATATTCATTCTCAGGTCTAGAAGTTAGTTATTAGGACTCCCTTAAAGTCATTCAAGGCCTCTCCTCCTTCTTTATCTCCTCCTTCTTCACCTCCACATGGTTACGCACCCTCTCTATCACCTTCGTATTCTTCTTATTCTTCTTATTCTTCATCCACACAAACACCTCATACACCACTTTCTTGTTGGAAATAATACTGAGAGGGGGGTGAATCAGTATTATCAAATCAATTATTCTTCATTTCACACTCAGATTTGTATACGCTACTTTAGTTATGGGAAACTACGTATATACGCTACTGTGTCTAAAGCAACCAACGTATATCAGTAAACTTATGATTCATTAAATGTTGATCTCTAATGAGTGCATCAAAACTTCATTAACCATAAGAACAGTAAACAGGTGCAGCAAAACAGAAAAGATCATCACACACATGGACACAAGATATAAGGTGGAAACCCAATGTGGGTGAAAACCACCTGCTGCAATTCGTCTCTATCTTCTTTTAATAAGAAACTTCTTTTTACAATATTTTTGTACTGGTGTAGTCTTATACCAGTACGCAGGCTTCTACCTGCAAAAGGCTACAACCTTCTCTCATTCTCCAGCTTCTCCTGGAAGGGAGCTACAACCCCCTTAGCTCTTGTACTAGCTGATGTACTAGTACATAGGTGCTGACCTACAGAAGGCTACAACCTTCTCTTTTCTTCCAGGGACCACGTTTCATAAATTTTCAGACTAGATCCATTAATAACAATAATCAAACATCAAATACATCTGCATCAATCAATCTCCTTTGCTCCAATCAAAATTGAATCAAACAATTACTTCTCTGAAAGCTATAACCAAAATCCAGTAACAGTAACCAAAAACCAATCCTGAACCCAAAACATTGCAACAATAAACAAAAGTAGCAAAAACATATTTCATGAGACGTACGCTACTTCAATATGTAGAACCTGCGTGCATACACTGCTGTATTAAGGCCAACCTGCATATACGCTATTTTGAATTACCGAACCAACGTGTATATGCGCCTTTGCTTCACTGAACCTGTGTGCAGATCTATAAAAGATAATATTACCCTTTTCACTTATTCAAACATTAGTAATACCCAGATCATCAAATTTATAGATCAAGTCATGTGCCAAATATAAAAAATCAAATCACACAAAGATACTTCTCTTCAAGCCTTAAGATCTTGACCCATCAATAGAACTTATCCTTCTTCTTGTGCTCAGGTTCCTCCTTGATTCAGATCTAGCTATGCACCATAACCCAATGACCAGTATTCCAGATCTAGCTCTTCATAAGATATTCAATGCTTGAGTGAATGCCTTTTCCTACTGATCTCCTTCACCTTTTATAGTCTTAGGCCTTACTCAATACCATGGTCCAAAACCATAGAGAATCAATACCATGGACCCAATACCTGGGTTCAACACTTCGGACGAGATACCATGGTCCAAAACCATAGGTCCAAGTACCAAGGACTAAATACCATGGACCAAAAATAATTTTTCCCACATGTACGTGCTTTTCCTTGCATGAAAGTGCGTGCATAGGTATACGTGCCTTTTGATCGGTGATCCTGCGTGTATATGCGAATTGGTTAAGAGGAACCTGCGTATAACTCTTTTTCCTTCATTTTAAGAGCCTGAACTGTGATCTGTCAATTGAGTGAGTTTCCATCAAGGAAAACACCTGTGTCATAGCGCCAAAATTGTGTCATAATGCCAACAATCTCCCCCTTTGGACTTGATGACAACCCCAAGTCACTCAAAGTCATTCTCCCCCTTTCAAATCAAGGGCAAAGGGTTATGCTCCCCCTGAGTACATGCTGAAATCTTTGATCTGTTGTGCTGTCCATGCTCCCCTGACTGCAGGCAAGGTCTGTAAGAAGATGTTCTACAAGAAGAAACATGATTTTATACATCATAAATGACCTTCCTATCACCAAAGACTCATACATACATCCATCTCCCAACCAAGTGGGGATATACCAATATTGACTCATCCGCCCAACCAAGTGGGGATACACCAAAGGTTTACACATGATAAAACAAGAACATTACATCATCCATCCCAGGCATAGTGGGGAAACCAAGATAGGCAATTACATGACCTTGATAATAAAGAAAATACATGACATAGAGACTAAATATCTAAGACAAGACTATGATAGTCATTAGCAACTAACATCAGCAGCATCTGTCAATCATCATCAAGACCAGCAACCATGATCTCCCTCTACACATGTTCCACCTAAAATCAAATGAACCAAGATCTTCTAAGATAATGCCAACAATGCATTATTAGAAGTATATGCTCCCCCTGAACCTGTGTCAGATGGTCTCTGTTAGACCCATATCAGACTCTTTTCATCCTGAGTATGGCTCCACTATTTGTCTTCAAACCAACATATACATGACTGTATCCACAGAAAAAGGAGTATGTACACGGATACGCTTCATCAAACTCACATACAACCACTGTTCTCTAAAACAGATAATTTCAACAACAAGAAGATGCATCAACTACTCCCAGCTTCTGTCTAAGGTATTCAAATGTCTCCCTGGGCAGTGGTTTGGTGAATATATCAACAACCTCTTCCTTGGAGGGAAAATACTCCAATTTGACCTTTTGTTCAAGCACTTGTTCCCGGAGAAAATGATATTTGATAGGTATGTGCTTGGTCTTCGAATGCATGACTGGATTCTTTGAAATACTGTTTACACTTGTATTATCACCAAAAATGGATATAGGTGGAGTACAAGTGATTTGAATATCTTGCAATGTTTGCATCATCCAAAGGAGTTGTGTGGAGCAAGATGCAGCAGCCACATATTCTGCTTCAACTGTAGATAATGCAATTGAGCTTTGTTTCTTGCTAAACCAAGATACTAATCTGGAACCCATAAAGAATGCACCACCACTAGTGCTTTTTCTGTCATCCATGATTCCTGCCCAATCTACATCTGTATATGCATGAAGTGTGAGATCTGTATCTCTAGGATACCATAAGCCATAATTTTGCGTTCCTTGAAGATATTTAAAAATCCTCTTAACTGCCTGAAGGTGTGCTTCCTTTGGATTTTCCTGGAATCTTCCAACTATTCCCACTACATGCATGATGTCTGGTCGGGTACCTGTCAAATAAAGCAGACTACCAATCATGGATCTATAGGTTGGTTGATGTACTGCTACTGATTCATCATTTGTGTTGAGGCTGCATCCTGTTACCATAGGGGTACATACTGGTTTCGAATCCTCCATCCCATATTTCTTCAAGATCTGCTTGAAATATTTGGTTTGTGACAGAAAAATACCGTCTTTGTTTTGTTGGACTTGTAAACCAAAAAAATATGTAAGCTCACCAAGTAAGGACATTTCAAATTCTTTCTGCATCACCAAAGCAAAGTTTTGACTCATGGTTTCTTCATTGCTACCAAAGATGATATCATCAAGATACACAACAAGTATTAGCAATTTATCATTATCAATTTTTATATATAGATTTCGATCTGTTGATCCTTTTGAAAAACCTTGTTGATAGAGATATTTGTCCAACCAAAAATACCAAGCCCTTGGAGCCTGTTTAAGGCCATAGAGCGCCTTTTTGAGTCTGCATACAAGTTTTGGATCATTTCCAAGGATGAATCCATCTGATTTCTCAATGTGCACTTCTTCTTCTAAGTCTCCATTTAGAAAAGCAAACTTCACATCCATTTGATATACTTTGAACTCTTGAAAGCTAGAAAGAGAAAGGAACATTCTTATGGCATCAAGTCTAGCAACTGGTGCAAAAGTTTCTTCAAAGTCTTTGCCTTCTTGTTGAGCATACCCTTTACAAACAAGTCTGGCCTTGTTTCTAATAACATCTCCATTCTCATTCAGCTTGTTTTTGAATATCCATTTTTTCCCTATGACATTCTTATCATTTGGTCTAGGAACCAACTCCCAAGTGTTATTCTTTTCAATTTGCTCAAGTTCTTCATTCATGGCCTTGACCCAACATTCATCTTGGCATGCTTCACTTACATTTCGTGGTTCAGTGGAGGAGAGCAATGCTAGATAGCTTGAAGCTTCTGAAATATTTCTTCTTGTTTTCACACTTGCCTCTTTCTGCTCCAAAATTTGAGTCTCTGGATGATTCTTCTGGACATACTTGGATGGAGTCTTTTCTTCTACCCTTATCTGTTCTTCTGGTGCCTCATAGGTTTCTTCTTCATCATAAGTCTAATTTGATGTTGAAGGATAGTCCTCATCATCTTCGAAATCTTCAGATTTTACCTGCCTTGGATTGTTTCCTTCTTCATCAACCACTACATCAATACTTTCAACAATTTTTCCTAGTCTTTTATTGTAACACTTATATCCTTTGCTTTGGGGAGAGTAACCAAGGAGAATGCCTTCATTTGCTATAGGTTCAAACTTGTGAATTTTTTCATTATTCCTTTTGATGTAACATTTGCTTTCAAAAATTTTGAAGTATTTTACCATAGGAGTCTTACCATACCAAATTTCATGAGGAGTTTGAGTGTTGTTCACCCGAACATTTGTCTTGTAAAGAATAGTAATGGCAGCAAATGCAGCTTCACCCCAAAAGGTTGCAAGAGTTCTAGACTCATAAAGCATAGCATGAGCCATTTGTTGAACCATTCTGTTCATCCTTTCTACTATTCCATTTTGCTGAGGAGCAAGGATAATTTTAGGGGCAAACGTTCGCCCTTTGGCGAAATTAAGGGGTTTTAAATTTTTAGTGGGCGAATATTTTGTATCATAGTACATTTTTTAAAATCACCTCAAATAGCCCACCTTATTTTAAGGGAGAGGGTAAAAAAGGTAAATTTAGCCCTTGAAATTAGGACTTACAACCTTCCATTCGCCCATTTTCAAGAATAGGTTTTATTTAAGTGAATCCATTCGCCCATTTTCAAGAATAGGTTTTATTTAAGTGAATCCTATGGGCAAAATAACATATTTATAAAAGAGGTATGGTAAATTAATAAAAATATAAATAAATGAGAGGTATGGTAAATAAATAAAACATTTTTTATATTTACTCCATAAGTCACCTTATATACATGTAAGGGTGTAAACAAATAAAAATATAAGTAAAGTGGAGGTATGGTAAATAAATAAAACGTCTTTTTATACTTACTCAAAAGGTATGGTAAATAAATAAAAATATAAATAAACTAGACGTATCGTAAATAAATAAAACCTCTTTTTATATTTAGTCCATAACCCTCGTTCTATTTATGAAGGCTCAAGAAAGAGGTTTTATTTAAGTGAATCCTATGGGCCAAATACCATATTTGTAAAAGAGTTATGGTAAATTAATAAAAGTATAAATAAACGAGAGGTATGGTAAACAAATAAAACATTTTTTTATATTTACTCCGTAAGTCACCTTATATTTACGAACACTCAAAAAATGGGTTATATTTAGGTGAAACCTATGGCCAAAATACTATGGGACAAATACCATGGACTAGATTGTTATTAATACCATGCAAAAAACCATTATTAACCCTAATATTAGAATCAATAAATAAAAAAATGGCACATGGTATTGACCCATGGTATTCACCAAAATGGCACATGGTATTGACCCATGGTATTCACCTGGAATGTAGCCTATTTAAATGGGGGAATTAAACCAACATGTAGCCTATGCTAAGATTCACTAGGACTTTACAAAGTTTTATTATTTAGTGAAAGACTCGCCAAGATCTTACAAGATTTTATAATTGAGTAAAATATTCGCCATGCCTGGTGAGAGATTCGCCAAAAAATTATATATACATATTATATTATTGATAAAATCGCCTTCCATTTTTCCTATATACCATGGAGATTCGCCCATTTATTATATTTATAAATTTAGGGGGGGTTCTTAAAATTTTCCCTGCTGAGGAGTCCTTATAGTAGAGAATTCGCTTCTTATTCCATGTTCTTCACAAAAATCGAAAAATTCATCTGAGGTAAATTCCCCTCCTCGATCAGACCTAAGGCATTTGATTTTGTGATCTGATTTGTTTTCAACCAAGGCTTTGGATGCTTTGAACTTTTTGAAACATTCGTCTTTATGCTTTAGAAGTCCTATCCAACACATCTTGGAAAAGTCATCAATGAACAATATGAAGTATTCCTCTCCTCGAGGTGACCTTTTCCTGGATGGACCACATACATTAGTATGGACAAGTTCAAGTGGCTTCCTAGCTGATCCTTCCTTCTCAGGGAAATTAGTTCTGGTTTGCTTACCAAACTAACATGATTTTCATATTGTATTTTCTAGAATTCTGATGTCAAGGAGATCACGAACTACCTGATATTTGCATGCTTTCCTTATCTGAGAGAAGCTTAGATGCCCCAATCTTCTGTGCCATAGCCAATGTTCATCATTCTTGCTTAGATAACATTGTTGTTGTCCTCCCTTGAGTATGTATAAATTATTTGGAGTTCTTATGCCTTTGATCATTGTTTCTCCTGTATCAAGCTCATAAACAATACATCCATTTGATCGAAATATTACCTCATTTCCTTGATCACACATTTGATTGACACTCAATATATTATGCTTTAAGCCATCAACATACATAAAATTTCCAGCTTTGACCTTTTCTTTCAACATAACAGAACCTTTACCTTTTATGAGTGCAAGGGTGTCATTTCCAAATGAGACCTTCCTTTCCTTTTCTAAGGCACTATATGACTGAAGTTTTTCTTTATCACCTGTCATATGTTTCAAGCATCCACTGTCGATGTACCACTGATTTTCCTATCCTTCCACATATAAGGCTATACCACATCTTTCTGGTTGCAGTTCTTTCTTT
This sequence comes from Pinus tabuliformis, assembly GCA_031772625.1. Classification (NCBI taxonomy): domain Eukaryota; kingdom Viridiplantae; phylum Streptophyta; class Pinopsida; order Pinales; family Pinaceae; genus Pinus; species Pinus tabuliformis. The sequence goes on from CM062819.1 coordinate 1,942,094,826, forward strand.
CTCCATGTTTTGGGACTCAATGAAGCTTGCTCCTTCTGAGTTGTTTGTCGAAACCTAATCCTGCATTCAGAATCTTCATGACTGAAGTTGTTACAAATAGAACATTCTATTTCATTTTCAAGAGCAGAAAAGTTATTTTAGATTCTTTTCATGATTCCAGTCACACTCCTTTATTTTGTGCTTCTTTGGTCATGATGGTCTTGTAGGTAACACATTGAGCTGCTTTGTGTCCAAATTTATGACAAGAGAAACATTGGCCATTGAAGAAATTCCTGCAATTATCAAACCTACCGTCCAAGTGATTGTAGTTTCCATAAACATTCATTCTTGCGGCAGATTGAGAATCATTTAAGTGCAGTTGGTTGTAGCTTATGTTCATCCTTGAAGTAGATTGCCCCCGATTTATTTGGTGATCTCTGTTCATCCTTGAAGTAGATTGACCCTGATTTACCTGGTGATTTGCTTTATGCCTTTTCTGCCGATTGTCAACCTGTTCACTTCTCCTTGCTGCATCAAGATAACTTTTGGAGGTGGATGGCTTCTGTGCTTGAGATGCTTCTTCAGAATATCCAAGACCTGTCTTTATTAGAGGAGAACACTGCACTTTGATAATCTCATCTAAAGTTTTAGATCCTTTAGCAAATCTAAGATTAAGAGCTTTTGTTTTCTCAATATCTTTTCTAAGTCCCACAATTTCACATTCTAAATTTTCATTGTGTTTTTCCCTTTCAGCAAGTTGGAATGTCAGAGTATCTATGATCATACTCTTTTCTTCTAAACAGATTTTAAGTTTAGAAATTTCTTCATAGAGATCATCTTCATCTATAGCATCCAAGAAATCATCATCTTCAAAAGCCATCAAAAGTCTATAATCATTACATTGCTCACCTTCATTACTAATTGAAAATCCATCATTGTCTTCCTGAGTATAATAGCTCTTCTTACTTACATTATGTTTTCTGTTCCATCTAACTGGTTCCTTACCTTTGTCAAGCTTATCTTTATGAGGACACTTGGCTGCATAGTGACCGACTCTTCCACAAGCAAAGCATTTGAAAGGTAGCTTACCTCTTAATCTTCCAGATCCCTGTTGAAGGTTCTTGACAAAGTTTGATTCTTCCTATCCTTCTGACATATATCCTGACTCATTGTAATCTCCTTTTTCTGAAGCTTTGAATGCGGCTTCTCTCTTGTTTGATGGTCCCCCTTTTCTCATTTCAAAAGAAATTAGGATTCTGTGCAGCTGTGACATGGTAATGCTCTGTAGATCTTGCTTTTCTTCTATGGCAGAAAATTTTGATTCAAACTTAAAAGACAAAGATCTTAGCACCTTTTCAACCAAAGTAACTTATTTTATTTCTTCACCCAAGTTTTTCATACGATTAACAATCTCATCTATATGTAAGAAATAATTAGCCACACTTTCATCATTGTGCATTCTGAGATTTTCATATTGAATTCTGAGAGTTTGTAGTTTTTCACTTTTTACCTGATCATCTCCTTCATAGTTCAAAATGATCTTGTCCCATATTTCTTTTGCGGTTTTGAGCTGCATAACCTTGATGAATTATGGTTGAGATAAACTCCCTACTAGAGTATTGACAACCTTTGCATTTGTTTCATACTGCTTCTTACCGACCGTATCTGTATGAGTTGCTGATGGAAATGTGTATCCTACTTCCACAATATCCCAAACTTCTGTACCAAGAGATTGAAGATAGGTTGTAATTCTTACCTTCCAATAGAAGAAGTTGCTCCCATCAAAGATTGGTGGCCTAATAGATGCCTCTTTTTCGTAGTTGCTCATGATGATAGATCTTCCTTCAAGCGATCAAGCTTCTTCTGAAGGACCTGCTCTGATACCAATTGTTGGAAATAATATTGAGAGGGGGGGTGAATCAGTATTATGAAATCGATTATTTTTCATTTCACACTCAAATTTGTATACGCTACTTCAATCATGGGAAACTGTGTACATACGCTATTGTGTCTAAAGCAACAAGCATATATCAGTAAACTTATGATTCATTGAATGTTGATCTTTAATCAATGCATCAGAACTTCATTAACCATGAAAACAGTAAACAAGTGCAGTAAAACAGAATAGATCATCACACACATGGACACAAGATATAAGGTGGAAACCCAATGTGGGTGAAAAGCACCTGCTAAAATTCGTCTCTATCTTCTTTTAATAAGAAACTTCTTTTTACAATATTTCTATACTGGTGTAGTCTTATACCAATACGCAGGCTTCTACCTACAGAAGGCTAAAACCTTCTCTTATTCTCCAGCTTCTCCTAGAAGGGAGCTACAACCCCCTTAGCTCTTGTACTAGTTGATGTACTAATACGTAGGTGCTGACCTATAGAAGGCTACAACCTTCTCTTTTCTTCCAGGGACCACGTTTCATAAATTTTCAGACTAGATCCATCAATAACAATAATCAAACATCAAATACATCTGCATCAATCAATCTCCTTCGCTCCAATCAAAACTGAATCAAACAATTACTTCTCTGAAAGCTGTAACCAAAATATAGTAACAGTAACCAGAAACCAATCCTAAACCCAGAACACTGCAGCAATAAACAAAAGTAGCTAAAACATATTTCATGAGATGTATGCTACTTCAATATGTAGAACCTGCGTGCATACGTTGCTGTATTAAGGCCAACCTGCGTATACGCTATTTTGAATTATCGAACTGGCGTGTATATGCACCTTTGCTTCGCTGAACCTGCGTACAGATCTATAAAAGATAATCTTACCCTTTTCAATTATTTAGACATTAGTAATACCCAGATCATTCGATTTATAGATCAGTTCATGTGCCAAATACAGGGAAAATTTTAAGAACCCCCCCTAAATTTATAAATATAATAAATGGGCGAATCTCCATGGTATATAGGAAAAATGGAAGGCGATTTTATCAATAATATAATATGTATATATAATTTTTTGGCGAATCTCTCGCCAGGCATGGCGAATATTTTACTCAATTATAAAATCTCGTAAGATCTTGGCGAGTCTTTCACTAAATAATAAAACTTTGTAAAGTCCTAGTGAATCTTAGCATAGGCTACATGTTGGTTTAATTCCCCCATTTAAATATGCTACATTCCAAGTGAATACCATGGGTCAATACCATGTGCCATTTTGGTGAATACCATGTGCCATTTTGGTGAATACCATGGGTCAATACCATGTGCCATTTTTATTTTTATTAATTCTAATATTAGAGTTAATAATGGTTTTTTGCATGGTATTAATAACAATCTAGTCCATGGTATTTGTCCTATAGTATTTTGGCCATAGGTTTCACCTAAATATAACCCATTTTTTGAGTGTTCGTAAATATAAGGTGACTTATGGAGTAAATATAAAAAAATGTTTTATTTGTTTACCATACCTCTCGTTTATTTATATTTTTATTAATTTACCATACCTCTTTTACAAATATGGTATTTGGCCCATAGGATTCACTTAAATAAAACCTCTTTCTTGAGCCTTCATAAATAGAACGAGGGTTATGGACTAAATATAAAAATATGTTTTATTTATTTATGATACGTCTAGTTTATTTATATTTTTATTTATTTACCATACCTTTTGAGTAAGTATAAAAATACGTTTTATTTATTTACCATACCTCCACTTTACTTATATTTTTATTTTTTTACACCCTTACATGTATATAAGGTGACTTATGGAGTAAATATAAAAAATGTTATATTTATTTACCATACCTCTCATTTATTTATATTTTTATTAATTTACCATACCTCTTTTATAAATATGGTATTTGGCCCATAGGATTCACTTAAATAAAACCTATTCTTGAAAATGGGCGAATGGATGCACTTAAATAAAACCTATTCTTGAAAATGGGCGAATGGAAGGTTGTAAGTCCTAATTTCAAGGGCTAAATTTACCTTTTTTACCCTCTCCCTTAAAATAAGGTGGGCTATTTGAGGTGATTTGTAAAAATGTACTATGATACAAAATATTCGTCCACTAAAAATTTAAAACCCCTTAATTTCGCCAAAGGGCGAACATTCGCCCCTAAAATTATCCTTGGCCAAATATAACAAATCAAATCACACAAAGATACTTCTCTTCAAGCCTTAAGATCTTGACTCATCAATAGAACTTATCCTTCTTCTTGCGCTCAGGTTCCTCCTTGATTCAGATCCAGCTATGCACCATAACCCAATGACCAATATTCCAGATGTAGCTCTTCATAAGATATTCATTGCTTGAGTGAATGCCTTTGCCTAATGATCTCCTTCCCCTTTTATAGTCTTAGAACTTACTCAATACCATGGTCCAAAACCATAGAGAATCAATACCATGGACCCAATACTTGGGTTCAACACTTCGAACAAGATACCATGGTCCAAAACCATAGGTCCAAGTACCAAGGACTAAATACCATGTACCAAAAATAATTTTTCCCACATGTACACGCTTTTGCTTGCATGAAAGTGCATGCATACATATACGCACCTTTTGATCAGTGATCCTGCGTGTATACGCGACTTGGTTAAGAGGAACCTGCGTATAACTCTTTTTCCTTCATTCTAAGAGCCTGAACTGTGATCTGTCAATTGAGTGAGTTGTCATCAAGGACAACACCTGTGTCATAGCGCCAAACCTGTGTCATAATGCCAACACTTCTACTATGGCATTCCAAACCATTGTACAGGCCAGATATGCAGCTTTAGTCTTACCTCAAAACCTTGATGTGTTCCCCCCTAGATATTTAAAGCACCTTCCTAGGTATAATGGAGAAACTGGTTCCTCAGCTGAGGACCATCTTCAAGCATTTCTAGACTTCGCAGATAACATGAACATAGAACAAGAAAATGTTTACATGACGTTGTTTTTTCAGTCTCTTGAGGGAAATGTGAGAACTTGGTTTAGACAGTTGCCTGCAAATTCCATTAGAAACTGGGAAGAGATAACAACTATATTAAAAAATCAATGGGGAGTGAAGAAAGATGCTCTTTACTTTTTGACTGAGCTTGAAGAACTTAAAAGAAAATTTGGTGAACCTGTCTCTGATTTTATCAAAAGGTTCAACAAAATTTATCATAAGATGCCACGTGATTGTAAACCCCTTGTAGCATCAGCCAAATCTAAGTTTTCTAAAGCCTTTGAAGATGATTTTATTGTAATGTTAAGAGAAAGAAATTCAAGAACTCTTGAAGACATGAAAACTAATGCTATAGAGGTGGAAGCAAATAGGGGTGCCTCAGCCACTTTAAAGGCTAAAGAGGAAAAGGCCCAAAGAAAACTTTAATCTAGGCAAGAGGCCTCTACTTCCTCTAAGACTAAGACTAAAGATTCTAAAATAGATGAAATAACTTCACTTCTTAAAAATATATCTAATAGAATTTCCAAGATTTAGACTCAACCTAAAACAGTTCAACAAATAGTCACTCGACCTCAAAATAAAAATCAAGGTCAATACAAAAGAAATCCACAACTACAAATTCTTCAAAGGCCTAGTAATGATCACTAGGTTCCAACTCCTTTACTGATAGATGATCAACAACCCGATGACAATACTATGACTATCACTGAAGACATTAACAATATGGATACTTCTTCTGGTCAGACCACTGTTATTCCTCTCCTCACAACAAAAACAGGTTCAAGAAGATCAAGAGTCCTCACAAGCTTCCAAATACTATGCCTTCTGTGAATTCCTGATTGCAAATCTGAACAAAATATATGACCTTAGACCTAAGCCTAGCCCTAGAAGACATCCTAAGGAACCTCCAACAATTGAACCTCGTACCAAAGCTGTTGAAACTTCGACAACTATTATTTGACCATTAAATCAATCAACTGATACAACTCCAATTGAAAAAACTATCTTAACTGCATTTAATGTTGAAGAGGAGCTAGAAACAGTTAAAATTCCTATACCACTTTCAGAACTTTCCAAAAACCTTGGATATAAAATTCAAGTCTCCAAATGGATACAAAACACCTCGGTTGATGTTGAAAGTGATGTTATTAGCCTTCAAGATGAAAAACTAGCAGTTGTCTTTGGTTCTAGCTCAGATATGATAGATGAAATAGTGCCCCGTTTCTATGTGACTCTAAAGACAAACGATTCCATGCTATACAACTGTATGCTTGATTTTGGAGCATCACATAATGTCATGCCAAAAACTATCATGGATCATTTAAATCTTGACATAACTAGATCCTATTATGATTTCTACACCTTTGATTCCAAAAGGATGCCTTGTCTAGGACTGATTAAGGATTTAGTATTCACTCTTGCTCAAATCCCAATAAAAAGCGTAGTTTTTGATATAGTTGTCACTGATATCCCTCCCAAATTTGGAATGCTCCTTTCAAGGTCTTGCTGTGCCAAATTAGGGGGAACTCTACACACTGTATGCAAAACAGATCAACCAAGGAACCATCCCATTTATGCAATTGATCAAGACTTCGGATGTTTTGAACTCTCTTCAAACCAAATACATGAATCCCAAGTAAAAATTGAAGATGTAATTGAAAGCCCTATTCCAAAGCAAACTGATGTATGGAAGTTATTCTTTGATGGTTCTTGTACAAAGGATGGAGCAGGGGATGGGGTAGTACTAATCTCACAATATATATATATATATATATATCTATATATATATATATATATATATATATATATATATATATATATATATATATATATATATATATTACACAATCATGCAAACTTGATTTTGAAGTTACAAATAATGTAGCAGAATATGAGGCTTTCCTTCTAGGACTATAGTTAGCCAAGAGTTTAAAGGTACAAAACTTGAGTGTTTTCACTAAATCAGAGCTCATTGTTAAAAAAGTTAAAAATATTTTCCAAACAAAACATCCTAGGCTTAGATCTTATTGAAATGAGGTTTGGGATTCAATTGAAAAATTCTTTAATGCTTTTAACTTGACTTATATCCCAAGATATGAGAATATTCATGCAAATTCCCTAGCTGTCTCTGTTAGTTCATTTAAAATCCCAGAACAAACTAATGTGCTCTATTAAATACAAGTCAAATACAGGCCATCCATCCTAGATAATCTAAAATACTGGTAGATATTTGAAGATGATGAACAACTAAATTTTTTTTGTAGGTTGTAGATGAATTTTTAGTTCTACAAATTGATGAAAATAGAACAGAAACAAATGAAAACACAAATAAAAATCATAGTTCAAATTTCAATTCAAAATTTTCCAATCATGACATCATTCAATTATCTAACAATTTTATTCCCAAAGGTCTCATTCCTTTAGAGAAATTATTTGATCAAAATGATGTCCTCAGAAACCCACAGTCAATTTCTCCACAAGATGATATAGGGGAAGTAAATATTGGAACAAATGATGACATTAAGAACATCAAAATCTATGCGTCCTTAGATCTCAAAATCAAAACTCAATACCTTAAGTTACTTGAAAAATATAAGGATGTTTTTGCCTAGACCTATGGTGATCTAAAGGCTTATGATACATCATTGATACAACATAAGATTCCTTTAAATCCAGAAGATAAGCCTTATCAAAAGAAACTTAGAAGAATTAACCCAGTTCTTCTACCAATTGTGGAAAAGGAAATTAAGAAAATGCCAGATGCCTAGATTATTGTGCCTCTTAGATACTCTAATTAGGTTGCCAATCTAGTTCCTGTTAGAAAGAAGAATGCAAAAATCAGACTTTGTGTGGACTTTAGGAATTTGAATAAAGCTTCATTAAAAGATAACTATCCTTTTCCTAAAATGGATCAGTTACTTCAGATGGTTTCAGGAGCAAAAATACTTTCAATGATTGATGGTTTTTCAGGTCACAATTAGACAAATGTTGATACAACAGATAGAGAGAAGACAACTTTTACTACACCATGGGGTACATTTATGTATTCTAGAATGCCCTTTGGTTTATCCCATGTTGGAGCAACGTTTTAGAGAGCTATGGATATAGATTTTGTGGGTCAAGTAAACAAATTTGTAGTCATTTATCTTGATGACATAATTGTTTTTTCTAATTCTGATCAGAAACATCTAAAGCACTTGATGAAGGTTTTTGATAGGTGTAGGAAATTCAGAATATCCCTGAATCCTAAAAAATCTCTATTTTCTATCAAAGAAGGAAATCTGCTATGCCATATAATCTCAAAGGAAGGAGTGGTGATTGATCCCAAATGTGTATCTGCCATAAAAACACTGTCATTACCTAGAAATAAGAAAGAGATTCAATCTTTTCTAGGCAAGATTAATTTTTTAAGAAGATTCATCCCGAATTATGCTGAAATTGTAAAGGATATAACTGATATGCTTTGAAAGGATCATGAATTTAAATGGACTGTCTCTTCTAGGCATGCATTTGATCATATCAAGAAAGCTATCTTTGAAGCTCCAACCTTGGCTAGTTCTAATTATACCAAACCATTCAGTATCTTTTCCTTTGCCTCTGAAACAACCTTTGCTGTTGTTTTATTACAAAAGAATGAAGATTACCATGACCAACCTATAGCCTTTTTTAGTAAGGTTATGGGAGATGTCCAGCTTAAGTATGATATAATTGAGAAACAAACGTATGCCCTTATACAAGCCCTCAAATCATTCAGGATGTATGTCCTACATTCACCTATTACTGCCTATGTTCCTAACAGTGCTGTAAAAACTGTTTTGACTCAACCAGACACTAATGGGAAGATAGGTAGATGGATCACTCAAATACTGAAGTTTGATCTAATTATCAAAACTACAAAGCTAGTAAAGGGTCAAGGATTAAATAAGCTTCTAGCTTAATCCAACTGTAAAGTGTTGGGCATCAACTACACTTGGGAAATACAAGGGGAGAATCCACCAAAACCTCCCCAAAGTTCAAAAGAGAAGAATCGACAAGAACCTTCTATTTATGTAGATGGGGGGAATCCACAAGAACCTTCCCAACATCCTGAAGAAAAGAATCCACAAGAACCTTTAACTTCAGATCATACCATTTCTCTACACATTGATGAGAAATTTCTTTTGTCAAATTGGTACCAAGATATTGTAAATTTCTTGATTCATTTTGAGTGTCCAACATCATTCTCCAAAAGTCAATGTAAAACTCTCAAATTGAAAGTAGTCAAGTACTATATCATAAATGAAAATATATACTGGAAGGACCCACTAAATATCTTGTTATTATGTTTAACAGAATCAGAGATTGAAGGGATAATTGATCAGTTTCATACAAGATTTTGTGGAGGACATTATGCTTGGAGAGAAACAACATATAAGATATTAAGGGCATGATTTTATTGTCCAACATTGTTCTTACAAGTAGGAGAAAAAGTCAGAATTTGTGTTCCTTGTTAGATGTTTGTTGGTAAGAAAAAACTAGCAGCTCTTCCACTGATCCCTACAATAGTCTCAACACCTTTTCTCCAATGGGGATTAGATTTTATTGGAGAGATTCATCCTACTTCAAGCAATCAACATAGATGGATCCTCACTGCAATAGACTACTTTACTAAATGGGTGGAAGAAATATCAGTAAGAAATGCTACTCATTCAGATGTAATCAAATTCATTGAAGAAAACATCTTATCTAGGTTTGGTTGCCCAACCCAGATTGTTACTGACAATGCCACAAAATTTTCTAGTTTTAAAATGATTGATTTTTTCTAGAAATATCAGATTCTATTACATCATTCAACTCCATATTATCCTCAAGATAATGGTCTTGCAGAATCATCCAATAAAATTTTGGTAAAGGTTATCAAAAAGACTTTAGCAGATCATAAAAAGAGTTGGGAAACTCATCTAATTTATGCAGTCTGGGCAAACAAAATTACTCCAAAGAGATATAATGGAAAATCTCCTTTTCAGTTAGTTTATGGGAAAGATGCAATTTTCCCTACCAACTTGGCCTTCCCTGTTTTAAAGTTTCTGCAGGATTCAACTGATGAACCTGATGATTTTTCAAGGAGGATAAATCAAATTATTGAACTAAATGAAAACAGAGATGAAGTTCAATACAAATTGAAAAAGTATTAGAATAAGATGAAGATCTTGTTTGACAAAAGAGCCAAGGAAAGGGACTTCAGGGAGGGTGATCTAGTTCTAAGATGGGATTCCAGAAGAGAAGACAAGGGAAAACATGGCAACTTTGACAACCCGTGGCTTGGACCTTTAGCTATTGCTGAAGTAAAGGGAAACAACACTTTTTTGCTACAAAATCTAGAGGGACTCTATTCCACTTATCTTGTTAATGGAAGGTTTCTCAAGCATTACATTTAGTACTGAGAAGTTGAAGTAGATTTCACTACTACCATTGTAAAAAGTACGGTTTATTTTACTTTTTAAAATTGCGAGCGTGAGTTTTTCACAGCTAAGACTCCATAGCCCGAGGAGAAGGCACATGGATCTGCAGGTTCTCTACATTCTACAGGAGAAAGTAGTGCCCATTTGGAGCCGATGTTGTAGCAATTTTTGGTTTTGGTATGTTAGCATTTTAAAAATATATTTTGAGAAAATGTTAATTTAGGATATGGAAAAAAAGAATAAAGAGACAAAAAATGTTAGGGATATTTTGATGAATAAGTCCATATCAAATAAAATTTTAGAATAGATGCCCTAAAAAAGGAAGGCACAAAAAATAAAATGTTATATTAGAAAGAAAAGAAAAAATAATAAATTCTGAAAGTGTTGCAAATCCAAATGCCACTACTCTTAGTCAATTTTATTTTTGCAAATAAAAGTTGTGTGCAGATTGTTTAAATGCCACACTAGTTCATACAATCCAATTGTACAGTTTAATCATGATTGGATTAGATTTAAATTGTTTGTTGATAGGTAACAAATAAAATTGGCTCAACAGTTTAATCTGAGCCAATGGAAGCAATAAGGGATAGAAGTAGATTAATCATTAAAAGGAAAATGTTGAGTTGCTAGTCAAAATTCACTCGAGTGACTAAGATTGTAAAAATGTTAGGAAAGTTAAGGGTAGGTAGAGAAATGAAATTAAATTGGAGCATGATAGGATAATTATCCTAAGTTAGAACATTGGATACATGCACATATAACGAATGGTTTAAATTAACCATTATTTGCTAAATCTTAATGTTATCTTGTAAAATTTACACTTTATCCATTTAAGTTTCTGAGAAGCCCCACACATGTCCCATTCATTATAACCATGACCACCTGAGCTTACTCCCAAATGCGGTGTTTGGTCCACTCCGTCACCTCCGCTCCCACATCACTTCCTCTATCCAATCAACTTCTGCCTGTCTATCGTTATCCATTTAATTCACCACGCCTTCAAATAAATATTCCATAGATCCCTTTCTCAGTCCCGTTGAGAAATTAATACCAATTGAGTCGTTGATTAATGGAACCACTCCATTTGTATGCCTTATAAACTTGTTCTTTCATAATAATCGGTTACACAGTGCATTCTCATAACTCGATTGGTCATTGGATACTTGTAGCGTGCAGCCAAAGCGACAAATTCACCATTCAACCGAATTTTTCATTCTGTTCATAAGCAAGCCAGCATCCAGGTCCACTTAATCTATTTTCAGTTATACTGTTATTCTGTTATCACGGTGTTTCAACCCAATTCTTCTCATTTCTGTCACTTTCAACTTGCAATTCAATTAACAGAATGTCTCCTAAGGGGAAGGAAGTTGCAGAAATTCCAAATCCTCTCATTCATCCACAAGTTGACTTCCATCATACTCCCCTGGTTGACAAAGAATAGAAAATCCATGAGTCTTTGTCCGAATTTGATTTGTTTGAGATATATTGCTAGATGGAGGACCAATTAGTTCATCAAACAGATGAAATAGGACTTTGGGACTCCCACCTTCCTCATTACATCTTCCCTCAGAAACACAGAGCACTTGAATTTGTTAGGAAATGTCATGCATCTTATGACCCCATCCAAAGAGCTATTATCTCACCTACAGGATAAATCTTGTGCTCCATAAATTCTTAGTCGATTGAACAGAAGTTGTGGAACCCAACTATTGTGCCAACCTATCCTTTTCTCATGAAAGCCTAACAAAATCCTATCAAAAGCTAGATTTCACTAAAAGAGCTCAAACTCTAGAAATTTTTCTAGCTGTAGATAGACCTCTGCCTAAAAGAAACCCTCCCTATGATTCATCTATTTTCCCAAATAGAACCAAGCAAATTACTACCATTCTCTCTTATCTTCTTGGTTACTATTCTAATCAACATGTAGATGAAGCCATCATTGGTTTCTTGTCTATCTTTTCTGCTGGTTCCAAACCCACTATTCATTTTAATTTTAGTCAATTTCTAGCTGAGACCATTCATGAACAATTTGTCCAGTTCAATACTGAAGAGGTATTCAAATATGCTTCAGTCCTTGTATATATTTTTATCTATTTTCAAGGAGACAAGTTTCCATTCACTTTGCAGAAGCTAGATGAAGAAGGCAACCAACAATCAGTGATCTTTTGGACTTCTATGGGAATGAAGGAGAAAGAGGAATTTTCATATAAACAATCCATATAATTGTTTGTTCATCCAGCCATTAATTTCATGAGCAGGACTCCAGAACCAAGAGTTAATGATGAAATTGTAAAAATTTTATAGTTATTTGATCAAGGCACAACAGGAGATTGATATCTTTACCAAAATTATACAAATATCAAAGTCTTTGGCTTTGAACTTCCACTTTACAAGATGCCTAAGTACCTCCCTATGAGAATTTTCGCATTAGAATACATTAGGCAGAGGCTCAGTGCAGATGAAGTATATTTTGTGGCTGCAAAGAAGAAATCACAATTTAAGCTAAAGGCTCAGGTTGGTCCATTCATTTGTAACACTAGAGCATCAGGAGAAGAAGCAGACAGGTTACTGAAGGAGATGAAGTTTCACCTCAGCTTCACTTGGTCTTATGACAAAATGGGGTGATTTCTAGACTCAGAGTTGAAAATAAGTTTACTCCATATCATCACACAGCCAGGCCTGAAATTGAGCAATACAAAAATCAGTCATAATGGAAGGAGAACACCCTTCAAGAAGCTAAAGAATAGGCAGTTTCTACTTCAAATTTACAAACTCCACTTGCATAGGAAAAGACAGCCAAACGAGGAAGGGAAGAACAATCATCCCCTACAACTGAAGCATCAAGTCAAGGTTTTAGAATTGTACATAGAAAGAAGAGACCTAGGCTCTCTTTGAAGGTCAGTGCAACTATTGAGTCACAGAAAACAACATTTGATGGACTTGGAGAGACATCTCTTTTCACACAATCTGGTGGACAGTCTACTCAGTCTCCCACTCATTCCACCACATCTCATGAACAACAGGTGATTCAGATCAGTGAAGGTAGTCAAAAGGATAAAGAAGATGACATTTTTCATGTTTTTTGTGAAATTAAGAAGAATGAGGAATAAAAATTGAATACTTATACTCAATTATAGAAACATTCTTCCAGTTCTCAAGCCAGGCTTCTTTCAGTCTTTGACTCTGAGAAAAGTAAAATGTAGATGGATTTCTTACAAGCTCAAATTCGGCATCCCAGAACTGCTGCACATTACCAAAAGCAATCTGCTTTTGAATTCAATGTTAAAGATGTACATCCAATTGACCAAATTGAGATGCACAAATAGACTAGCCAAATGATTTCTTCCACTTTAACTAAAACTGCCATGAGTTTGTCAAAGATGTAGGTTGCCTTGGCTAATACACAATCACAGCTCAAGCTTGAGAAGGTTTCCTCATTGGAAAAAGACACCAATATCAAAGCTTTGGAAGATCTGGTGCTGGAGATGTGATATGATCCCTCTTATATAAAGGCTGCAAAAGAAATTGTCAAGAAGAAAAATACTAAGATTTTAGTATTAAGGAAGCAGCTCAAATTGCCAGCTTCAAAGGAACCAATGACTAAAGAAATTGAAGAAACTGAGACTCAAAAATCTGACATGATGAAGCCCATCATGAAACAAAATCTACAAATAAAACAAATGGAGGAACAACTGGAAAAAATTGTTAAAGAGAAAGAGGAAGTTGTGAAAAAGGCCAATATTCCAATGGATGTAATTCCTCTTACAACAGTCTCTATAACTACAGCAGCAACCACAAGTACAACAGATGGCATTGAACACCTTGTTGAAGCTGTTCAGAACCTGTCTATTCAGACAGAAGAAATCAAGAAATTATAAGATGAGCTGAAGACACTACAACACATGAAAGCAGTTGTAGAAAGTTCACATGCAGCTGAATTGCAGAGGGAAAATGGTCAAATTGAGGTATTGCAGAAAGAAGTCAACAATTTTTACCTTAGAAATACACTGGGATTAGTGAAGGAAATTATATGGGAAGAGATCATTGAATCAATCAACAATATCTGGCCTTATATCAAAATAATTTTTGATCAAAAAGACTTGTTGGAAAAAGCTCAAGAAGCCATTGAAACTATCTCAAATCAACTTGAGGACAAACCAGAAATAGCTACTGATATAATCAAGTTTTTGAATTCTAAAGACAACTATGAGCTTTGAGAGTTGGGTATTGATGACAGGACATCAGCCATCCTAGAAGTGAAGAATGTTATTACAAAGAAAAATCTCATTCTTCAGTTGGAGGAAAAGTGCAACAGTGTTAATGTCATAGTCCAACATTTTTTCAGCAGGCTAGAACCATTGACCAGCAAGGGTTTTCCCTCCTTTTTTGTGATAAATGATAATTTAATGCCCATTGAATATTATGTCCGCAAGCTTAGAGAGGTCAAGACCATATTATATTCAGTTTCAAACATAAAAGGGACAACAACACCAAGGCTTATGTTGAATGCACTCAGAGATACATTTTTCATCCTAAATGAAATCAGACATATATTTTTAGTAAAACCCACTTTTACTAAATATACATAAATGGATGAGGTTTATATAAGGGTAACTAAGTTATCTATCCCATATAAGAAATGTTGGGAACAATTAACTGATTTACTTGACTAAAAGGAGGATCAACAACATTCAACATTCTCAGGAACAATCATCAACAACTCAGCAACATTCAGAGTTTTGTGGAACAATCATCAACATTTCAAAACCAAAATAGTGGCAGACCGACTATCAATTCATTTTCCTAATTTTGTATTAAGCTATTTTTGTAAATTTGTTTAAGATGTTTTATTAGCTCTAAACTTGTATAAATAACTCTCGTTCCTGAGTTATTAAGGGTTGCAACCTTGAAGAAACATTTGTAAGCACTAAATGTACTCAACTTTGTCTGAATCATTAATGGCAAAGCAAAGGATTCTGAATTTTCATTCATACAGTTTCGTATTCCTTGTAAGTTTTTCCAGTTTTCATTCACTGTGTTTCTTCATATTCTTAAGTTTTAAAAAGATAACGAGGTGGGAGTAGTTGTGTCTCAATTGCTCCTATAAGCTTTCTGAAGTGATCATCTTTAAAGAGAATGGATTATAAGAAACTGTTTGTTTAAGTAATTCCCTCTAAACCATAAAATCATCAGTATCTTTGTAATCTTGGGCATATTTTGTCAAACTTTCTTAACATTATTTGAAAGTTTTATTACTTATGGTTATTCAATTTTCTATTTGAAAACTATAATAGTCATATCATCTTTATATTTCCACTCATCACTAGATAAGCTAAATCACTGTGTGGATTTTAATAGCAACCCTTTGTTTAAATATTAATATTATTCAAAAAGGTTAGGCATCACTGTTTTAAATTTGTTTCATACATTGGTCCTCCAAAATTAAAACAAAACCCCCCAAAATAAATATTTTAGATGCCCTGGCATGATAACTGACCATTATAATCTCAGAGATACAACACTGCTGAAACTAATTTCTTCAAATCTGTAAAAGTTTTGTCACATTTATTAGACCATTTAAAGTCAACATTTCTTGTTAAAGCATACAAAGGCATGACATATTGTGAAGTTTTTTTGATAAACCTGCGATAATAACCTGCATATCCAAGGAATATACGTACCTCCGTCTAAGTATAGGGTGTAGGTAGTAGGAGAATTACTTGTATCTTTGTTGGATCTACCTGTATCCTAGCTACAAAAATGTAGTGTCCTAGGATTACACCTTCTGTCATCATCATGTGACACTTGACATTGCTTAAACACAACCTGGTGGCGATGCATCGTTCCAAGACATTCTCTAATGTCTGTATCGCTTGATCAAAGTTGTCCCCATATGGGGTAAAGTCATCCATGTAAACTTCAAGTCCTTCATTTATCAGATCAACAAAAATACTGAGTATGGCCCTCCAAAATGGAGCTGGGGCATTGCATAATCCAAACGGTAACACTCTGTAAGTGAATGTACCCCACAGGCAGGTAAAGGTGGTTTTGTCTTGGTCTTTAGGGGCAATGTTGATACAATTGTAGCCACTTAAGCCATCTAGAAAGGAAAAGAACCATTTTACTGCTAGAGTATCAAGGACTTGATCAATAAATGGAAGAGGGAAGCAATATTTCTATGTGGCCTTGTTCAATTCCCGATAGTCCACATAGATGCGCCACTTCCCATTTTTCTTGGGAACAACTACTAGTGGAGAGACCCACTTGCTACCTGAAATGGGATAAATGAAATTCACATCCAACAACTTCTATAGCTCTTATTTTACAATATATTTGAGATGTGAATTCAATCTCCATTGAGGTTTCCAGATAGGACGAGCATCACTTTCAGTGCAGATATGATGCGTACATAACTGTGGGTCTACGCCCTTCATGTTTGGATAGTCCCAAGAAAAATCCCCTTTATATTTTTGCAGAACTTGTATGAGCTTTTGTTGTTGGTCACTGTCTACACTATCATTAATGTTTAAAATCTTTCCTAGTTCAATTTCAACAAGCTTGCTGTTATGAATGGAAGTTGTCTGGATATGCTGATCATCAGTATCTTTCAAAGGGTCTTCCAAGGCTTCATTGTCAAGAATTTCTTTTAACATTTGACATTTGACATTATTCGTAGTGGTTGGCTGATTGATAAAGTTATTGATTACATCATCTTCAGTCTGATTCTTGAACTCAAGTGCCTCTGCTATTGTAAGCGGTGAACGAATGATTTCTTCTAGGTATGAGGGTGGTTGTTTATGTATTTTCACAATGGGAGGACTTGGTTTGGTAGGAGGATATAAAACAAGATTTTTTACAATGTCCCTCTTAGCAATGGTCATGCTTCCCTCTCGAAAACCTATGTAAGCATCAAATGTTGCCAACCAAGGTCAGCCAAAAATTAAAGGGTTCCCATCTAATCGACTCTTTGGGTTTATGACAAGAAAATCTACTGGGTACTCCCATGAATCAACAAAAACTGTAATATCCAGTAAAGTTCTATTTTGCCTTACCACCGAATGATCAACAAGTTCTAGCAGGGTGGTGGTTGGTTCAAGAGCTGTGATACCAAGTGTCTTAAATGTTTCTGTTGTTAATATGTTAATGGTTGCACCTAAGTCAACTAATGTGTTTGGAAAGGAGCTGCCATATATTTGGAATGTAACTATGGGATTCCTAGGATATTCATGTTTTATCAGTGTTTCCCCGCCTAAGAGAACATCATACAAGGTCCCTACAACATGAATAGTGGGTGGAGCTTTTACTTTCCTCACGGGCTTTTTAACACATAGTTCTTTAATTGTTTTAGCATAAATAGGAATATCTTGGATGGCCTGGAGGAGAGGAATTTTAATGCAAATAATTTTCAGTTCCCATACGAGATCAAAGTCGGGATAAACAACTAGTTTAGGTATTGTTAATCTTTCATGGAATGGGGGAGAAGTAACTACAAGTTTTTCAGGATCTTTATGCTCAATTGTATCTTCTCCTTGTTTTATTTCTGTGTCAGTCACAGTTGATGGTATATGTACAGGTGGGGTTTCTAACTCAATTGGTGGATGATCTTTGTCTTCCTCAAGAGTGATAATGTGTCCTGACCTCAGTCTAAGTTCATTGCATCATTCTTGTTCAGTCTCATAGTCTGAGTTTTCAACAATTTGCATCAGCTGAACCGACCTGTTATTGGGGTTTGGATTTGGTTGAGCTAGTAGTTGGGGATGCAAAAGGGGTTGAGGTTTTTGTTGTAATGTATATGGGGCTGATAATGTAGGTTGAGGTTGAGGACTTGTCCCCATAGGCAGTTTAATTATCCCTAGAGGTCGATGCCAATTTAGAGACCAGTTCGAATTTTCTGAAGTAGAGGCGGGCCACTGGGATGGGTATGGATTACTTTGCCAAAAAGGACTAAAAGGAGAATTTGGCCAACCATTACCCAGAAAGGACTGAGTTGGCAAAGGTTACATAGGAAATGGTTGGGACTGCCAATTCAAGAAAGGTGATTGACCTTGCCACATTGCTCCAGAATTTTGTTGTTGATTAAATGATGAAGAAGGAAAGAACTAAGATGTGTCTTGTGACATACTTGTGGGTCGGCCTTGCCACTGTTGACATTGATTCATTAGGTATACAGGTTTTGTCTCTTCTTCTGCTTCTTTAAAAACTACTTTTAGCCCTGGAAGTGATGGAAACTTCTTAGTGGCATGGTCCTTGGTGTAGATAGCACATGTCTGGACCATTTCTAATGGACACTCCCGTTGGTTGTGCTTCTTCTGGCAACGTGGGAAAAAAGGCCAAGTTCTGTTCTACTAAGGTTTGTTTTTTTTTGGCCTACAGGATGTCCAAATGTGTTGTAAGGGTGCCCAGATGTCCGTCTTGAAGTCCTTCAGAAGGTTACCGATTTCCATTCTTGTTACGCCTCCAATGTGTAGTTTGCTTCCTTTAGTCATAAGATCTCAGCTCCCTAACCTAGTGCATGTTCTACCTCGCAAACACCTGATGCACAAATGAATGATTTCATCATAATCCTCTTGAGAAATGTCTCCCCTCCCCATCAAATTTAGATTTTCTATCCATTCTTCTTTCATTCATTTAATTAAGATGGTTTTTAGGACTTCTTTTGGTAATGTGGAGTGAGGGGATCTTTGCAAATTGTAGTGAAACTGTTCAACATATTCTTCAAGATTTTCATTATCCTTTGCATACATCTTAAAGATTTCATATTTTAATTCCCTATTCCTACAATAGTCCTGATATTTTGTGAGAAAAGAAGTTTTCATGTCATCCCAAGAGTTAATAGTGCATCCACCTAAACTCATGAACCACCTCAAAGCTGCGCATTTTAGGGTAGAAGAGAATAAATTTAGTTTTTGAGGGTTGGTGGTATAATCATATCCTCTGCATAGGATGTCAAACTCAAATAAGAAGGCATCTAGATCCTCTGTGGTCATCCCATGAAAGGTTGGGAGGTTTTGCAAGGGAATAGCTTTCATTGGGGCATTGGCTACTGGGTCGACTATGGGATATTCCAATGTCGAGGTCTGACCTTGAGGTTGATTCACCATTTGGTCAAAAATGTGCCAATATCCTTCAGGGACTTCAAGGGGTGCTATTTGAGTAAGTGGAGTATTCTCAATATGAGATGGTTTTGCGGCACTGCCTAGATCTAGGATCATAGGAGATCCTAATTTAGACAACTATGGCTCTGCCTTAGTAGTTCCACTGGTTTCTCCCTCTCCTTCTCTTAAATTTCACGATTTTCCCTCTTGTAAAGGATGAGAATGTAAATTTTCTGTAACCTGAAAGCTCTGTTCAGATCCTCCAATTTGGCTATTAATGTCAGTGTAGGCTGCAAATGGTGAGCCTACTGCCTGAAGGATTACTATAGGGATTTTTCCAGATATAGTCCAAGGTCCTACTGATGCCTGAGACTTTGATTTTCTTACGATTTTGTCTATAAAAGTTGATCTCCCAAGGTTCACCGATCCCTTGGGTTTTGTGGATTTAGGTGGGGCGTTCTGATCTTTTTCTATCTTTTTATTCCTAGTAATTCATTAAAAAAAACCCTACTCCTATTTAACCTCTATGCATTTGCTGGAAACCAGGCTGATGAGCAAGCACTTTACTTGTTGGTTACACAACTTCTTACCTCCCGTTTTTAAAACCCAATTTTTTACAGAAAAATAAAAAGAAATCACTTTGAAATAGTCTCCCTGGTAATGGCACCAAAATGTTAGGGCACTAAGACGACTACTAAAAGAAATCTTAATACCTACATTAATCATCAACCGAGGGTAAGTATATTCATTTCAAGAGTGTTTAGCATTGTCTATGCAAGTGAATTTAGAGGCTAATTCATAATGAAATGATTTAGAATCATTGCAATAATATATAATTCTCGAAGTTCAATCCAAACAATCCTGAAAGAAATATTTAAATTATTTTCAAATCTACTTTAATCTATTATGCAGAGAACTGAATTGGAATGCAAGTAAAAGGAATCACTCTTAGCAATCTAACTAGTATAGACAATAATTTTTTCAGTATGAAGCAAATCTATAAAAAATGAACAACAAGTAACTATTCAAACATCTCACAGAAAGAAATCAAATATAAGCTTGAGATCTCTAGTAACACTACTTCAGAATGAACATCAATCGAATACTTAAATTAACCTGATCAATTCGGTAAAGATTAACACACAGATGTAAAACACGACAAGCTCTAGAATCTAGTTTGAATGGAAAAAGAAAATCATAATAATCAATACTCACAGCAATCGGAATAATTCTAATTTCATGAACTAACAATAATAAACAATTATAAGAATAAGCAGAAATAAATATGACACAATTAAAGTATTAAATCTCCTATCAACCGAGCCCAAAGTCTCCAGAAGTCACTTCCGAAAGAAACTCAGAATGCGATTATAGGTAAAAACACATTCTTCTTCATTAAACACTATAATAAAGTTACATCATCACAGTAATGAAAATACTATGTGTCCAAAATGAATAGTTACAGTCTTGAAATTTCTAACTAGATGTTCATTTCGCCGGATGGCTTTATATAACCTTGGAAAGATAAATGTATAAAAACGAATCCTCAGGATGAGGGGATCCTGAGGATTTTGCAACTGACAATCTGATTTCATCACAGAATAGAATTAATCCTCGTGGTCTTCTGTTGTCCTTCGTAATCGAGACGTTGTCCTTTTCCTTTCTTGGTTGTTTGTATTCTGTCGTTTAAACAACAATCGTTAAATTCATGTTCCTACATATAAAGATAGCGAAAGTTAGTTTTTCATGCCTAGATTTACCCAATTTGTTAATGATCAATTTTATCCAGCTTCTGCGATTGTTTCTTCTATATTTATTCCTAAAATGAAAATGAAGATAAACACATAAAGAGAAATTATTGATTTAAGTTATTATGAGGATAAAACATACCTTTTCCACAACCAACACCTGATAATATGATGATTCTCTACATAAAGCCTACAACTACCATGGCATTCCATCTAGACCATCACTGTAGTCATCATTTTATGGATTTTCCAATAAGCCTGCTACTGTGATGATTCTCTACAGAGTACTGCAACTACCATGGGAGTCCTCTTGGGCCATTAATGCATGCATCTGTTATGATAAGAATCCATGCCAGTTTGGTTGAAATCAATGCCAAAACTAACACAACCACTATCCATTCAAACACCACCAATTGTCCAACAATCTCCCCCTTTGGCCTTGATGGAAACACCATAAGCTCCCCCTTAGAATAGGTATGGCCTTCTTCGATTCCCCAATAACGTTCTCCCCCTTTGGCATCAATGGCAATGAATACTTCTTGAATGAACCCCTAAACCATTGTAGCCTACTCTTCCATGGCTCCCACATGCTGAGTAGCTTCCACCACCTACCAAAATGAAGTCATTTGGAGTGAGGAGTTACAACTCCTATCTTCTGCCTCAGATATTCAAATGGTGCTCTTGCCAGTGGCTTAGTAAATATATCTGAAAGCTTCTCTTTAGTGACCACATATTCAGGTCTAACAATATTGGTTACAACTTATTCGCTCAAGAAGTGGAACTTGATAGGAATATGCTTAGCCTTTGAATGCATGATTGGATTTTTGGAGATGATCATGGCACTTGTGTTGTCACACATTATTGGAATAGGATCAGTCGACTCTACCTTAATATCTTTTAAATTATGCTTCATCCATAGAATTTGTGTACAATAGGTAGCAACAACAATATACTCTACTTTAGCATTTGATAAAGAAATAAAGGCTTGTTTCTTGCTGAGCCACGACACCAAGCATTTTCCTAGGAAGAAAGTTGCACCAGAGGTGTTTTTAATGCCATCAAAACTGTCAGCCCAATCTCCAATAGTGTAGGCTTTCAACTTAAACTCTTCGCTCTTATCATACCACAATCCATATTCTGTGATTTGTTGAAGATATTTAAAAATTATTTTGACAACAACAACGTGAATTTCATGTTGGAAAGCCTAGAATCTAGCCACAAGACCCACAAATTGCTTGATGCATGACCTCAAAGATGTAATATAAAACAAGATTCATATCATGGATCTGTATTCATTCTGATTTACCAGCGGTGTAACATCTTCTTTTCACAACTTGCAGCCTGTAGTCATAGGTGTGCTCACTGGCTTTCAATATTCCAGCCTAAATATCTTCATAGTTTCCTTGAGATATTTGGATTGGGATATAAACACTCCTTGTGTAGACTGAGCAATTTTCAAACCCAGGAAGAAGGACCAGTCTCTAATCATAGACATTTCAAAATCTGTCTGCATACATTTTCAACTTTATGCCCAAATTGTTCCATGTTGTTGCCAAATATTATATCATCCACATACACAACTACGATTAGTATATGGTCGCCTTCAGAATTTACATATAAGTTACTGTCAAGCATGCCTTTTGTAAAGTCTTATTGTTGAAGGTATTTATTTATCCTTTTGTGTTGTGGGGGAAAGTATCCAACTCGGAATGACCCTAACCCACTCTAAGGGTGACAGTTCCTTAGCAACAGCTGAAAGCAAAGCTATCTAAAGTTTCTTCTTTATGACATGCAGGAGATAAAAGGGAGAGATCCACTTACCGATGTCTTGCGCAAATGGTCGATCCAATCTCCTTTGTTTGCCGCTTGCTCCCAGATCCAAGTCTTTTCACGGGCCCAACTACACGAGATCCTGCAAATAAGACAAGAAAAGGAAACTACAAGAGGCATGCATTCATAATCGATTCAAGGATTAGCATAAATCAAAGACACAAGTAAGACAATACACCATTGAAACACATGCGAATAGAAGAACCTCAAATGCTTTATTAATATATGGAAGTAAGGTTCAGGCAGTGATACAACCATGAGAGGTCCAATCCAGCATCACCTTCCCGACAGAGAGAAATCTCTTCTTCACCTCCCTCAAGCAATCACCCAATGCTCACAACTGTAAACCAACAACAATTCTTTGCTCTGAATTCTGGCCTCCAGATCCCATGGGATGAGATCCTTATATAGAGTTTTGGAGTGAAGATAAGTCAGCTTGATGTGTGACTTGTTGTCCTCTTCAACTCCAGTTGTTCTTCAGTTCTTCACTCGGAGTTTCTACCTTCCACTGGGAGTTTTAGAAGCTCTTAACTCATCATTAGGTGAATCTTATGATCAAGTGTCTTTTTGGAAGCTTCCTGGGCACTGGCACATTGGGAAAAAGATTCCTCCACATGTCAAAGTACGCCCAGCGCAGGTAGCCTTTGTTGCACTTGCAATGCAGCGTAGGTACACCATAGAGATTTTGACATTCAGCGCATATGCTTAGTGGAGCAGCTGCTTTGATCCAAAACTGACCCATTTTTGAGTGTTTTTCAGTGGAGAACTGATTTGCAGTGCTATGGTTTGCTGACCTTGTTCCTCTAAGGGTAAGAACAACATGTTTAGGGACTTTGGATCCCTTAGATTATTGACATTTCATGCTCTATGCTGTAAGGCACAAAAATGTCTATAACAGTTGCCCCCTAAAGTATGAGGTCGTTTATCGGGTGAAATGCTTTATTAGGAGGATCCGAAGTTCATTCAATCGTCGGGAGGTGACCTGTAACAAAATACAATACAATACATTATCTTTTCATACTTTCTTTTCATGATCTAGCTGATGCGGGCATTTCCCATGCTCAGCTTTATAAATACATTTGCTGTACATAAACAAACGATCGTCTGATAATAGACTGATAATTCTCTGCTTTTAATTATCATCCTTTCAGTAGGATGATCTTCTGCTGCACATGTCTATGTTTTTATCTCCTGAATATATATCGCAGCCCGGATGGATGAAACTAGATCCGGGGTCTTCAAACTTGTTCGATCTTCACTCTAGTACAAGTCGATCCATGTGAGAATTTCTTGAAGTCGAACATGGAAAGACATCGCTTGATTACCAGTCAATAATGTAAACTGTTAACAAGCGCGAGAGGAATCACCGATAATGATGATGACCCTCAAGGTACTGCAGCACAATTCACGTGGTGTGAATATAGGATCTGACGTCGAACACCACGCAAAGTCTCCTGGTCGAAGGTCATTAATGTATACCTATCGCCGGGAGTGAGAAACTTGCCATTGAGGCATGCAAGCTTCAAAGTACTGATGGGGTGTTCCTAGATCAACTTCTTGGATAATGAGCTGATGTCGACAAGAAGTGATCCGTCAAAGGAGGGCCTTAATGAATCCCACATCAGTGACACAGAACGGAGCTAGTGATGATGGTGAAAACGATCTGTGAAATATGATTCAGGGTGGCGGTCATGGAAGGATGAAAGATGATGTACGGTAGTGGATGGGACCCGGTTGACACTTTGTGAATGACATCTCTTGAACATATAACGACACTGATGTGATGGATCGGTAGCATTACCCCATGTATGGATGGTATGGCGAGACCATGGTGAAGGGACCGGTGAATGATAATAACCCAACCCGATATTTATGGAGGCAAAAGTGTCATGTTCAAGAGCGACTTGCTACCATTAAGCTTTTGAGGTTCTCCCAATTTTTCCCCAGTCATTTCTGACCAGTACCTCTTTATTTTTGTCAAGCTTGAGGAGGATAACATATGCTTGTTCTATAACCTGCCCTTCGGGCAAGCCCATCACTATGTTTTAACGAGCCTAGCGATAGGGAAACTCGTTCTCGTCTAAAGACAAGTTTGTCGCTATCTAATATTTTTAACGAGCCCAGTGACAAAGACAACTCGGTCCTTTTCATTTTTAGAGAGTCTGAAAAGGGTACATAAAGTGGACTCCAGGGGTCCTTTTTCGTCATTTAATCCCTTAAGTCCGAAAAAGTATAAAACAATACAAAAGGGATGAATGTTCGATATCTTTATCGAGCCGAACCAGACAAGCGCTCGATCTTTTTGTGCAATAATCCCTCAGGTCCAAAAAGATTAAAATCTAGAGGAGGGATAACTCTTCCGGTCCTTTTAACGAGCTGGAAGGCCAAAACTCGGCAAACTTTTCATTTTTTACGAGTCAGTGAAAAGAGCTCAAAGAAGACTCGTCTTTTGAGGAACGAGTGATAAACAGGGATAGCAACAGATTCCAGGTACAGGTTGGAATTTTCCAATCACGGCAGTATTACAAGGATGGCTAGGTGGGATCACTCTTCGCAGCTGTTCCTCAAAATAGGTAAACAATCAAGTGGATGTGAATGATCGGCCAAATGAAAAGTGGAGGTGACGGTACACAAACACGACCAAGGCTTTTATGGCTGATGAATTTACGGTCTCAAATGGTCATTTACCGGTTCATTTTTTCTGGATGAGCTTGAACTCTGGGGAAAGCCTGCTCACAAGCTTATGTTTATTTTTTAACGAGCATGAACTTCCGCATTAAAACTGCTCGGATCTTGCATTTATTTTTTAACGAGCATGAACTTCGCCAAAACTGCTCGTTTTTACCAGTCATAAAGTAGGAAGGTCTCATGGGAGATCGCTATTTTTTAAAGAGCTTCATCTCCCTACGTATTGCTCTATATCCTCTCTTTTTGCAAGCCGGGTATCGGCTTATCTACGGGTTAGCGGGGTTAGTCCTACCTAAAACTAAAAAGCCGCCCGAGCTTGCATTCCAAGAGGTTTGCATGCCCCCAGGTGTAAGTCTAATTTCAAGGTTGCCCTTACTTTTCTGTTAAAAACCTTTGTTTTCAACAGGTGAGGCATACCTCTTTCAGGTTACCCAAAGATTGTTCTGCTAATTCTTTCAAACAGAAACTTTTCTTCGGCGATGTCTATCATTAGGTTACACAAAGATGGTTACAATTTGTTGCAGCAATTGAATCCCTTTCTTTGGAGGCTGCCCCTACTTATCCTCTAAAACATTTGTTTTAATGGGTGAGGCTTGCCTCTTATCCAAAGATGGTTACTACTTGCTGCCGCAAACGGATCCCCTTCTTTGGCAGAGCCCACTTTTCTAGACAAAGGTGAATGACGACGCTCCGCCACACACTTAACTTTAACAAAAGAATCTTTTTCCAGAACAACCCCATTCCTAACTGCCCCTTCTTCCGCATGAGAGCTCTTGCCGGCTCTTCTGTTTTACGAAGAAGAAGGAGGGGACGGGGTACGGACTAGTCATATTCTCCCGCAGAAATTCTACTTTACACCCAAGGTTTTTTCTGCCTCCAGAGCATACCAGGATGCATGCCCCCTGGGTTCCGGCCTTCCTCTCCCGAATTACTCGCACTCATCAGGAAGAAGAACTGGAGGTAGAGACCTTTCTTGATCAAATAGACCATTGAGGATAGGTATGTGACTACTTGCGATGCGTGATCCCGGAAGTGAAAGTTGGTCTACGAGCTTGACCATTCTTCCTTCGTATGGAAAACACATTATTCGAAAGAGTGAGGAGACTATTGCTTCCATGCAATATATGTAGTCTCGTCCAAGGAGTAGGTTATAATCCAAGGGTCCTTGGACGACCATCAAGTTCATCTTGACGGCCTTCTCTTTCAAGGTAATAGGAACATTAGGTAGAATCCCTAATGGTCGACTGGTTCCTTTGTCAAAACCCGAGAGATTTCTTGTCTCAGGCAAAAGCGCCGGGCAACCCAGTGCTTTCCAAGCAATAGAGGACAGGATACTCACAGATGCCCCTTCATCAATGATAGTTCTAGCCATCACCATTTTGTATATTTGGACTATAATTCTAAATGGTATACTGGCTGGTAACCGGGGTCTGCCTAGTTGGTTCCAATCAAAGGACACAACTAGGTTGCTTGGTGGTGGGACCGAATATACGGCCATATATGACCCTGACGATGCTCCTTCCTGCGATAAAGGAGTGGGCACATTGCCCTGATGTTCATCAGAATCGGTGTTGATGAAGAGAATCTGGAGGGTGTCATCCTTACTCTCTTCGGTGAGGGTGTCAACTGAAGATGAATCCTCAGTGACTATGGTATTTGAAGATGAAACTTCTGAAGGGAGAACCGGGTCAACTGTCGTTTCGACCTTTGGACTTTCGTCCGGTCCGGATTCAGTAGGTTCACTTTCAGTGACTGACACTTCAACTGGCCCTATGAGCGGGGCAGCTGTATTTTCGACCAACGAAGGACTTGGCGCGAGTTTTTGATATCCAGGAGGAAGTAGCAACGGTGCAACCGGTTGATCTTCCAAAACTCTCTTTGCTTCGTCTAAAAAGGGACAATGGTGGAGGGTGTGATTGCCTTCACACAGTTCGCAGGGGAATCTCTTTCCCCTTCGTCGTCTAGAACCTTCACTTTCGCTGGTCAACGGTAAGCATTCAACCTGGTTGTCAGAGGTTGACGCTTCCGAACTGTGCAAACGAGGGGACCAGTCCCTTAGTATCCGGGGAATACTGGGACAATCACGGTGAAGGTGGTCTCCTCTACATATGACACATGGCGATTTGGGCCCGGTCCGTGCTGTGTGTGGATTTTCGTTAGATACCTTTTGCTTGCCCCCAGGCGCCTTTGGCTCCTTCTGCTTCTTTTCTTTCTTCTTCTTTTCCTTCTTCTTTTCCATGGGAGCTCCGCTTTCGGCGGCTTGACCTTTCGAAGAAGAAGGATCGGAGGAAGGTTTATAAGAAGTGGAAGGCTGGAGGGTAGCTCTTGACTGGTCTAACTGCTGACTCGACTGTTCAGGAACCGTGGTGGTCTAAACTACAGCGGTTGAGAATAGCCAAACTGGCAGGCCAATTGTCAGTCCTGGAAGCGACAATGTGGCCATGTGGGGCGCATCAACTTCTCCCCAAGAGGAGAAAGGGCTAGGGGTCCCATCATGTGGAATCCCTTGGTTGGTGCGTTCCATGTTCTCAACCTAAAGATCAACGTAGGAATAAGGGGTGATTATGTTCCGCTTAGAATGAATTTTATATGACGACGCTTTTAGACACAACTTGCTTTTTCACTTTTTAAGAGTTGAGAAAAAGCTAAAGATGACTCTAGTCTCCTTCGATGTATTAACGAGCCCGAAGTGACAAATGCTTGGATGGAATTTTTCATTTATAGAGTTTGAAAAAGGCCAAAAGAAACTACTCTGGAGTTCTAGGCAGAGGGTGTGCCAAACCTTTCGCGAAACCACAGAATACGTTTTACGGTACGAGTGGTCGATCTTCATGAATGCTGTGTTCACTGCATCGCGATCAGTAGGGCGGCCGACACGGCTTCCTATGGATAAAGGCTTTGTTCCTATAGGGGTCCCCCAATATACGCGACGGTACGTGGGGGCACAAGTCCGTATTAGTGCTATCGTCCCTCAGGAGGAATCACCCACCTTCGTAGAGATCGACAGTCACTATGTTTAACGATGCCGGTTCACGTCTCTACCTAGACCTCTACTGTGTTTCTTTATGTTTCAAAGCGTTGTTAGATAAATTCAGTTCTTTTTAGGTTGATCTTGCTTAGCAGTTTGCCTTTATGGATCACCACGTGATGTATGATACAACTCCTAAATGCAGTCTAAGAATGATAAGCAAGCTTTTTCAATTCTTTCAACTTATGAAAACCTTAACTACTGAAGGAAAAGAAAGACATCATCTTTTCAAACAGATCATAGAGCACACACTGATGCACTTTTCCTAAATCGACATGCAAACTGTCAAAATGCACATGCACAATGTAAGTATTTCTTTTCTTCTTCCTTAATGTTGATGTATTACAAAAAGAAAGCTGTTGTATAATTTCGAATTCAATTTCAAGCGAAAGCAACAAGTGTTTGTCCAATAATCAAAAGAACACCTTAAGATTCACTTGTTTCAACACAAGAAATACTGAAATTCGAACCATATAATGAAAGAAAATGCTCAAGCAGCTATGAACAGCAATAAACTAACTCTTAGAATCACAACGACACTTTCTCATAGGTCTAGATCCAAGAGGTCATAGCAAGACTAGTTCACTTTTGCTATGGGAAACTGTGAATGACAGCAAGAAATACAATAAGAACAATCACGGTTTC
This sequence comes from Pinus tabuliformis, assembly GCA_031772625.1. Taxonomy (NCBI): domain Eukaryota; kingdom Viridiplantae; phylum Streptophyta; class Pinopsida; order Pinales; family Pinaceae; genus Pinus; species Pinus tabuliformis. Next base: position 1,942,124,179 of record CM062819.1, read on the forward strand.
TTCATACAACTGAGGCGGAATGAAGGCAAAGAAAGGTAGTTTCAGCTGGGTATACAGGTTGACAACAGGCTGCAAAAACAATACTGAAAACTGGGCAACAGACAGTGGGGAATCCCAGTTGCACAAGGCAAAACTGGATCAGCGCAGGTGCTGCACTGTCAATCTGAGATGCAGCGCAGGTAGCCCCTTCGGGACCTGCGTTGCAGTGCAGGTAGCCTTTGTTGCAGCTGCACTGATGAGACAACTCTCGTCTCTCTCAGATTCCGGGTCACAGTTTGCTCAAAAATCAATGGTTTTTGGCCAAACCAAAGGCTATCAGTCAAGTATACACTAGAGGATGATTAAAGGAAGATGAACACTATCACAAAGAGCTAAAAAGAGTCCTTTTGGATCAGCTCTTCAGATCATAAACATGCCCAGCACTGGGCTAGAGTAGCTGCCCTCTACTTTGCATTCGAAGGACTCGAATGCAGTTCGATTCGGTACTCCCTTTGTTTAAGAAATGAATAGCAAGAAACACAAGCTACCAACAAGACACGATCCCCAGCGGAGTCGCCAGTCTGTTGTGGGGGAAAGTATCCAACTCGGAATGACCCTAACCCACTCTAAGGGTGACAGTTCCTTAGCAACAGCTGAAAGCAAAGCTATCTAAAGTTTCTTCTTTATGACATGCAGGAGATAAAAGGGAGAGATCCACTTACCGATGTCTTGCGCAAATGGTCGATCCAATCTCCTTTGTTTGCCGCTTGCTCCCAGATCCAAGTCTTTTCACGGGCCCAGCTACACGAGATCCTGCAAATAAGACAAGAAAAGGAAACTACAAGAGGCATGCATTCATAATCGATTCAAGGATTAGCATAAATCAAAGACACAAGTAAGACAATACACCATTGAAACACATGCGAATAGAAGAACCTCAAATGCTTTATTAATATATGGAAGTAAGGTTCAGGCGGTGATACAACCATGAGAGATCCAATCCAGCATCACCTTCCCGACAGAGAGAAATCTCTTCTTCACCTCCCTCAAGAAATCACCCAATGCTCACAACTGTAAACCAACAACAATTCTTTGCTCTGAATTCCGGCCTCCAGATCCCATGGGATGAGATCCTTATATAGAGTTTTGGAGTGAAGATAAGTCAGCTTGATGTGTGACTTGTTGTCCTCTTCAACTCCAGTTGTTCTTCAGTTCTTCACTCGGAGTTTCTACCTTCCACTGGGAGTTTTAGAAGCTCTTAACTCATCATTAGGCGAATCTTATGATCAAGTGTCTTTTTGGAAGCTTCCTGGGCACTGGCACATTGGGAAAAAGATTCCTCCACATGTCAAAGTACGCCCAGCGCAGGTAGCCTTTGTTGCACTTGCAATGCAGCGCAGGTACACCATAGAGCTTTTGACATTCAGCGCAGATGCTTAGTGGAGCAGCTGCTTTGATCCAAAACTGACCCGTTTTTGAGTGTTTTTCAGTGGAGAACTGATTTGCAGTGCTGTGGTTTGCTGACCTTGTTCCTCTAAGGGTAAGAACAACATGTTTAGGGACTTTGGATCCCTTAGATTATTGACATTTCATGCTCTATGCTGTAAGGCACAAAAATGTCTATAACATTTTGTACAAAGCTCTGGGAGCCTGTTTCATTCCATACAAATCCTTCTTCAATTTGCATACGAAACCTTCATCTGTGGTGAGTATAAATCCTTTTGATTGCTCAATGTAAACTTCTTCTAAATCTCCATTGAGAAATGTAGACTTCAAATCCATATGATATACCTTGATGTTTTTATGGGTGGAAAGAGCAAGAAATATCTTGATAGCTTCAATTCGTGCTACTGGTGCAAAGTTTTCCTCGAAATCTACCCCTTCTATTTATGCATACCCTATGCAGACCAATTGAGCTTCTCTCCTAGTTACTTGACCCTGCTCATTAAGTTTTTTTTGAAAAACCATTTGGTTCCAATAACATTTTTCTCTTTAGCCCTTGGAACAAGTTCCCAAGTGTCATTAGTTTCAATCTAGTGAAGTTCTTCATTCATAGCTAGACTTGCATAACTTGTATTTCCAACAAGTTTTCTCCTGGTTTGGACACCATGTCTTTGATCTCCAAGTATTTGATTCTACGAATGTTCTTTTCGTACATACTTGGAAGGTGTCTTTGGCCTTGGAGCTATGCTTTCTTCCTCAACTCCACTATTTGAATCTGTTTCTTCCATGTATGTGGACCTCATATCCGAATTCTCTTCATCATCTGAGTTCATATTTATTTTAGAGGACTCAGGTTGTAAACCTATTTCATCTACTATCAGGTCAATGTAATCCTCAATCTTATGTGTCTGCTTGTTGTAACACTTATATCCTTTACTTTGAGCAGAGTACCCAAGCAATATTCCTTCGTCAAAGTCAAACTTTCCAAGATTCTTATCATTCCTTTTGATGAAGAACTTGCTTCCAAACACCTTGAGATGGTTAACTGACGCAGGTCTTCCCTTCCACAACTCATAGGGATTTTTGTTACTATTAGTCCTGAGTTGAGTTATGTTTGATAGATGCACTATATTCTGTGTTGCTTCTCCCCAGAAGATGTCAAACACACCTGTGTAATCCAACATTGCTATGGCCATTTCCTGGATTGTTCTGTTCTTCCTCTCCTCCACTCCATTTTGTTGTGGAGTTCTAGCCACTAAGCACTACCCCCTGATGTCGCTCTATTCACAAAAATTCTCAAACTCTCTTGAGGTGTATTTTGCTCATCTATTTGATCTTAAGCATTTTACCTTCAAGTCTTTCTCATTTTCAACTTGAGCTTCAAATTTCTTAAAATGATTGAATGCTTCCGACTTTTCTTTTAAGAGAACAATCCAAGTGCCCCTACTAAATATTCAATGAGTAGCATAAAATACCTTTCTCCTTTTGGGTTTTTTTCTTTAGTTGGACCATAAATATCTGTGTGAATGAGCTCTAGAGGTATGGATGAGGAGAACTCTTTTGACTTGAAATGAGTCCTAGTTTTCTTGCCAAATTGACATGACTTGCAAATTGAGTTATCGGGCCTTGACAATCTTGGTAATCCTCTCACGGCTCCCATCTTGCTAACTTTTATCAAACTATCAAAATTCATATGCCCAATCCTCTTGTACCACAACCATGCTTCACTCGTTTTTCTTAAATAGCAGTTAACCATGGAATCATCAAGCTCATTACATTATTGTGGGTTCCAATTGCTTTTCCGACCAATTTTCCATTCTTCATGTTGTTGATGTCGGAGTCTTTAGATCGAAAGGTCACATTGTAGCCAATATCACACATTTGGCTAACACTAAGCAAATTGTGCTTGAGACCTTCTACATACAACACATTTTGTGTTTCCATTTTTTTATCAAGACTAACTACACCTTTACCATTGATTTTGTAGAGCATTATTTCCAAAGGTGACATTGTTTCCTCTGTCATTTTCTTTTAGTGACATAATTTTTATTTTATCTCCAGTTATATGTTTGGAACAACCATTATCCACATACCATTTTTTTTCTTGATTATGAGCCAATAAAGAAAGTCCATGCTGCATGCTCCTTTTAGTCTTTCATTTCCAGCTCCCCTTATCCTGTTGGATAGCTGACTATCTAACATTTTGGGACTTGGACTAGTATTATAACATGCTTATGCACTCACTTGCTTTGCGCCCAAAATTATTACATTTGAAGCATTCTACTTCGCTTAACAAGGGAGAGAAGATGTTTTGATCTCTGAGAGAAGAGTCTTGAGATCTAAAACTTTGATTCTTATTATATCTTGGATTTTCATTTCATTCAACTTTGATCCTTCTACAATTAACATATTTATGTCCAAAGATATGACATTTATAACAATGACAATAAAATAAATAGGCATGCCTACTATTCGAAGTCTTATGAGATTGTTGATGAAGTTACCTTGGTTGTGGTGAAAAATTTCATGTAATAAAAGTTAATAAAGGAAAAATGAGACCATGGTTAAGGGACACTTTTTCCAAGATGAAAGTTGGGAAAATATATCCTAGTGGGCATCACTTGATGTGTGTTTTGGCTAAGGAAAATTGGCAAAGGAAAAGGAAAAAAGGTATTTTTGGCACATTTATATATGAAAATAAAGGAAAATAGGAGAAAATTAAGGTGAAAGGTCACAAGTTGCATGTGAGGAGGAAATTGAAGGAAAATAATGGAAAATGAAGAAAATAGAGGCCTCAATAATAAAAATTCTTCTAAGGATCAATTGGTAGCCTTTTGTTAGTTCAAGTTTGGATCTCTCTCATTATTCTCTCTCTCTCTCACTCTTGGTCAGTTAGACTTTTCTTGGAGCACTTGAGTTTTGGATGAAGGAAGTGTTGGCCCTCGTTTTTTAATCAAATTTTGCTTATTAAAATCCACCTAATTTCCATAATTTTCCACCATATACCATCCACATATACCTTATTTTGACCTTATTATGCATATTCAAGAAAATAAATTATGTTTCTCAATTTTTAAATATTTTTGCAAAAATTGAATTTTAAGAGTATTTTTGGATAGAATCAAAAATTCCCATAATGGCTACGTGGATGACATATTTGCAGGACACTTGGGCTCTAGTTGGATGCATGAATGGAAAGCATGGGAACTAGGATTGAACTAATTCCACTTGGTTCAGTCAAAACAAGCTTTATTAGGCTCGGTCAAGGATGGTCAAACATGACTAGTCATCTAGAAAATCCCTAGGAAATAGGGCAGTTTTATGATTTCATGGGATTTCCCATATTTTTAGTGATGGATTGGATGAATTTGACTTGGATACATGGATATGAATATATATAGTTTTTATAGAGACTTTATATCAGTTTGTTTCATGATCTTCTATTTAAGCCAAAACTTTGAAGCCTTATATATGTATTTTTTATATAACTTTATGCTGAGACATTTGAATATTTAAGGTTAATTAGAAGAAATTGTTCTACTTTCATTTTGTTGTTCATTGGTGTGGATGATTGATTGAAGTTTCAGCATTTGATAGCAACCTCAAGTGTGCAAGGCAAAGGTGGAAGGCCCCCACTCCAAGCTAGGTGCACTTCATTGTTAAACTAGCTTAATTTTCATGAAATAGTTGCTTTAGATTTGTTCAATTGTTTTGTTTCAAATTTGCTTATTTGAATTAATGTGTGATGATTTTTGAATGGATATTGCTTTAATTCTAATCTACATATGAAGGGACACACAAGAATTTAAGTTAAATTCCCCTTCTATTTGATCTTGAACGAAAACTGAATTTCATTCTCCTTTTCTTATTTGAAGTTATTTATGCATTTCTAGCTTGAAGCAATGGTGATTAAGATATAGTAGAATTGTGAAGAAGGGCAATTTGATCCTCCTTAGTTAGGAACCTCTTCTTTTACATCTTCTGCATCATAAACCATTGTTAATTAGTGCTTTTAGATTTCTCTTCATGAAAGTAGTATTGTAGGGAAGGACAACCTGGTTCTCCTAAGTTAGGAGCCTCATCCCTCACATATTACATAAGTGAATTAGAAATTGTTAAAATAGGTTTATATTTGTAATATGTGCTTCCTTAACTCTTCAAATTTTATCTTCTAAGCTTGGCTACATCTGATATCCATACACTGTGGACTTGCCTCCAAGTTTTACAAACCCAGATTAATAATTAAATACTTGTGTTAATTTGTGTTAATAAATTAGCCCAACAGGAAGGAAAAGCAAGTAAAGGAAAGGAAAGGAAAGCAAGGATCAAGGAAGGAAAGATGGATCAAGCAGCTTCAGTGAGAATACTTGCAGGTAACCTTTTGCATGTGTGATTTCCTAGCTGGTTTGGACATGCATGGATTTTCATGTTGGTGTATGGTTCTCTTGTTGTTGGTGGCATGGTTTTTCCAGGGTATGATAGTGGTTTTCAGCCTAGCCTTGCCTTTTTCCAAATGCTATGGTATGTTGGGATGTTTATCTCAATTTTGAGCTTTGTTTTTTTTAATGGATTTTGGAATCCAAGGCGAAGGTGGCCTCAAGGTTCATTCCCAAAAGCCTAGGAATCCCTTGACCAGTTTTGGAAGGATACACAGTAAAGCATGAGGGAGAAGTCTTAGTTTAGGGCCTAGTGATCCAGTTTTGGATTGTGGTAAATCTTGAGAGTCTAGTCTCGGTTTAGGGCCTAGTGATCCTGGCTTGGATTGTGGTAAATATTGAGAGACAAGGAGACAGAAAATTCCTCAAGGATAGTGATGGATTCTGGATGGCATTCCAAGTTTGGTTCGGTTTTGATTGGAGCACCGGTTTTGGTGTGATCATGGTTTAGTGAGGGTGGAGGTGGTTTAACCTCTAGATTCCCTTGGTTTTTCATGGATTGGTTGTTCTATGAGATCCCACTTTCATGCTTGTAATATGGCACGAGAGTGACTGGCTGAAAGAGAGAGTTGGTTTAGCCATGTCTATGGTTTGGTGGTATGTGGAAGTCCCAAACCTGGTCAAATTTTCCTATGATTAATAAAGGATAAGTTCTCTTACTTTTGCACTGGTTTATATGTGGATTTAATGGTTGTCATATCTCTAATATTTATATGGTTTTTATGATGGTTATAAGCATGGTTATATGGTTGGTTCATGTCATGATTATTTCATGTATTTACTTGTAATTTTTAAATGAATGGATGCAAGACCTAATTGATGATATAATAGTTAAATGGAGAATGTGGTGATCCTTTTGGTTATGTTTCATAAGTTCTTTCAGTCATTTGTGCTTTATCTTGTATCCTAGACCGGTAGGTTCCATTGATGCCAAGTGTTTGACAGAATGTTAGTCTCGATTGGGGATGATGAAGCTTAGTCATGAGGTTGATTTTATATTTGTTCATATTGTCATCATGTCTTTGATGGATTTTGAAGGTTATAGCAAGTTATAGGTAGAGGTCGAGATTCTGGGCTAGAAAAGTGGCTCAAATCTTGGGGACGTTAGCACAGGTCTGTTGAGAAAGGTCTAGGGACACTGGCACATAGGCATGTATGTTATAGCTCCAAATCTCACTCTTATGGTTTGTGATGCTGCACTCATGGCCTAGGGCAACCCCTCCTTCCAGACCTGGTCCAAAAATTTAAAAAACAGTGTTTTATTCCCTATACGCGACATTGCCCTGAGTTAAACGTGTGTACACGCGGGTCTGTTATACCCAACCCGCGTGTATCTATTAAAACACTTAAAAAATAATAAATTCCTCTTTTTCGGGCGGAGATCGCGGGTTTACCTGCTGGATCACCTGTTAGTGCCCGTGGCCCAACTGTTCCCAACCAACTCCTAGCTAAAAAACTACTTTGGAGAGGGTATAAAAAGACATCAAAGGGAAGGCCAAGGGGAGAGAGAAAGGAGAGAAAGATTATTATGCTGAGATTTTTCCCTTAGACCAGGTCTGAAGTCCTTGGTGCATTCTGCAGTTCCCCCATTTTGCATAGGAAACCCTTGTTTCCATGTGTATTGGTGATCATTCATCCTTGATATCATCATTGAGTAAGACTTGGAAGGAGCTCTTGTTGGAGGCTTGAGGCTGGAACGAATCCGGGAGGAAGCTTGCTTGGAGCCTGCTGAAGGTGTTCAGGTGATATCTTTCCGATATATGTACTTTATTTGCCTTTATATATAAAGAAACACGTCTTTGTTCCCGAATAATCTTTCTTTATGCTTATGAGATTCTTGTGTTGAATTCTTATGAAAGTGGTTACTTAAAGATTTTTTATAACTAACTTTATAGCATGAAGATGATTTATATATAAGTATTTGCACATGTACTGTTGTGTTCTTTGATTTGTTTGTCTTGCAGGTCAAAGAAAGAAGAAGGGAACTCCAAGAAGGGTTTGGACCCTTAAGGTCTTCTCGAACGTAGGACCTTAGGTACGTACCCTTAACGTTAGCATTTGCTTAAAAGTAAAAATGATGGCTGTGTGTGCGTGTTTCTTTGAATAAGCAATTTTTAGTCTGGTAGAGTCTTAGCCCAAAGGACCCTAGGGGTACTTTCCCTTCAACCAATGTGAGAGAAAATTTGGCTTATGGTCGCTATCTTTCCTATATCATGAGAGCTACTATGGGTTAAAAGGCTTAAATCATCAATGGGACTCAGGCATAGGATGTCTAAGTGGTTGACATGTCTCCTAAGGGTGTTGTTGTTGATGTGGATACTTTTGTTTGATATGTTCTGTTGGTTCCATTTCCTTAAGGTCACCAAGGAAGTTGAATCCCTAATAATAGCCTCTCTCGTCGCATGTTTACCCCAGCCGGATGGTTTCTTGGGTGGAACTGGGAGGAGGGGGTGTTACAAATTGGTATTAGAGTGTGGTTTCACTCTCCTTGGGTGAAGGTGCTTAGTCATGCATGCATGTCAGTTGCAAGTGTGTCTCTTACACTTGCATTCCATGTTCTTGTTGCATTTCATCATGGTTATCATGATTGTAGTAAGGTTGTCATGAGAAACTTGATGTGATTTTGTGGGATGCATCGTCAAGAGTATATGACTGGTTATATCATTATATGCAGCTTGATTACATCCTTTTATGTTAGGTTGCATTCTTGGTTGCTTGATTACATGTATCAATCTTGTAGGTTGGTTACGTGAATTGATCGCTTATGCTCGACTACATGTGTTCATATGTATGTGTAGTTTATTAGGCATTTCTTATGCATGTTGATAGTTGTAGGTGGTAATGTGTGCAATGGAGTAATGGTTGTTTTCATGCATGAGGTCATAGCATGTATTGTTGATATGGCCTTGCATTTATGATTGGACCCTAGCTAGAATGATGTTTATGTGTTGATGAAATTATTCGGCATATGTCTATATGCTGTTATGATTACGTTGTACATGTATCATGCTGATTTGATGATTTTGCAGAAAAGTTATCCTCCCCAAATTATGCTAAGGTACGTTGGTTTATTGTGATTTGGTTTAGTTGACATTGTATGACTTGAAAGAAAGAGATCAAATGGCTAGCAAGGTGGTATAATAATAGAATCTCCCTATGCATCAAATGAGCAATACGATGTGGGGCACTCTTCCGATTTGGAAGACACATTGAGAAGCCTGAAGGAAGAAATAAGGAGTTGTAAAGCAGACAATGACAAAATAATGCAATCACAAGAGAAACAAGTAGAGGTGAATGCGATACTACTTTAGAGTTTGTCAGATTTGCAGTGACATGGACCACTCTGGATCAGCCGTGGATATGAGGACATAAATAATGGGGCATATGTAAGTAGGTCTCCTAGTAAACATAGGTCAGATAGATCTGACACGATCAGAGATGGAAGGTTGTTGGACACTCTAGATAGGAGAGGTGATAAACACCGGTACTATTCTAGTTCTAGCTTTGACAGGCATCATGATTGTCATCGTTATCATCCTTATAGGAGGAGTGATAGGGGATACTTTCCAGATGATTTTAAGAAAGCAAAGCCACTTACATTTGATGGAGAGATGAAAAAATAAAACGATGCAGAGGCATGATTTCTTGGTATGAAGAAATTATTCTAATTGCATGATTATTTAGAAAACATGAAAGCAAAGATAGCCACTTTCAGTCTCAAAAGTAAAGCAGATATTTGGTGGGAAGACACAAAGAATGTCAAAGGTATACATGAGGAGGATTTTACTTGGCATTCATTTGAAAGGCTCTTCAAGAAGAAGTACATGTCAGAGACGTAATATGATGACAATGCTAAGGAGTTTTATGAGTTGTGGATGGGTTCTATGAAAAATGATAAGTATACTAGCAGATTTTTGGAGCTGTTGAGATATTTTCCTTACCTCAAGCAGGAGAAGGCCAAGGTTCAGAGATTCATCAGGGTATTTCTAATTGCAGACAGAGACCAGATTAAGTTCGATAAGCCTATATCGTTGGAGGAGGCCATCCAAAAGTTGAAACATTGTTATGGGCAGTCAAAGCGCAAAGTTGGGCCTAAGCATGTCTTGAAAAGAAATGAGAAATCTAAAGGAAAATGGCCACCAAAGAGAGGAAGACCTCAAGATGCAATTGAGAAATAAAATGCATTTCCTTACAAGAGATTCAATACAACTGAGAAGGGACATGGAGAGCAACAAGCTAAAGGTAGTGGTAGGGAACCATTACAGTGTTGGATATGTGGTATGGATCATCGTAAGAGTGATTGCCCGCAAAATTAGAGTGGTAGTAGACCCCAGATCTAGAGTGCTCAGGAGGTGCATATAGTTGGTGGTCATAACATTCCTTGGATCTGTGCAGCCGTGGACAATAGGTAGGTGGATCATCAGGCATCGATAATTGAGATGGATGGTAATATTTTTGATCAAGTTGTTTCTATTTTGATTGATCCTGGATCTAACTGTAGTTATATTAGTCCTGACCTGGTGGATAAGTGTGGTTTGATAAAAGAAGTTCATGTAGAATATTGGTTGGTACAGTTGGCTATAGGTACAAAGAAGCAAGTTCACCATTTGGGAAGAGCATGTGCATTTGAGTTAAATGGTATTCCTACAATAGCACATTTGAATGTATTTCCATTGGGATCATATAACATGCTTTTGGTTATTGATTAGCTATACCTTCACAGGACCAAAGTGGATTGCTTCGACAAGGCCATTGCATGTGTGGATGATAGTAGGGAAAAGAGTACTTTGAAGGGGAAGAATAAGCCTACATCAGTGAGGATGACTACTGCTATACAAGCTATGCGTATTTGCATAAAAGGTTGTGTGATGTTTGTAGTACACATTTCTAGTAATAAGGGTAAGGAGGTTAAGGATGTCGATGTGTTAAGTAGGTACCCAATTTTGCAGCATTTTCAGGATGTATTTCCTGAGGACATTACAGAGTTTCCACCTCATAGGGATGTAGACTTTTCTATTAAGTTTGTGCCAGGGGAAGATCCAACATCAAAATCACCTTACAAGATGAGCACACCTAATTTGGTTGAGTTAAATTTGCAACTGAAGGAAATGTTGGACAAGGGGTACACTATGGCAAGTGTATCGCCTTAAGGTGCACCAGTGTTGTTCATAAAGAAGAAAGATGGTACTCTTAGATTGTGCATTGACTACAGGAAGTTGAACAAAGTAACGATCAAGAATAGATATCCATTGTCGAGGATTGATGATTTGTTTGATCAAGTTAAGGGAGCAGCAGTGTTCTCTAAGATCGACTTGAGATTGGGATACCATCAGGTACACATCAAGGAATAGGATATCTTCAAGACTACGTTTAGAACCAGGTATGGGAATTATGAATTTGTTGTTGTTCCATTCAGTTTGAATAATACTCTAGCTACATTCATGTGTTTGATGAATAGTGTGTTGCATCCTTATCTGACAAGTTTGTTATTGTATTCATTGATGACATATTGGTATATTCTAAGAATGAGGAAGAACATGCCGAAAATTCAGCAGCAGTGTTGAGATTGATAAGAGAGCATCAGTTGTATGCTAAATCTAGCAAGTGAAAATTCTTTCAGATTGAGGAACATTACTTGGTGCATGTTGTCTTTAAGGACAACATAACAATAGATCTAGAGAATATAAGGGCTATCATGGAGTGGGAAACTCCTAAGAATGTGGATTAGGTGAGATCATTTATGGGATTGGTAGGTTACTACAGGAGGTTCATCGGAAAATTCTCACATGTTTCATATCCTATCACATCATAAGAAATTCAAATGGACATAAGAATGTGAGGCTAGTTTTCAGCAGCTTAAGCAATTTTTGACACATGCACCATTGCTAAAGATTGTGGATCGAGACAAGGAGTTTGTGGTATGTACAGATGCTTTCAAGAGAGGACTGTGTGGATTTATCATGCAAGAAGGATAGGTAGTGTGCTATGAGTCATGGAAACTGAATAATCATGAGAAGAACTATCCAATGCATGATCTTGAGCTAACATCGATTATACATGCATTGAATATGTGGAGGCACTATCTTCTTGCCAAGAAGGAGGTTTACATTGCTGAGCGATCACAGTGGGTTGAGATATTTGTTTGATAAACCGAATATGAATGCTAGGCAAGCTATATGGTTGGCTACCCTTAGTGAGTTTGAACTTGAGATCAGATACATCAAAGGGAAAGAGAACTGGGTTGCAGATGCTCTTAGAAGGAAGATATAGGTAAATCATACGGAAGCTATGAGCTCTTATGGGTGTTGGGTGTGGAGCCTTATTATCTTCTGTATTCAAATGTATCGCTGCATTGGACCCTAGTTTACTGCAGGGGGGTCCAGGGGGGTGACTACGATCTTTGGTAGCCCCCTTGTGGCAAGGTATCGGAGCAGCACCCCTGAAGCTAAAAATAGATGTAAATTTTCCTTGTAAAATGTTGTAATTTTGTAGTCAATCTGGGCCGTTCATTAGGCAGAGATCTCATGGTAGAAGTTATGTTTAATTTAGGGTTTTTTTCCCTAGAAGGCAACCTCTCACTATATATGAGGGAATTTTATTGCGTCTATGTAGATCTGTATTCTGAGTGAGGAAGAGAGAGGAGATTGAGAGCGAAGATGGAATTACAGCAGACCTGTTGTAGGTTGTATCTCTTCAGTTTGTTGGATAATATAAAAGAAAGGACTGGCTATTTCTCCGTGGACGTAGCCCAAACTGGGTGAACCACATATATTTGTGTGTCTCTTGTTTTATGTGTTTTTTGTGTTTATATTTCTGCAATATTTTATGTTTTCCATTTCTCTGTAATATATAATTACTAACAACTGGTATCAGAGCCTATTTGGCTTATAAATTCACAGGAGAGAAGGGTTCTTGGTTCGAGTGGGAGCAATGGCGGAAGATGGTAGGTTTAGGGTCGAAAAATTTAACAACCAAAACTATTAGTTGTGGAAGATGCAGATGGAAGATTATCTGTATCAGAGAGATCTGTACCAACCATTGAGCGGAAAGGAAAAGAATTTGATGAGTATGATAGACACAGAATGGGATTTTCTCAAAAGAAAGGCACTTGGAACAATACGATTGTGCCTAGTGGCATCGGTAGCATTTAATATTTCAAAGGAAATGACAACAGAGGCTTTAATTTCGACATTGGCCAAACTATATGAAAAACCCTCGGCCACAAATAAGGTATTTCTTATGAAGCATTTATTGAATATGAAAATGTTAGAAGGTGGATCTATTGCTGATCATTTAAATGAATTTAATACAGTTACCAGTCAGTTAAATTCTGTAGGGGTAACTTTTGACGATGAAGTTAGGGCTCTGTTCTTTCTATGCTCATTGCCAGAAAGTTGGAATGGTTTAGTTATGTCCATTAGTAACTTTTTCTCTGGATCTAGTAATTTAAAGTTTGATGATGTTGTTGGTGAAATCCTTAGTGAGGAAATGTGACGGAAAAGCTTCGGTGAGACATCAGGTAATGCTTTAACTGCAGAGACTAAGGGAAGAAAAATGGAAAGAGGAAAGGGCCCAGGATATTGCAGTAATTCAAGGAAAGGTAGATCCAAGTCCAAATCGGGGATAGTGTGCTGGAAATGTAGGAAGAAAAGACACCTGAAGAAAGACTGTAAGTTTCGAAAGGGAAAAGAAGGAGACGTTCAACAAGAAAACAATCATAAAGTGAATGTGACAAGTGATGTGTTGCAAGATGCTTTGATTCCTTCCTTAGAAAATATTATTGATTCCTGGGTGGTATATTCAAGGGCCTCATTCCATGCCACACCTGATAGGAAACATTTTCATGATTATTTTCAAGGAGATTTTGGACAGGTTCAATTGGGTGATGATAATCCCTGTACAATCATTGGAATGGGTACAATTTTCATAAAACAGCAGAATGGAAATCAATGGCTATTGAAGGTGGTAAGGCATGTTCCAGATCTAAAGAAAAATCTTTATTCAACAGGGCATTTGGGAGGTGAAGGTTGCGTAACTACTTTCACAAATAAAACCTGGAAGGTCACTAAAGGAGCCCTGGTAATAACAAAAGGAGAAAAGGTTGGTACATTGTATTTATGTAAAGGTATTTCTAATTTTGTTAATACTTTAACCACTACAAGAGAAGATATGACATTGTGGCATCATAGGCTCGAGCACATGAGTGAGGAGGGGATGCTGATTCTTCACTCAAGAAATTTGTTGTCAGGTTTGAAGCATGTTGATTTAGAATTCTGTGCGAATTGTGTTTATGGAAAATAGAAGAGAGTCAGATTCCTCAGAGTTGGGAAATAAAAGAAGAGCGAAAAATTAGAGCTTGTGCATACAGATATATGTGGACTTTCTTAGGTATCATCTCTTGGTGGCTCTCGTTATTATGTTACTTTTATTGATGATGCAACCAGAAAAACATGGACTTATTGTATTTGAAATAAATCTAATGTATTTGATACTTTCAAGAAATGGAAAGCTTTGGTTGAAAATGAGACAGGAAAAAGGTTGAAGTGTCTCAGATCATACAATGGAGGTGAATATTGCAGCAAAGAGTTCGATAGGTACTGTTCAGAGAATGGAATTTGCAGAGAGAAGACAACTCGAGGAACACCACAAGAAAATGGTGTGTTAGAAAGGATGAACAGGACAATCATGGAGCGTGCAAGGTGCATGAGATTGCATGTAGGATTGCCTTTACAATTTTGGGCAGATGTTGTAGATACTACTATTTGTCTAATAAACATAGGGCCTTCAAGTTCCTTGGATGGTGGTATTCTAGAGGAGGCATGGACAGGTAAAAAGGTAAACTACTCTTTTTTAAAGACTTTTGGTTGTGAAGCCTTTGTCCACATTAATAAAGAAAATAGAACAAATATTGAGGAAAAATCAAAGAAATATACCTTTATTGGATATGGTGTTAATGATTTTGGTTATCGCTTTTATGATTATGAAAAACACAAAATCATTAGGAGTAGAAATGTCATATCTAATGAAAAGGTTTTGTATAAGGATCAATTGCAGGAAAAGAAACAGGAAAAAGAAAATAGATAATACACAATGCTTGACGAGATCACAAAAAAAGTGATGGTGCCTGAAAATCATAATGATCAACATCCAGAACAACAACCACAATAGAAACAAGCACCTCAAACACCTGGAACTGGTGTTATAAGATCTACTAGGATAAGTAGACCCCCTGAATGATACTCTCCTTCAATATATTATGTATTGTTGATTGATTTTGGTGAACCAAAATGTTATGAAGAAGCAGTACAGGTAGAAACCAGGAAGAAGTGGGAGCAAGCCATAAAAGAAGAGATGGACTCCTTAGCACATAACCAGACTTCGGACTTAGTCAATTTGCCTGCAGGTAAAACAACATTTCATAATAAATGGGTTTTCAAGTTGAAGGAAGAAGATGGAGGTAGAAAAAGGTATAAAGCTAGACTTGTGGTGATAGGGTTTGCACAAAAAAAGGGTATCTACTTTGATGAGATATTTTCTCCTGTTGTTAAAATGACTTCAATCATAACTATTTTAAGTCTAGTAACAACTAAAAATTTGCATCTTGAGAAGTTAGATGTAAAGACAACCTTTCTCCATGGGGATTTGGAGGAAGAGATATATATGCAGCAACCACAAGGATATGAGGTAAAAGGGAAGGAGAAACTAGTGTGCAGGATGAAGAAGAGCTTGTATGGCTTAAAATGGGCTCCAAGGCAGTGGTATCTAAAATTTGATAGGTTTATGTCTGAACAAGGTTATACTAGATGTCACTCTGATCATTGTGCTTATCTCAAAAGGCAAAATGATGGCAGCTATATTATATTGTTATTGTATGTAGATGACATGCTTGTTGCAAGTTATAACATGTAGGAAATAAATGTGCTCAGAAGAAAATTGGCGAACTCATTTGCAATGAAGGATTTTGGTGTTGCAAAACAAATGCTTGGTATGAGAATAACTAGAGACAGGAAGAATCGCAAATTAACATTTTCTCAAAGTGAGTACAGAGAAAAGGTGTTGAAAAGGTTTAATATACAGAATGCAAAACCAGTTAGTATACCTTTGGCTAGCCATTTCAAATTAAGTAAGGAGGAGTGTCCCAAGACTCAAGAAGAAATGGCTCATATGTCTAAAGTTCCATAGGCATCAGCAGTTGGAAGCTTAATGTATGCAATGGTTTGCACAAGGCCTGATATTGCAAATGCAGTGGGAGTTGTAAGCAGGTACATGGAACGACTGTCAGTTGGGTCTCAAAACTACAAAGTGTTGTTGCACTCTCAACAACAGAAGCAGAGTATGTTGTTGCTACAGAGGCTAGTAAAGAAATGATTTGGTTACAAAGGTTTTTGGATGAATTGGGTAAGAAGCAGGAGTTGGGCAGGTTATACAATGACAGCCAGTGTTCCATACATATTGCAAAGAACTCTGCATTTCATTCCAACACTAAACATATACAGCTCAAGTACCATTTCATACAGTCAGCATTGGAAGATGAATAGTTGAAGCTAGAAAAGATAAACACTAGCCAGAATCCTGCACATATGTTAACAAAAGTTGTAACCAGGGAGAAAATGAGAATCTGCTTAATTTCAATTGGCCTTCAAGTATGATGAAGAAGATGAGAAATAACCAGGTCCTAAGTGGAGTCATTATCCAGCAAATGAAGCAGCGGTGGAGTTGCTATAATTAGTCTCCAAGTGGGAGATTGTTGGGTGTGGAGCCTGATTATCTTCTGTATTCAAAGGTATTGCCGCATTGGACCCCAATTCATTGTAGGGGGGATCCAGGGGGCGGCTGCGATCTTTGGGAGCCCCCCCCTAGTGGGGGATCATAGGAAACACCCTCGAAGCTAAAAATAGATGTAAATTTGCCTTGTAAAATGTTGTAATTTCATAGTCAATTTGGGCCATTCATTAGGCGGAGATCTGACGGTAGAAGTTATGTTTCATTTAGGGTTTTTTTCCCTAGAAGGCAACCCCTCGCTATATATGAGGGAATTGTATTGCGTGTATGTAGATCTGTATTCTGAGTGAGGAAGAGAGAGGAGATTGAGAGTGAAGAGGGAATTATAGCGAATCTGTTGTAGGTTGTATCTCTTCAGTTTGTTTGATAATATAAAAGGAAGGACTGGTTATTTCTCCGTGGATGTAGCCCAAACTGGGTGAACCACATATATCTATGTCTCTCTTGTTTTATGCATTTTCTGTGTTTGTATTTCTACAATATTTTATGTGTTCCATTACTCTGTAATATATAATTACTAACAATGGGATAGAGTTACAAGATAGGATCTTGCAGGCAGGACAACGGGATGAAAAATACATGGAGATCATGCAGAAGGTACAACACAGCACACGTATAGGTACATGTACAAGTACAGGTATTGATGATCAGGATGAAAAATATCGTCTCACGACAGATGGTTTAGTGAGGTTTAGAGACAGGATCTATGTGCTGAATTGTAGTGAGATCAAGAAGCTTATCTTGAGGGAGTTTCACGCCAAGCCATATTTGGGTCATCCAGGATATCAGAAGATGTTGACGGCGATGAAGAAGTCATACTATTGACCGAATCTGAAGAAGGAAGAGGCAGAGTTCGTGGCTAGATGTTTAGATTTTCAACAGGTAAAGGAATAATGTAAGCATAAAGGTGGTTTACTACAACCTATAGCGATTCTAGAATGGAAATGGGAGGTCATTTCCATGGATTTCATCATAGTTCTTCCAAGGACAGTGAGGCAACATGATTTTATTATGGCCCTGGTTGACAGGTTGAGAGAGGTAGCTCACTTCATTCTAGTGAATACTACATATTCAACCATTGAAGTATCACATGTGTTCATCAAAGAGATAGGGATACTGCATGGTGTTCTAAAGAAGATTGTGTTGGATAGGGATGCAAAGTTCACTTCTAGGTTTTGGAAGGAGCTATTTGTAGGCTTGGGTACATAGTTGGCCTTCAACACAACTTATCATCCACAAACAAATGGACAGACATGGAGGGTCAACAAGATCTTGGAGAATATGTTAAGGATGTACATGATGCACCAATAGAAGAAATGGGAGGAGTATCTTACATTGGTTGATTTTGCATATAACAATGGTTATCAAGAGTCATTGAGGATGAGTCCTTTCAAGCCATTGTATGGGCGGAGTTGTAACACTCCCATTAGCTGGAGTGATCTAGTGAATAAGGTACTTATTGGACAGGATATGTTGGGGGACATGGAGCAAGAAATGCAAGTTGTAAATAAGAATCTAAAGGCAGCACAGGATAGATAGAAGATTTATGTGGATCAACATAGGGTATTCAAGGAGTTTCAAGTTTGGGAACATGTGTATTTACACATCAAGCCCAAGAAAATCTCTTTGAGGATTGGTTCATCTGCCAAGTTGGCACCACGATATTGCGGGCCTTTTGACATCCTTGAGATAATTGGACCAGTGGAATATCAACTTGCACTACCTCCAACAATGAAAGTTGATGATGTTTTCCATATTTCATTGCTTAAGAAGTACATAAAGGATGTTGATAATGTTATTTATTGATCTGTATTGCAGGTGGAGTAAGAAGGAGTGTTCCAGCCAGAGCCTTAGTACATATTGCACCAGAAGCATCTCATGCTCAAGAACAGAGCCATAACACAAGTTAAAGTGCAGTGGAAGCACTTTGGGCTTGAAGAAGTTACATGGGAGATGGCAGATCAGATGTGGGCCTTTTATGCTTCATTGTTTTCTGGTTGAGACAAAGCAGTTTTGGTTTGATGTTGGTATATGTTTGGCATATGCTTTGTTGATGCTTGGTATATGTATGTATATGTATATGGATGTAAATATCGCCACAAGATAAATTATAATGATCTAATAAGCGGTATGGGTTTCATGTTATTATGGTTGTTATCTTGTCATGTTTGGCATGATGTCTTGCTTTTGAGAAAGTCTTTCATTGTAAATACTGCAATGAGCTAACTTAGTTATAAAGCTCCATGGGTAGTATGTTTTCTTTTCAGTGGTTTGTTGAGGTCATGGTGTGGTTTAAAACAGAGGACGGTGTTCCCCAAGGGGGCAAGTTCTGTAACAACCATGGTGAAAAATTTCATGTAATATAAGTTAATAAAGGCAAAATGAGACCACAATTAAGGGAAACTTATTCCAAGTTGAATGTTGGGCAAACATATCCCAGTGGGTATCATTGGATGTTTGTTTTGGCTAAGGAACATTGGATAAGGCAAAGGCATTAAAAGGAAAAAAGGCATTTTTGGCACATTTATTTATGAAAATAAAGGAAAATAGGAGAAAAGTACGGTGAAAGTTCATAGGTTTCATGTGAGGAGGAAATTTAAAGAAAATAATGGAAAATGAAGAAAACAAAGGCCTCATTAATAAAAAAGCTTATGAGGATTAGTTAATAACCTTTTTTCATTTCAAATTTGGAGCTCTCTCATTATTCTCTCTCTCACTCACTCTTGGTTAGTTAGAGTTTTCTTGGAGCACTCTAGTTTGGATCAATGAAGGAAAAGAAAGGAAATGAAAGCAAGGATCAATGAAGGAAATAAAGATCAAGCAACTTAAGTAAGAATAACTGCAGGTAACCTTTTGCATGTCTAATTTCGTAGCTCGTTTAAACATGCATGGCTTTGCATGTTGGTGTATGGTTCTCTTGCAATTGGTGGCATGGTTTTGTTAGGTTATGACAATGGTTTTTAGCCTAGCCTTGCCTTTTTCCAAATTCCATGGTATGTTGAGATGTTTATCTTGGTTTTAGCTTTGTTTTGTCGGATGGATTTTGGAATTTGAGGAAGAGGTGGTCTCAAGGCTCATTCCCAAAGGCCTAAGAATCCCTTGACCGATTTTGTGTTGGAAATAATACTGAGAGGGGGGGTTGAATCAGTATTATCAAGTTCTTTTAATAAATCTTCCTTATTTATACTTTGAATTATTTTTGCATCTCAGTACCATAAAATAATGAGAATGAACAAAGAAAACAGATAGTCACACCAAAGAACACCAGATGTAAGGTGGAAACCCAATGTGGGTGAAAACCACCTGCTGCAATATGTCTCTATCTTCTTTCAAATTAGAAACTCCTTTTACAATGGTTTTGTACTGGTGCAGTCCTTTACCAGTACGCAGGCTACAACCTGCAGAGAGCTACAACTCTCTCTCATTTTCCAGTCTCTCCTGGAAGGGAGCTACAACCCCCTACTTCTTTTATTTCAAGGATCACTTTTCATAAATTTTCAAACTAGATCCATAAACATCAAGAGATCATCAAGTACAAGTAAATCACCCAGTCAACTGCAGTAACCAGATCAACAATAACAGTAAACTAAACCCAGAACACCTTATCAATAGAGAAAAGTCAGCCAACAAAATATCTTAAGATAGACACGCAATTTTTCTTTCTCTGGCCTGCAAGCATACGCACTTCACCTTCTGCTCCCCTGCGTATACCTGCAGAGACCCTTCTGCCGCACCGCATACTCACGCACTGTTTCTTCAATTACGCTGCGTATTGTTACTATAGGCACGCACCCATAGCTACTATCGCGCCGCGTACTGCTACTGTAGCCACGCACCCACAGATACTATCGCGCCACGTACTTTCCTTGTGCCCACGCACCTGATCCTCTGTCGCGCTGCGTACCCACGCACTGCGCCTTCTTCTGCTCTGCATACCCACACAGTGCGCCTTCTTCTGCTCTGCGTACCCACGCAGTGCGCCTTATTCTACTCTGCGTACCCACGCAGTGCGCCTTCTTCTGCTCTGCGTACCCATGCACTTGCACTGTTAATCACCTGCGTACTTCTGGTTAGGGCCAAATTGGCAGTCCACCAGTGTGCTACAAATCGTCAGATGCCCAGATCTGATCATGCACTCAAGAGATCACCCTTCATAGATTCGCTTTCAACTTCACTTTTATATAGATCAAGCTTTTAAAACAATAACCCAATATTTCAGATCTTAAGATATTCAATTTGCAAAAGATACTTAGCCAAGTGATCTCCTTTGCTTTATATAGGCAAGCTCTTCCTAAAATCATGGATCAATACCATAGATAACCAATACAAGGGGCCCAAAAACATGGGGCTCAATAATAATAATAATATAAACAATACCACGGGCCAAAACCATAGAATCAGGAATGGCGGGCTAAATACCACGGGCCAAACATAAGAAACCCCACGTGAGCGCGCTTCTCTGCCTTGAAGTAAGTGCACTGGGGGTACGCACCTTCTGAACGGGTGACCTGCGTGTGCGGACGCAGTCCCTTCACGGCGTACCTGCGTGTACGCACCTTTTGAACTATTCTTCTGCGTACCTCTTAATTTTCAACATTTTGAGAGCCTGATCAGAGCATTGCCATTTGAGGGTGTTGCCATCAAGTACAACATCTGTAACATAGAGCCATACCAGAATCATAATGCCAACAATCTCCCCCTTTGGACTTGATGGCAACCTCAAGATCTTCAACGTCATTCTCCCCCTTTGACATCAAGGGCAAAGGGTTATGCTCCCCCTAAGAACATGATCCCCCTGACTATAAACCAGATCTGCAAATAAGAACCATAAGCCACCAAAAACACCATAAATGACCATGAAAGAGATAGAGACATATTGCAGCAATATTCAGACCAGCATCCATGATCTCCCTCTGTACTTCCTCCATAATGCCAACAATGCATTATATGCTCCCCCTGAATCTATGCCATTCGATCTTCAACCAATCCGCAACCCAGCACATGTACGCATATGCCCCAGATGAGCCTTGCGTACAACCAACCATCAGAAGAGATTCAACAAGATGATGCATCAACAACCCCCAGCTTTTGCCTGAGGTATTCAAAGGTCTCCCTGGGCAATGGTTTGGTGAGTATATCAGCAACTTGTTCCTTAGAAGGAACATACTCCAACTTGACCTTTTGTTCAAGTACTTGTTCCCGGAGGAAATGATACTTGATCGGTATGTGCTTGGTCTTTGAATGCATGACTGGGTTCTTTGAAATGCTGATTGCACTTGTGTTGTCACATAAGATGGAGATAGGTGGTGTACAAGTGATTTGAAAGTCCTGCAAGGTCTGCATCATCCAAAGGAGTTGAGTGCAGCAAGATGCAGCAGCAACATATTCTGCTTCAGCTGTAGACAAGGCAATCGAACTCCGTTTCTTGCTAAACCAAGATACTAATCTGGAACCCATAAAGAACGCACCACCACTTGTGCTCTTCCTGTCATCCATGCTTCCTACCCAATCTGCATCTGTATAAGCATGAAGTGTGAGATCTGTATCTCTAGGATACCATAAGCCAAAATTTTGAGTCCCTTGAAGATATTTAAAGATTCTCTTCACTGCCTAAAGATGAGTTTCCTTCGGATTTGCTTGAAATCTTCCAACTATTCCCACTGCATGCATGATATCTGGTCGGGTACCTGTCAAATAAAGTAGACTTCCAATCATAGATCTGTAGGTTGGTTGATGCACTGCTGCTGATTCATCATTTGCACTGAGGCTACATCTTGTGACCATGGGTGTACATACTGGTTTTGCATCTTCCATGCCATATTTCTTCAAAATCTGCTTGAGATACTTGGTTTGAGACAGAAAGATCCCTCCTTCTTTTTGTTGGATTTGCAAACCAATAAAATATGTCAGTTCTCCCAGCAAGGACATTTCGAATTCTTTCTGCATCACCAAGGCAAAGCTTTGACTCATAGCTTCTTCATTGCTGCCAAAGATAATGTCATCTACATACACAACAAGTATTAGCAATTTGTCATTTTCAACTTTTATATAAAGATTGTTGTCTGTTGATCCTTTTGAAAAACCTTGTTGATGAAGATATTTGTCCAAACGATAGTACCAAGCCCTTGGAGCTTGTTTGAGACCGTAGAGAGCCTTTTTCAATCTGCATACAAGATTTGGATCATTTCCAAGAATGAAACCATCTAGCTGCTCAATGTATACTTCTTCTTCCAAGTCTCCATTCAGAAAGGCTGATTTCACGTCCATTTGAAATACTTTGAAGTTTTGAAAGCTTGAGAGAGAAAGGAACATTCGGATGGCCTCAAGTCTTGCAACAGGAGCAAAGGTTTCTTCAAAATCTATTCCTTCTTGCTGCGCATACCCTTTACAAACAAGTCTGGCCTTGTTTCTAATTACTTCTCCATTTTCATTCAATTTATTTTTGAAGACCCATTTTGTCCCTATAACATTCTTATCCTTTGGTCTAGGAACCAGCTCCCAAGTGTTGTTCTTTTCGATCTGCTCAAGTTCTTCATCCATTGCTTTCACCCAACATTCATCTTTGCATGCTTCTTTCACATTTTGTGGTTCAGTGGAAGAGAGTAATGCCAAATCGCTTGAAGCTTCTGCAATTGTTCTTCTTGTTTGTACACCTGCTTCTTTCTGCCCCAAAATCCGAGATTCTGGATGATTCTTCTGAACATATCTGGATGGAGTCTTCTCTTCTATCCTTATCAGCTCCTCTGGTTCTTCTTGAGGTTATTTTTCTTCATCATTCTGTCTTTGAGGGTAGTCTTCTTCTTCTTCGATATCTTCATGATTTACTTGCCTAGGAATGTATCCCTTCTCATCAACCACTACATCAATGCTGTCAACAATTCTTCCAAGTCTTTTATTGTAGCACTTGTATGCTTTGCTGTGTGGAGAATAACCAAGAAGAATGCCTTCATCTGCTCTAGGTTCAAGTTTGCCAAGTTGCTCATCAGTATTCTTAATATAGCATTTGCTTCCAAATACTTTGAAGTGCTTTACCGAAGGAGTCTCACCATACCAGAGCTCATGAGGAGTTTGAGTGTTGTTCACCCGGACATTTGTTTTGTTGAGAATAACCACCACAGCATATGCAGCTTCACCCCAGAAAGTTGCAGGAGTTCCAGACTCATCAAGCATAGCACGAGCCATTTGTTGGACTGTTCTGTTCATTCTTTCCACTACTCCATTTTGCTTAGGAGTTCTAGCTGTAGAGAATTCTCTTCTTATCCCATGTTCTTCACAGAAATCGAAAAATTCATTTAAGGTAAACTCCCGACCTCTGTCGGATCTGAGGCACTTAATTTTGTATCCTGATTCATTTTCAACCAAGGCTTTAAAGGATTTGAATTTTTCGAATGCTTCATCTTTGTGCTTCATAAGTCCTAACCAGACAAACCTGGAGAAATCGTCAATGAATAATATCAAGTATTCTTCTCCTCGAGGTGTCCTTTTCCTGAATGGTCCACATACATCTGTATGTACAAGCTCAAGAGGCATGCTAGCTGATCCTTCCTTCTCTGGAAAGTTAGTTCTGGTTTGCTTTCCAAACTGACATGATTTACATATGGTGTTG
This sequence comes from Pinus tabuliformis, assembly GCA_031772625.1. NCBI lineage: Eukaryota > Viridiplantae > Streptophyta > Pinopsida > Pinales > Pinaceae > Pinus > Pinus tabuliformis. Next base: position 1,942,148,425 of record CM062819.1, read on the forward strand.
TCTGGAATTTTGATATCTGGAAGACCGCGAACTACCTGATATTTGCATGCTTTCCTTATTTGTGAAAATCTTAGATGCCCCAACCTCCAGTGCCATAACCAGTGTTCATTATCCTTGCTTAGATAGCATTGTTGTTGTCCCTCTTCAAATATGTATAGATTATTTGGAGTTCTTTTACCTTTGATCACCGTTTTACCTGTATCAAGATCACGAACAAAACATCCATTTGTTCTAAATACCACCTCGGTTCCTTGATCACACATCTGGCTGACACTCAGAAGATTATGCTTCAATCCATCAACATACAAAACATTTCCAGCTTTGACCTTTTCTTTTAACTAAGCAGTGCCTTTTCCTTTTATAGTTGCAAGAGTATCATTTCCAAAAGAAACTTTCTTTCCCTTTTCTAGAGCAGAATATGATTCAAGTTTTTCTTTATCACCTGTCATATGCTTCGAACATCCACTGTCAATGTACCATAGATTTTCCTGTCCCTCTGCATAAAATGCTATTCCACATCTTTCTGTTTGTGGTTCCTTTATTCTCCATGTTTTGGTGCTTGAGGCTTGTTCCTTTGTCTGCTGAAACCTGCTCCTGCATTCAGAATCTTAATGACCAAAGTTATTGCAAATAGAACATTCAACTTCATTTTCAAGAACCGAAAAGTTGTTATAGGTCCTTTTTGTAATCCCGGTCATACTTCTTTGTTTTTGAGCTTCTCTAGTCATGATCGTTTTATATGCAACACATTGAGCTGCTTTGTGACCAAATTTATGGCAAGAAAAGCATTGTCCATTGAAGAAACTTCTGCGGTTATCCAATCTTCCGGCCAAACGATTGTAATTTCTATTGTCATTCATTCTTGAAGCAAATTGAGAGGATTTTACCTGTGGCTGGTTGTAGCTTTTGTTCATCCTTAAGATGGATTGCCCCTGATTTGCCTGATAGTCTTTGTTTTTAATTGGTCCCTGCTTTACCTAGTGATCTCCATTGTGCCTTTGCTCATTTCTTCTTGCTACATCAAGATAACTTTTTGAGGTGGATGCTTGAGAAGTTTCTCCATTATAACCCAGACCTGTCTTGTTTAGAGGAGAACGTTGTACATTGATGATCTCATCCAGAGTTTCAGATCCTTTGACAAACTTAAGATTAATAGCCTTTGTTTTCTCAATCTCTTTTCTAAGACCAACAATTTCACCTTCTAATTTTTCAAGATATTTTTCCTTTTCATCAATTTGAAGTTGTAGAGTATCAATGATCCTATTCTTTTCTTCTATACATGTCTTGAGTCTAGAAATTTCTTCACAAAAGCTATCCACATCTATAGCATCCATGTAATCATCATCTTCAAATGCCATTAAAAGTTTATAGTCATTACCTCGTTCATCTTCATCACTATTTGATAGACCATCACTATCTTCATGCGTGTAGTAGCTTTTCTTATTTGCAATCTGTTTCTTGTTCCATCTAGCAAGTTCCTTTCCTTTATCCTTATAAGGACATTTCGCAGCATAATGACCTACTCTTCCACAAGCAAAGCATTTAAAAGGTAACTTACCTCTGAACCTTCCAGAAACCCTTTGAAGATTTTTGACAAAATTTGATTCTTCTTCTTCTTCTTCTGGCACATGACTTGCTTCATAATAGTCTCCTTTGCCTGAAGCCTTGAAAGCAGCTTCTCTTCTGTCTGAAGGACCTCCCTTTCTCATTTCATAAGCAGTTAGAATTCCGTGTAGCTGAGACATGGTAAGAATTCGTAGATTTTCCTTTTCTTCTATTGCAGACACTTTAGATTCAAACTTGGGGGACAATGATCTTAGAACTTTTTCAACCACAATAGCCTCTTTTATTTCTTCACCCAAGTTTTTCATGTAATTAACAATCTCATCTACCCGAAGAAAATAGTTAGCCACACTCTCATCATTATACATTCTGAGATTCTCATACTGAATCCTGAGGGTTTGAAGTTTAGCACGCTTTACCTGTTCATCTCCTTCATAGCTCAAGACAATCTTGTCCCATATTTCCTTTGTGGATTTATATTGCATAACCTTTACGAATTCTATTTGAGATAAGCATCCTAGCAGAGTATTGACTGCTTTTGCATTTGTTTCATATTTCTTCTTCTCGGCCGAATCTGTAGGAGTAGCTGAAGGAAAAGTGTAGCCTGTATCTATGATATCCCAAACTTCTGTACCAAGAGATTGAAGATAGGCAGTAACTCTTACCTTCCAATAATTGAAGTTTGTCCCATCAAATATTGGTGGCCTTATTGATGCTTCCCTCTCGTAGTTGCTCATGATGAATGATCTTCCTCCAAGCGATCAAGCTTCTCTGAAGAACCTGGCTCTGATACCAATTTTTGGAAATAATACTGAGAGGGGGGGGTGAATCAGTATTATCAAGTTCTTTTAATAAATCTTCCTTATTTATACTTTGAATTATTTTTGCATCTCAGTACCATAAAATAATGAGAATGAACAAAGAAAATAGATAGTCACACCAAAGAACACCAGATGTAAGGTGGAAACCCAATGTGGGTGAAAACCACCTGCTGCAATATGTCTCTATCTTCTTTCAAATTAGAAACTCCTTTTACAATGCTTTTGTACTGGTGAAGTCCTTTACCAGTACGTAGGCTGCAACCTACAGAGAGCTACAACTCTCTCTCGTTTTCCAGTCTCTCTTGGAAGGGAGCTACAACCCCCTACTTCTTTTCTTTCAAGGATCACTTTTCATAAATTTTCAAACTAGATCCATAAACATCAAGAGATCATCAAGTACAAGTAAATCACCCAGTCAACTGCAGTAACCAGATCAACAATAACAGTAAACTAAACCCAGAACACCTTATCAACAGAGAAAAGTCAGCCAACAAAAGATCTTAAGACAGATACGCAGTTTTTCTTTCTCTGGCCTACGTATACCCGCAGAGACCCTTCTGCCGCACCGCGTACTCATGCACTGTTTCTTCAATCACGCTGCGTACTGTTACTGTAGGCACGCACCCACAACTACTATCGCGCCGCGTACTGCTACTGTAGCCACGCACCCACAGATACTATCGCGCCACGTACTTTCCTTGTGCCCACGCACCTGATCCTCTGTCGCGCTGCGTACCCATGCACTGCGCCTTCTTCTGATCTGCGTACCCACGCAGTGCGCCTTCTTCTGCTCTGCGTACCCACGTAGTGCGCCTTCTTCTGCTCTGCGTACCCATGCACTTGCACTGTTAATCACCTGCGTACTTCTGGTTAGGGCCGAATTGGCAGTCCACCAGTGTGCTACAAATCGTCAGATGCCCAGATCTGATCATGCACTCGAGAGATCACCCTTCATAGATTCGCTTTCAACTTCACTTTTATATAGATCAAGCTTTTAAAACAATAACCCAATATTTCAGATCTTAAGATATTCAATTTGCAAAAGATACTTAGCCAAGTGATCTCCTTTGCTTTATATAGGCATGCTCTTCCTAAAATCATGGATCAATACCATAGATAACCAATACAAGGGGCCCAAAAACATGGGGCTCAATAATAATAATAATATAAACAATACCACGGGCCAAAACCATAGAATCAGGAACGGCAGGCTAAATACCACGGGCCAAACATAAGAAACACCACGTGAGTGCGCTTCTCTGCCTTGAAGTAAGTGCACTGGGGGTACGCACCTTCTGAATGGGTGACCAGCGTGTGCGGACGCAGTCCCTTCACGGTGTACCTGCGTGTACGCACCTTTTGAACTATTCTTCTACGTACCTCTTAATTTTCAACATTTTGAGAGCCTGATCAGAGCATTGCCATTTGAGGGTGTTGCCATCAAGTACAACATCTGTAACATAGAGCCATACCAGAATCATAATGCCAACATTTTGGTGGGATACACAGTAAAGCTTGAGGGAGAAGTCTCGGTTTAGGGCCTAGTGATATGGGTTTGGATTGAGTTAAATCTTGACAGAACCATCTCAGTTTAGGGCCTAGTGATACGGGATTGGATTGCAGTAAAGCCTAAGAGATAACGGGATGAAAAATTCCTCAAGGATAGTGATGGATTCTGGATGGCATTCCAAGTTTGATTCGGTTGTGATGGGAACATCGATTTTGGTGTGATCACAGTTTGATGAGGGTTGAGGTGGTTTAACCTATGGATTCCCTTGGTTGTTCATGGATTGGTTATTATATGAGATCTCACTTTAATTATTGGAATATGGCATGGGGGTGACTGGCTAAAAGAGAGTTTTGGTTCAGCCATGTCTATGGTTGGGTGGTACATGGAAGTCTTGAACTTGGTTGGATTTGCCTATGATTAATAAATGCTAAGTTCTATTACTATTGCATTGGTTTATATGTGGATTTAATGGTTGTCATATCTTTAATATTTATATGGTTTTATGCTAGTTATAAGCATGGTTATATGGTTGGTTCATGTCATGGTTAATTTATGTATTTACTTGTAATTGTTAAATGAATGGATCCAAGACCTAATTTCTTATACAATATTTCAATGGAGAAGGTGGTGATCCTTCTAGTTATGTTTCATATGTTCCTTTAGTCATTGATGCTCTGTCTTGTATCCTAGACATGTAGGTTGCATTGATGCCAAGTGTTTGACAGAATGTCAATTCTAGTTGGGGATGCCCAAGCTTAGTCCTGAGGATGATTTTTGATTTATTCATATTTAATCATGTCTTTGATGGATTCTAAAGGTTATAGAAAATTCTAAGAAGAGGTCGAGATTCTGGGCTACAAAAGTGGCTCAAATCTCGAGGGCATTGGCACAGGTTTGTTGAAAAGAGTCCAAGGACACTGGCACATAGGCTTGTGAGAGTGACTTTGGCTTCTAGTCATTGTATTGCCTATAGAATGAGACTGACCAGGGGTTAAAAGGCTTAAATCATCATTGGGACTCAGGGACGTGATGTTTTAGTGGCTAACATGTCTCTTGAGGGTGTTGTTGCTAATGTGGATAGGTTTGTTTGATATGTTCCAATGGTTCCATTTCCTTGAGGTCATCAAGGAAGTTGAATACCTTACAATAGCCTCTCTCATTGCATGTTTACCCCGGCTGGACAGTTGCTTGGGTGGACCTGAGAGGAGGGGGTGTTACAAGTTGTCTGGCTAATTGATTTATTCTACATTGGTGGTCTCCTCTTTTCCTTGTTGCTCTTTTGTCTTCATTGATTATTCCTTGAATATTCTTCGCATATCTATGTGGTTCTTCAAATCACGTGGACCTGAAGTTGATATTCTGCATAGAGGATTCTTATGTCTTTGAGTATCCCAAACCTGTTTTGATTCCTGAAGGCCTTTGGCTATTTAGAATCTAATCTAATTTCCTTGTGCCTTCTGCAAATTTTTTATTTAAACCCTTCTCAATTATTATTCTCTCAAGATAAGTTCTTAGAGAAACAATGTCTTCTTCAAGACTCTGACAGTTCTCTTCCCATTCTTGGATGAAGTCTTGAAGAACTTTTTCCTTTCCTTTAGCTTCTTCAAGTTTAACTTTCAAAGACATAATATCATATTTTCATGTTTTTGAGATTGTTTGCTTCCTTAACTTGAGCAACTCCTATTTTAATTGTTTTTCTCTTCTTCTAGTTTCTCACAGGTTCCTTGTTTTTCTTCTAAAAGAAGGACTAAAATTTATTTTCTCTTTATGGCTTCTTAATGTTTTTATTTTTGATAAGAAAACTCCTCATTATCAGATTTATACATACCTTCTTCAGCACGTTGTAGCTTTTCCTTCAGTTGCTTATCCTTCTTCCTCACTTTCTTTAACTCATCAAGGGAACTAATGAGTTCCCCTTCAAGGTCCACTATTGCTTCTCCTTCTTATTCCTCTTCAAAGTACATAATACCTTGTTAATTGGAGTCTATTTCAAAATCCATAAGTAGATACTTATTTGAGTCATTCTCCGACAATTTCTCACTATCAGACTCTCATGTTGAGCTATCCTCTTTGGAGTAAAACCAATTTTTATTATAGAGCTTTTTCTTTTGATGTTTCTCAGACTTGTTTCGAAATTTATGATCATATTCCTTTTCAGCCTTTTCTTTATAAGTGAATTTTGTTGGGTTGTGTTATATTGTTTCCACAAAGTTAACAGGGGGTTTGAAGGGCACCCATAAACCCACTTTATGGGGTGCGGGGCAACGCCCCAGAAAATTTTGGTTTTGGACCCTATGTTAGGTTGGGCGGACCCACCTATGGTTTTGTGCATGATTTTCGCACATGTTTTTTGGACATGATGGTTTTCAGTCCATGGAATTGGACGTGATGGTTTTCGGTCCCTGGTATTGGACACGATGGTTTTCAGTCCATGGTATTGGATGCTTCGGCATGTATAAATATGTATTGTCACATTGAAAGGAACATAATGAAAAATCAAGCTGGTAATCCCAGTTTTGGGATCTAAGGGAAACTCTCTGTGTATATGTGTTTTATGTGTTATGATCTTGCACTGTTTATTTTCTATGTTTTAGAATTCGTATGCAAGTAATTTCGATACAGGGTTAAAACCTACATTTGGTATCAGCGTTGTTTTGGCTTCAAGGGGATGTCGTTGTTGCTGAGGGGTTTCACTCAGGCCTGTGGTAGACCCTGTTTAGTGGGAGATCTACGAGATCGATTCTGGTGGTGAAAGAAGATGGTGAGTAGTGGAAAGATAGATATCGAGAAATTTAATGGTCAGAGTTTTGAGTTGTGGAAACTCAAGATGAAGGATTTGTTGGTGGATAAAGACCAGTGGATTGCGGTAGATTCGGGTACTAAACCAACGAGAGTGTCTGATGAAGAATGGCAGAATTTGGATCGGAAGGCAAAGAGCACAATACGATTGTGTGTCTCAGATTCAATATTGCTGAATGCATCAGGGGAAGCTACGACGAATGCTTTGTGGGACAAGTTAGGGACTTTGTACCAATCTAAGTCTCTGGTGAATAAACTGTTCCTACAGAAAAAGCTGTATAACCTGAGGATGAAAGATGGAGACTCAGTGACAGAGCATCTGAATGCATTTAATACTATGGTAATTCAGTTAGCATCTTTTGATATTAAAATTTTAGATGAAGATAAGTGCATCAGTTTGTTGTGTTCTCTACCAGATTCGTGGGATAGTCTGGTTATTGCAATAGGTAGCAATGCAACTGCCTTGCATTTTGATGAAATAGTCTCATCCTTGATGACAAAGGAGATGAGACAGAAAAATATGGAGAGCCAAAATGGTGATGCCTTGTCTGTACGACGGCAGACCTAGAACAGAAACAAAAATAAGTCATCGAGTGGGAGAACTAAATCTCCAGGAAAACCTGTAAAGGTGGTGTGTTGGAAATGTAGAAAGGAAGGGCACTACAAAAGGGACTGTAAATATAAAGCTCCTGACAAAGAAAATGGATCTGATGAGGCTCCTTCTGCAGAGGTGAAAACCACCTCAGATGAAGGTGGGGATGTGCACTTGGCTTCTTCAAGTACACATGTAGATCATGAGGCATGGTTGATTGACTCAGGTGCATCCTTTCACTTCACTGCCCATAGAGAGTGGTTCTGCGAGTATGAGAAATATGATGGTGGTGATGTCTTCTTGGGGGATGACAGGAAGGCTAGAATCGTTGGTCTCAGAAAATTCAAGTTGAAGCTACAAGGTGGAAGGGTTAGAACGCTTCCAAGTGTTCTACATATTCCTGCATTAGCCAGAAATCTGATTTTTGTTAGCAATCTGGATGATGCAAGTGTAAAAACAGTGTTTGAGAAGGATACCTACAAGATGGTTCGGGGAGCACTGGTATTGATGCGGGGAGTTTGGATTGGAACTCTATACAAGCTGCAAGGTAGCACTATTATTGATGGGTGTAATAGTTCTGTGGTTCCTGAAAGTGGAGCAGAAAATCTAGTGGTCTCTGGAGAGAAGACCATGCTGTGGCATCAAAGGCTTAGACATATTGGAGAAAAGGGCCTTCGGATACTTCATGGTAAAGGTATGGTAGAAGGTATGAGTAACAGCTTTTTGGATTTCGATTTCTGTAAAAATTGTGTATATGGGAAGCAGAATCGGGTGAGTTTCCCCTCTGGTAGTAAGAGGGCGAAACATATATTAGAACTTGTGCACAGTGATGTGTTTGGACCTGTGAAGGTTCCATCACTGGGTAAGTTTGTGTACTATGTATCATTTATAGATGACTTCTCAAGGAATACATGGATATATTTCCTTAAGAAGAAATTTGAAGTCTTTGACAAGTTTAAAGAATTTAAGGCTCTGGTGGAAAACCAGACAGAGAAGAAGATAAAGGTGCTAAGGACAGATAATGGTGGAGAGTTTTGCAGTAAGGAATTTGAAGAATTTTGTAAGAAGTGTGGTATAGCACAACAGAAGACTACTCCATATACACCTCATCAAAATGGAGTTGCGGAAAGAATGAATAAGACGTTGATGGAAAGGGAAAGAAGCATGCTCAGTGGTGCCGAGTTAGGACAAGAATTCTAGGCAGAGGCAGTGGATACTGCATGTTACCTGGTCAACAGGTCACCTTCATTAGCATTGGAGGATAAGATTCCACAAGAGGTATGGACTGGTAAGAAACCCTCTCTTTCACATCTGAGGGTATTTGGATGTGATGCATATGTACATGTTCCAAAGGAGAAATGAACCAAGTTGGATAGTAAATCTAAAAAATGCATCTTTATTGGGTATAAGGATGGTTTAAAAGGTTATAAGCTATGGAACCCAGTTACACGGAAGGTTGTGTACAGCCAAGATGTGGTGTTCAGAGAGGTGAAATATGTTATTAAACATGAAGTCTAACGAAAGGAACCTGAGAAGATAGAGTTTGAGCTAAAGGAGGAAGAATCAGACTCTACGGCAGAGGAGGAATCAGAAGATGAAGAGCCACAAACTCCGGCTATGAGAAGATCAGTTCGAGAAAGAAGGCAGCTTGAAAGGTATAGTCCATCTGCTTTCTGTTCAAATTTTTCTTTATCTATTACTGATTATCATCCCAGAATTGTCAAGGAAGCAGTAGATTCAGAGGATGGAAAACTCTGGAAAGAGGCCATGTTTGATGAAATGGCATCTTTGCACAAAAATGAGGCTTGGGATCTGGTGGAGTTTCCTGCTAGAAGGAAACCCATTGGCAGCAAATGGGTGTTCGAAAAGAAGACAAATGCAGAAGGAAAAGTGGAGAAATACAAAGCTTGGTTGGTAGCAAAAGGTTATTCCCAGGTGCCGGGAATTGATTTTGGTGATATTTTTTCTCCTGTTGCCAAAGTAACTTCTATTAGATTACTTTTATCTGTTGTTGCTACTTTTGATTTTGAGGTAGAACAGATGGATGTGAAGACAACATTTTTTCACGGGGATCTAGAAGAGGAAATCTACATGAAGCAACCTGAAGGCTTTGCAGCGAAGGGTAAGAAAGAACTGGTATGCAAGTTAAAGAAGTCTCTGTATGGGTTAAAATAGGCACCAAGGATGTGGTATCAGAAATTTGATACATTTATACGGGAACCTGGCTTCCCCAGAAGCAAAGCAAATCACTGTGTGTATTTTAAATTAATTGGTGACCGTGTTATTTATCTGGTCTTGTATGTGGATGATATGTTGCTGGTTGGAAATGACAAAGAAATTATCCAGGATTTGAAGACCCAATTGTCCTCCAAATTCGACATGAAAGATCTTGGTGCTGCAAACTATAATTTGGGAATGGAAATTAAAAGAGATCGGGCAAAGAGGAAGCTCTGGTTAAACTAGAGGAAGTATGTCGAAACAATATTGTAGAGGTTTAATATGCAGGATAGTAGACCGGTGAAGGTTCCTATTCCTGTAGGTGTGAGGTTATCTGTTGAACAATGTCCCAAGAAACAAGAAGAGGAAGAGGACATGTCCCATGTTCCATATGCAAGTGCAGTCGGTAGCATGATGTATGCAATGGTCTGTACTAGACCAGACATTGCACATGCAGTGGGAGTATTGAGCAGGTTTATGTCAAAACCAAGAAAAGAGCATTCGACAGCAGTGAAGCAGGTTTTCAGGTATTTGCGTGGCACTAGTGATTATGGTCTGTGCTACCAAGGAAGACCAAGATTTGATAGAGTGTTGGATATTCGTGGCTTTGTTGATGCAAACTGGGTTGGAGATCTGCATCAGAGAAGATCTACAAGTGGGTATGTGTTTAACCTATTTAGAGGTGCAGTAAGTTGGATGAGTAAGAAACAATCTGTAGTGGCACTATCAACTACAGAGGTAGAATACATGGCAGCCACTCATGCAAGCAAGGAAGTAGTTTGGTTGTAGAGATTGAGTTCAAGTATGGAGTTAGTACAGGAAGCTATAAGGATAGACTGTGACAGCCAAAGTGAAATTTTCTTGGCAAAGAACCCTGCATATCATTCAAAGACAAAGCACATAGATGTTCAGTATCACTTTGTGAGGGATATGATGGAAGACTAAAAGGTGTTGCTGGTAAAGGTGGACACTTTGAAGAATATTGCAGATGCATTGACAAAATCTATGAGCTCTGAGAATTTCTCTTGGTGTAGAGAGACAATGGGCATTTCAGGGCTGGGAAAATGACTAAGCTCTCTTGTGGCCCCCTATGGAAAGAAAACAACAAGTGGGAGAATGTTGGATTGTGTTATATTCTTTCCACGTAGTTAACAGGGGGTTTGAAGGGCACCCGTAACCCCACTTTATGGGGTCTAGGGCAGCGCCCCAGAAAATTTTGGTTTTGGACCCTATGTTAGGTTGGGCGGACCCACCTATGGTTTTGTGCATGATTTTCATACATGTTTTTTGGACGAGATGGTTTTCAGTCCATGGTATTGGATGTGATGGTTTTCGGTCCATGGTATTGGACACGATGGTTTTCGGTCCATGGTATTGGACGCGATGGTTTTCGGTCCATGGTATTGGATGCTTCGGCATGTATAAATATGTATTGTAGCATTGAAAGGAACATAATGAAAAATCAAACTGGTAGTCCCGATTTTGGGATCCAGGGGAAAATCTCTGTGTATATGTGTTTTATGTGTTATGATCTCGCATTGTTTATTTTCTGTGTTTTAGAATTCGTATGCAAGTACTTTTTGTACGAGGTTAAAACCTACAAATTTGTATGAAAAATGTCCAACTCTTCCACAGTCAAAACATTTAGAGGGAAACTTCCTTTTATATTTTCCTGAGCCATGCTTCCATTTTCTGGCTAGTTGAGCCAACTCCTAATCATATTCACATCTGGAGCAGTCTTAATGATCTTTGTGCTCCTTAGCCTTTTTGGATACTTTGAATGTTTCTTCCTTAGTTTCAGAATTTTCCCTTCTTACTCTCATCTCATAGTCTATGAGAGTACCATGCAATTGGTCCATCTTGAGATACTTTAAATTAGCCATTTCTTCAATAGCTGAGACTTTAACATTAAATCTCATGGGTAGAGATCTTAATATTTTCTGAACAATCTGTTGGAATTATGATATAAGTGTTGTCCTTGATGGAAAATCACTCACAGGTCAATTCATTTTTTATAAAAGGCAACTTTCAGTGTAACAGGTCTATTTAGACGTAACAGGGCATTAGTACAGAAGAACAAGAAGATGGAACTAAGGGCTACTGATCAAAATAAAGAAGTTGAAGGAAAAGGATGGTGTAAATAAGTTTAAGATGTATACACAGGTCCACTTATTCAAAACAACATATACGTAGATGTTTAAGAAGTATACATAGGTCCACTTAGTGTATTTTATACATACACACACATTCGCAAGAAGAAAAGCGCGTATATGTTGGAAAATCAAGGAAATTCAAGAGTAAGCAATACTAGGGTTCAATACCATGGTATTAGCCCACAATATTGAGCAGAATAATGACTATTTGATCCCATCCAAGAATACCAAGGGTCCTAAGTGGTTTTGGTCTAAGGTATTGAGAAAGGCCAAAAACTATATAAGGAGGAGAAGATAAAAAGGCCAATGTGTGCAAGTGAAATGGTTTCTCATGAATACTTCTATCTGAAGTATATGCTATGTTTCATGGGCTATGTTTGTGATATGATCTGAAATATTTTGTGCACCTTATATTCAATGTTGGATCAGGATCATGAGACCTGTAATGACTTATCATTGAATGATTGTGGTTGGGCTAGATCTAATTGCGTACACCTTTTTTATTCTTTAAATGTCATGATCTGGGCATGTCTGAAGTCTAGAACAGCAGCAAAGTTGTGAGTTAATATTTTCATAACTATATGCTGGTTCGCCTCAGTAAAGGTGTGTATACATGCAGGTTCGAGTCTTCCAAGTAGCGTATACAAAAGAAATGCCTATTATTCATAAATGACTGATTTATCTGATCAGTTATGCTATTTTACTGCTATCTATCAATGAAGTCTTCTTAGATTTGAATGTAAATTTGAATGCATAAGGAGTTTGGTGTCTGATTGATTGATTGTTTAAGTGAGAAGGGTTATCTCTGCTACTGCCTATCTAGAGCTCTATAAATTGACAGTAGATGTTCAGTATATTGTTGGTTGGTACAGACTTGATTCAGAAAGTTTTATGTTTCAGTAGTTTTGAAGGTATACGCAGGTTTGGATAAAGGAAGTAGCGTATACACGCAGGTTGGGTTCAATAAAGTAGCATATGCATTCTAATGTATGATTTTTTAAGTTACAGTTGGTTCTGAATGATGATGCAGGTTTCTAGGTTTAGCACAGTGTTCTGGTGACAGTGATTTGATTGTTCAAATTAACTGATTGTCGGTTGAGGCAGTTTGAGTTTCAAAGTTTCTGATGGGTCTAGTATGGAAATTTGATGAAACGAGGCCTTCATTTGTATTGTTGTGTACCAGGAGTATCCAGTCTAAAAATTAATGAAACATGGTCCCTGGAGGAAGAGAGAAGGTTATAGCCTTTTGTAGACCAGCGCCTACGTACTAGTAAACAAATCGGCTAGTGCAAGAGCTAGGGGGTTGTAGCTCCCTTCCAATAGAAGCTGGAAACCAAGAGAAGGTTGTAGCCTTTTGCAGGTGGGTGCCTACGTGTTGGTATGAGTCTGCACCAGTACAAGATTGTAAACAAATTTTCTTTATATTAAAAGAAGGCAGAGATGACAACAACAGGTGGTTTTTCTCCCACATTGGGTTTCCACCTTAAATCTTGGTGTTCATGTGTGTTACTTATGTATAATGGTTTATTATGTCTTTAATACACATAGTTACTGTATAATAAGTTACTGATGCACTGATTAAAGATCTACACATGATAAATTGACTAAATCCTAAGTTCTCTGGATATACACTGGTTTCTCTAATCACAGTAGTGATTCAAATGGAAAATGGCATCAACCCATGGATTCATCCACACATGTTATTCATCCACCCATGGTATTATAAGTGGCATCCACCCATGGTATTGTAAGTGACATCCATAAATGGTATTCATTCACCCATGTAATTTACTCGTGGTATTGTAACCGAAAAATAATATAAGTAACAAGTCACATTTTGTAAAAGGACAGTTCGTCCGCCACAATGTAGTTTTTATAGTTATTCTCCGTTTTAATAAAAAGTTCCTTTGTGGTTTATTGTTTTTTCTCTCATTTTCTTTCTGGCATTGCAATTTCTCATATTTTAGGGGCCTCCCCCCAAGATCCAGATCAGTGGTATCAGAGCAGGTTATGAGTCCATGGGAATGAGGGTTTGATGCATATTTAAGTTTCAAATTTTGCAGCAATATTCAAAAAACTCCAGGCATGTGCTACGTCCTCCATAAAGCATTTTCCTGGGCCAAGCGAGAAGAATTTTTCTTTTTTTTTAATTTTTTTGCAGAAATGTTTTTGGGTGGCGAGTTTGCAGATTAGATCTGAAATTTTTGGTGCAAAATTTACAAAAACAAATAATAGATATGGATTCCTTGCTAAAAAAACCCAAATTCAAAAAAAATAAATTGGCTGAATCAAAGTTCGGATGAGGGAGATATCACTGATTTAAAATCAGCTATGTTGCAAAAATGTTTCGATGGAAATTCATGGATGATGGATCTCCTATCTGTTTTTGCAATTTTGGTACAAAATTTGAGAAAAGTAATTGTATATCTAAGCTCCTCTTGAAAAATCATTCAATTTCAAAAATGAATGGGTTGAATCGGAGTTCGGATGTGGGACATATCGTTGATTTAAAATCAACTATTTTTTCAGAACTTTTGTGACTGCGGAAAAGTTGCAGTGCGAATATGATATTCTAGAGTGTCTAGATAAGGATTTCCAACACATGAGAAGATGCAAAATGGTCCCTCTGTTTCGAAAAATGGGTTATAATAATTATGCTAAGTTGTATTGACCAATTTATGTCCATTTTAATTCTGGAGTAGCATTCGGAGTGGGTTTTCTTTGTAGACATGCCCTCCCACCATGCTTTAGTAGGCACTTGCTTCACATTCATCAGTTTCAGCATAGCAGCATTCGTCTTGGTTTCTTTGGAGATGTGCCCTCCCACCCCAGGCTATGTAGGCACCTGCTACTTCATCAACAACCAACATCACAGTTATGGGTCAACCGCACAAAATCCTTGTCATCGAAGTCCATTTGCTAGGCCGCAAATTGTTAGTATCATAGTTGATCACAAACATTATAGGGTATCTCTACCCTCAATTCTTCATTTTTCATGGTTATGGGTCATCCACAAACTCACACTTCATCGAAGTCCATTTTCTAGGCTGCACATTGTCAGTATCACAGTTGGTCACAAGCATTATAGTGTATCTCTATCCTTGCATCTTCATTCATCATAGTTATGGGTCATCCACAAACTCACACTTCATTGAAGTCCATTTTCTAGGCCGCACACTCTCAGTATCACAGTTGGTCACAAGCATTACAGGGTATCTCTATCCTCGGATCTTCGTTCATCATGCTTATGGGTTAACCAAATAAAACCCTTCTCTTTAGTGGCTCTTCATATTCAATAAAGGCTTCGCATGAGGGAACTTCACACAATGGGGACCATTGCTTCTTAAGGAGGAATGATCCAATTGGAAAATGGAATTAACCCATGGTATTCATGCACACATGTTATTTATCCACCCATGCAATTTACCCATGGTATTGTTAGTGACATCCGCCCATGGTATTGTAAATGACATCCACCTATGGTATTCATTCACCCATTGTATTTGTCCATGGTATTGTGACACCACCCATGGTATTCATTCACCCATGGAATTTACCCGTGGTATTGTAACCAAAAAACACTATAACAAGTCGCATTTTGTAAAATGACAGTTTGTTTGCCACAATGTAGTTTCTACAATTATTCTTCGTTTTAATAAAAAGTTTCTTTGTGGTTTTATTTACTCTTTTTTCTCTCATTTTCTTTCTGCCATTGCAATTTCTTAGATCTTTGGGACCTTCCCCCAAGATCCATTTCAATTTTTTTTAGATATTGGGGGCCTCCCCGCAAGATCCAGATCAAGTAGCGTGTACACACAAGTTGTTGGCATTATGATACAGGTGTTGTCCTTGATGGCAACTCACTCAGATTAAAGATCACAGTACAGCATGTCAACAGCAAAGAATTACAGATCAGACTACAAAGAATGAAGAAAGAGAGGTATATGAAGGTTCAACTTGACCAAAATGCATATACACACAAGTTCACTGAACACAAGTAGTGTGTTAGAGTCGGTTTGGTCAGTCCTCCGTCAGAGATCAAAACTCTTTATGCATTTCATTTTTAGGTGTCCCGCTCCATTCATTCAGCTGCATTTATCTAGGGGCATGCCATGATCTGACAGAGAAGGTCATGCTAGTCATTTCCCCTCATGTCTGGCTCCTGTTGGCTTAGGTCTTTTGTCAATGATCACCAAATTCCATGACAATCAAGGTCTGGTCCTTTAAAGGAAAAAGGTCATTTTCGGTCATTAGGTCTAGGGATTAAATCAATTTGGTCTTTAAATATGTCCAGTAAAGCCATGCAGGCCAGAGTGATGCCCTTGTAAAGTAATGATTCACAGAGTTTCATCGTCATATGGATAAACTTCGACTGTTCTTCAAAACTCTGTTTTGAAGAAAAGTCAAACAGTGTCATTGGTGATAAAATTTTCAAAGAGATCGTCAGTTGATTTCTTCAGATGCAGTCATGGTTTCCATGGCCAAATGTCCTGTCGTGCAATCCCTGCAAAAAGTGCCGAAAATTTCATCATTTGAGCTAAAATTTCAAAGGGAAAGTGAAAATCAGCGTTGCTATTAATCAGTGAAAAAGTGTCAAAACATAACATTAGAAAAATGGGTTTTTGGAGAAGCAAAAATCTAACCCAT
This sequence comes from Pinus tabuliformis, assembly GCA_031772625.1. Lineage (NCBI taxonomy): Eukaryota > Viridiplantae > Streptophyta > Pinopsida > Pinales > Pinaceae > Pinus > Pinus tabuliformis. The sequence goes on from CM062819.1 coordinate 1,942,164,727, forward strand.
CACTTCCAAGTCTTTATAAACAATTTTCCACCAAAATTGAAGTCATTGTGCAAATCAAGTGTGTAGGGAGACATTGCAAAAGGTTGGAGACTGCAATCGCATGGTTTGGAGCAAGTTTGGAGGCCATTACAGGCGCGCAGCACATATAGGCAGGGGCGCGGCGCACACATAGGGCGCGGCGCACAGAGACAAAGCACCCAGAATTTGCCAAACTCCCTCAAATTTTTTTGTGAAGCACATAAATTGCAAAGTAGGCTCCATAAACTCACTTGTGCATCAAATTTGATTAAGATATGGTGGTTTATTGCCTGTGATTAAATGCAAAAAATTTCATAAAGTTAACCACAAGAAGACACCAAAAAACCATTTTGCTAGGGTTGTGCCATTGCGTTGTTGCTGCCAAGGCTTTATTTTCCCTACCTTACCCCTGTTCCTTATTCCCCTATGCCATTTTTCCTATTATCACTACCCTAACACTACCAAACTCATATTCCCTTTCCCTTCCTCCTATTGCTCAATTAAAACCCCAAACCCTAACCTGTCAAAATACCCAAAACCCCTACATATCCCTAAACAAAATTCTCCCTATAACCCCTATTCCCATTACATTACTCCACTCCTAATACTCCCTTTGTTTCATTGTTCCCCTTGGTGGCAGATATCGCAAAAACAACACCCAGCTTCACCATCAGCAAAGGGTAGCTTAAGTACAGTACATAAACAGCAGTCATGGCATCTGAGGGTTCATCAGAGTATGAGGTGGAAACTCACAGTGATACAGCATCAGGAGAACAGGCCCCCAGGAGACATCACAAGAGTGGAAAACATGTCAGGGATGAGCCAAACACCCTCACTGAATTGTAGGCATGCCCACTTGCTATGTCATGTTTCCAGCACCTAGCATGTTTTGAATTTTGTCAAAGGGTGGCTAATGTTAGAGTTCATCATGAGTTGGCCCGTCGTTTTGTGCTTCACCTATATGGAGGTCAGTCTATCTTGGCCGGGGTCACCTTCACATTGACACCCGAAACTATCTTAGTGGCAACCGGCATACCAAATGTTGGAGAACAGTGGCATAAGAAGAAGAAGGTGGATAGGCAATACTATGAGCCTTACATTAAGGCCAGTTGTTTGAGGCACCTCACAAGAGTCTTCCCATTCAGATATTTGAAAGATGAGTATGCTCCACTCATGAGGTTGATCATGAAGTACTTCAGTTGTGAGGGGAGATTCTCTCGCCTATATGCCTATCACATCAGGTTGCTCATGCACTTTACCAGGGTGCGGATGATGAACCTCCCATTTTTCATTTGCAGGAACATAGAGAGGATGAACAATTTCATGCAGCATATGACCCCTCAGCAGAAACTTAACAGTGTTTATCACTTTGCTCTTATCCGGATTTTGGTGGATCATCAGTTGGGATTGCAAGGTATTGATTGGGAGGACTTCATCTCCCGTGACTTCTTCAGCACTCCACAGGTAGTATCAGAGGCAGAGCATGAGATAGCTGGTCCTTCTCATTAATATGAGCGCCATGAGACCGCTACTATGTCAGTATTCATCACCTATCAGAGAGGCAATAGACATTTGTTTGCAGCGGCAAAGCGAGTGTTATCTCCACCCGGGGTGGAAGGGGCCTCGCTTCCGGCATCGACGACATAGGAACAGGACAGAGATAAGGAGCCAATGCACGATGAGGGGCCTTCAAGTGAGCCATCAGGTGAACGAGAGACCGGATTCGTTCTCCTTCATGATGATGAGACAGATACAGAACCGACAAATGCAGAGCTTAGAGAGATCATCCAAGAGTAGCAATCAGAGATTGAGGCCTTATCCCTTGACTTGGAGAGGGCTAAGTGGAACATTAAATACTTGGAGCAGAGGAAAAAACAGCTGGAGGATCAGCAGGCGATTATGGAGCTACAAAACGTTCGTGAGCATCGCCAAGCTGCACAAAGGAGAAGAGTTGAGCTCAAATCATTGGAGCAAGAGATCAATGAGGATCGGGAGGCCAATCTCGAGAGAGTTAACATGCACTTGGAGAGGCTGCTAGACAAGGCCGACAAGGACCATGCCTTACTGAGACACATGGCCTTCCATTACAGGGCACGAAATATGAGTGCAAAGGCCCGGATAAAGAGCTTGAAGGCAAAATTGAGCAAAGCAACAAAAGAGGCAAAAGAGGAAAAAGAGCAAGATCAGCTTCAAATATTGGCCGAAGCTTCCTTTTCATAGCATAGCACTTCATAGAGGACCTCCAGCCCAAATTTCAAGAAATTTGGGGAAATTTTGGTCACATGACAAATTTTTGGTCAAAACACAGGTTTTTTCTCCCTGTGCGCGCGGCGCTAAAAATTGGGAGCTCCAAATGAAGAATGGTTTGCATTTTTGGATTCAGCATGAAAAATCACGACTACTGGTGCTTGGACAAGAAATTTGGGTAGGATCTAAGTCTCCAGGAGGTCAAAAACACCCAAAAAATGACCTCTCTGCCCCTATTTTGACACACAGGAAGAAATCTTGGGAGAATGAAGATTTGGAGGAGCAAATGAGCACCAAATTCAGAAATTCCACTTGGGTTTGAAAGTAGACAGGACAGGCTTTCCAACAATCACACTTGGGCACATTTTGGACTCCTGCAAGTGCCTCAAAACAGGCTCCAAAGTGGCGCGGCACATAAAGGGAAAAAAACCCAATTTTACCTTCGTTTCGCGAAATTTCGATTCGCGACTTCTCCAAGTGGGCCCGCTCATCTACATTTCAGTTTTCTGGCACCTAAGGCGGCATTTAAAGTATTTTCACTCCATATTAGCTTCTATCCAAGTGGCAAAGGAAGGCAAACGGTCACCCAAGCCATTTGTCATGTTTGTAATGCTGCACCTGTAGCTAATGGTTGGCTTTCCACTTCCATTTTGTAATGATTCGAGTAACTCCCCAACCCTTGGGCGTTCTATCTCTTCATGGAACATTCTATATATTGTATGCAAACTATTTTCAAAGGGTTGGTTGGCTTGTAACTTCTAGGAGACTGTGGGAAAGAAACTCTGTTTCTTCACTGTATATTTTTGACAGAGAATTAATGAAAGGCAGCGGCTCTGTTTCATGAGATTAATATGGTTGTGAGTGTAGTAAATGTGTCTCTTATGTTTCATATGTATTTTGTAATGTTCATAGTTCAATTCATATTCATTTCCAGTGAAATTTTCTGAGTTAGATAAGGTAGAATTCAATTTTATTGCTCTTCCTGTGGGAAAATTTCATGTTCAGTGTTCTTCTTCTATTGAAAAGGATTCATGTACTTATGCCCTTTTCACTCTCCTAAGCAATCTCTCCATTCTACGTTATTTCGAACTAAATTGCTACACTTTTCGCTTGTCTTGCCTCACGGAGTAATTTGTGCCTTTGTATTAAATTCTCTGTTCATTGCTGTCAGTTGGTCCCATAACATCCCATAAGCTCAGTCATTCATAAAAATTGTTTCTTGTATCCATATTCACTTACTAGCCTAAGATAAATATTTCACTGTAAGTCATCTCAGACCATTTCGTTTATCCATTCACTGAGCATGACTCGGAGAGAGCCCTCTCCTGTTCTAGTAGGGCTAGCTACCAGACTTAGCGTGGTTTGTGGTTAACCTGAATCTTGCCTTTCTTCAGCCTAGGGCAGATTTAGGTGCTAACATAGTGTATACGTACACACGCACTTTCACAGAAGGAAAAGCGTGTATATCTTGAAAAACTAAGTTATTGGTCCGAGGTATTTGGTCCAAGGTATTTTGTTCCAAGGTATTAGTCCAAGGTATTGGTCCAAGGTATTTGGTTCGAGGTATTGACCCTAGGTATTTGGTCCAAGGTATTGGTCCTAAGTGGTTTTGGTCCATGGTATTGAGAAAGGCCAAAAACTATATAAGGAGGAGAAGATCATTGGGCCAGGTGTGTAAGTATCGAATATCTTATGAAGTGTGAGATCTAGTATGCAGGTTATTGGCTTATGGTGTTGTGCTTGATTTGAACTAAGGATGAACCTTAGTGGTTGATAAGGGATAAAATATAATGATGGATTAGGATCTTAAGGCTTGAAATGAATTATATTTGTGTGGTTTGATCATGTATAGTATAGATATGAATACTGACGCATGTGTTATTCTGTAAATATTATGATCTGGGTATAACTGAAGTCCGGAATAGCTGCAAAATTATGAATTAATATTTGAAAAGGTGTACACTGGTTGGCTTTGATAAAAGCATGTATACACGCTGGTTCGACACATGGAAGTAGTGTATACCTTATAAAGTATGTTTCAGTTGTTTTTGTTTGTTGTTGCAGAGTTCTGGGTTTTGTTTTGGGTTCAAGTGATAGTATTTTGAATGATCAGATTGATTGTGATTCGATGATGGTGATTGATTGATTCAGTTGTGGTTGATTCAAAAAGTGATGATTAAGTTTCAGTGACTGGTTGATGCAGATGTATTTGATGATTGTATTTTAGTTATGATGTTGTTGATGGATCCAATCTAAAAATTTATGAAACATGGTCCTTGGGGGAAGAAAGAAGGTCGTAGCCTTCTATAGGTCATCGCCTATGTACTAGTAAACATATCGACTAGTACAAGAGCTAGGGGGTTGTAGCTCCCTTCCAGTAGAAGCTGGAGAAGGAGATAAGGTTGTAACCTTCTACAGGTAGAAACCTGCATACTGGTATGAGTTTGCACCAGTACAAGATTGTAAATAGATTTTCTTATTATTAAAAGAAGATAGAGATGATAGCAACAGGTGGTTTTTACCCACTTTAGGTTTCCACCTTATATCTTGGTGTTCATTTGTGTTGCTTATGTGTGATTCTTTATTCTTCTTTTACTGCACTATCTAATAAATCTCTGAAATAATGGTTAAAGTTAAATGCATGATAAATTGGCTAATTCAAAAGTTTTCTGCATATACATTGGTTGTTGTAAGTATAGTCGCGTGTACACGCTAGTTCGCTTAGCTAAAGTAGCATATACAAATCTATTTGGGAAATAAAATTATTGATTTGGTAATACTGATTCACCCCCTCTCAATATTATTTCCAACAATTGGTATCTGAGCAAGCCCTTGAGAAGCTTGATCACTTGAAGGGAGATCCATCATCATGAATAATCAAGAAAGCGTGGGAGCAACTTTTTGATGGGAGCAACTTTTTTTTATTGGAAAACAAGAACCACAGCCTATCTACAATCACTTTGAACGGATGTCTGGGAAATCGTGGAAGGAGGATATACGTTTCCAACAGCAATTCCTACAGATACAGCAGGTAAAAAGAAATATGAAACCAATGCCAGGGCTGTCAATACTTTATTGAGAAGTTTATCACAATCAGAGTTTTTCAAAGTCATGAAACTCAAATCAGCCAAAGAAATATGGGGCAAAATTGTTTTGAGCTATGAAGGCGACTCTCAGGTAAAACGTGCTAAACTTCAAACTCTCAGAATTCAGTATCAAACTCTTAAGATGCACAGTGATGAAAGTATAACTAGTTGCTTCTTACGTATAGATGAGGTTTTTAATTGTATGAAGAATCTGGGTGAAGATATAAAGGAAGTTACCTTAGTTGAGAAAGTTTTAAGATCCTTGTCTGCTAAATTTGAATCAAAAGTGTCTTCCATAGAAGAAAAATAGGATCTGCAGTGTTGGGTTGTGTTATATTCTTTCCACAACTAGCCCACGTAGCTAACCAGGGGTTAGAAGGGGGACAGACTCCCCCCGTTCGTTGCATAGCAGGGGGTCACAAGGGATTTGAGGGGTACAACTAACCCCACTCTATGGAGTCCGAGGTAGCACCCAGAAAATTTTTGGTTTTGGACCCTATGTTAGGTTGGGCGGACCCACCTATGGTTTTGTGCATGATTTTCGTACATGTTTTTGGACGCGATGGTTTTCGGTCCATGTTTTTGGATGCGATGGTTTTTGGTCCATGGTATTGGATTCTTCGGCATGTATAAATATGTATTGTAACATTGAAAGGAACATAATGAAAAATCAAGCTGGTAGTCCCAGTTTTGGGATCCAAGGGAAAATCTCTGTGTATATGTGTTTTATGTGTTATGCTCTTGCATTGTTTATTTTCATTGCTTTAGAATTTGTATGCAGGTAATTTCTGTACGGGGTTAAAACCTACATTTGGTATCAAAGCTATTTTGGCTTCAAGGGGACGCCTTTGTTGCTAAGGGGTTTCGCTCGGGCCTGTGGTAGACCCTGTTCAGTGGGAGATCTGCGAGTTCGATTCTAGTGGTGAAAGAAGATGGTGAGCAGTGGAAAGATAGAGATCAAGAAATTTAATGGTCAGAGTTTTGAGTTGTGGAAACTCAAGATGGAGGATCTGTTGGTGGATAAAGATCAATGAATCACGGTAGATCCGGGTACTAAACCAATGGGAGTGTCTGATGAAGAATGGAAGAAGTTGGATCGGAAGGCAAAGAGCACAATACGATTGTGTGTCTCAGATTCAGTATTGTTGAATGTATCAAGGGAAGCTACGACGAAGGCTTTGTGGGACAAGTTAGGGACTTTGTACCAATCTAAGTCTCTGGTGAATAAACTGTTCCTGCGGAAAAATTTGTATAACTTGAGGATGAAAGATGGAGACATGGTGACAGAGCATCTGAATGCATTTAATATTGTGGTAAGTCAGTTAGCATGGTGATAGAGCAATAGGTAGCAATGCAATTGCCTTGCAATTTGATTAAATAGTCTCATCCTTGCTGACGGAGGAGATGAGACAAAAAAATATGGAGAGATAGAATGGTGATGCCTTGTCTATACGAGGATCATCCTAGAACAAAAACAAAAATAAGTCATCGAGTGGGAGATCTAAAACTAGAGGGAGATCTAAATCTCCAGGAAAACCTGTAAAGGTGGTGTGCTGGAAATGTGGAAAGGAAGGGCACTACAAAAGGGACTGTAAATCTAAAGCTCCTAATGAAGGAAATGGATCTGATGATGCTCCTTCTACAGAGGTGAAAACCACCTCAGATGAAGGTGGGGATGTGTACTTGGCTTCTTCAAGTACACATGTAGATCATGAGGCATGGTTGATTGACTCAGGTGCATCCTTTCACTTCACTCCCCATAGAAAGTGGTTCTACGAGTATGAGAAATATGATGGTGGTGATGTCTTCTTGGGGGATGACAAGAAGGCTAGAATCATTGGTCGTGGAAAAGTAAAGTTGAAGCTGCAAGGTGGAAGGGTTAGAACACTTCCAAGTGTTCTGCATATTCTTGCATTAACCAGAAATATGATTTCTGTTAGCAAGCTGGATGATGCAGGTGTAAAAACAGTGTTCGAGAAGGATAGTTGCAAGGTGGTTCGGGGAGCACTGGTATTGATGTGGGGAGTTCTGATTGGAACTCTATACAAGCTACAAGGTAGCACTGTTGTTGATGGGTGAAACAGTTCTGTGGTTCCTGAAAATGGAGAAGAAAATCTAGTGGTCTCTGGAGAGAAGACCATGTTTTGGCATCAAAGGCTTGGACATATTGGAGAGAAGGGCCTTCAAATACTTCATGGTAAAGGTATGGTATAAGGTATGAGTAATAGCTCTCTGGATTTTGATTTCTGTGAAAATTGTGTATATGGGAAGCAGAATCGAGTGAGTTTCCCCTCTGGTACTAAGAGGGTGAAATATATATTAGAGCTTGTGCACAGTGATGTGTTTGGACCTGTGAAGGTTCCATCACTGGGTAAGTCCGTGTACTATGTATCATTTATAGATTACTTCTCAAGGAATACATGGATATATTTCCTTAAGAAGAAATTTGAAGTCTTTGAGAGGTTTAAAGAATTTAAGGCTCTACTAGAAAACCAGACAGAGAAGAAGATAAAGGTGCTGAGGACAGATAACAGTGGAGAGTCTTGCAGTAAGGAATTTGAAGAATACTGTAAGAAGTGTGGTATAGCACGACAGAATACTACTCCATATACACCTCAGCAAAATGGAGTTGTAGAAAGAATGAACAAGATGTTGATGGAAAGGGCAAGAAGCATGCTTAGTGGTGCAGAGTTAGGATAGGAATTATGGGCAGAGGCGATGGAGACAGCATGTTACCTGATCAACAGATCACCTTCATGTTGGAGGATAAGACTCCACAAGAGGTATGGACTGGTAAGAAACCCTCTCTTTCACATCTGAGGGTATTTGGATGTGATGCATATGTACATGTTCCAAAGGAGAAAAGAACCAAGTTGGATAGTAAATATGAAAAGTGCATCTTTATTACGTATAAGGATGGTTTAAAGGGTTATAAGCTTTAGAACCCAGTAACAAGGAAGGTTGTGTACAGCTGAGATGTGGTGTTCAGAGAGGTGTTTTTTTTGGAAAACTAGTGTCTTTTCGAGTGACTAGCCCTCTATGTTTGGCAGCTACCCTAGAAACAACAGTTTAAAGAAATTCAACGATTTCTTCTATGTGTAATGTATAAGAAAAAGATAATGGTACCAACCTGGAACTTCCACTTATTCCTTTGCTTGATCTCTCTCCCCTTTGACAGAGCTTGCAACTCCTCCCCGTACTTATCCCGCTTGGAGAGTACCTGTAGAAACATAGTAACAAAGAACCGTCAAAGCATCTAATCTATTACAACATACACATTACAAAGTCAGATATATAATGAACATATAATAGCATTCACACATGATAACATTCACAATTGCACAATCATATGGAAGAAAACTTGAAGAACTTTATTAAATAGAAGGGAGAATTACAACCCAGTTTTCTGATCCAGCATCATCCTCCCAGCATCAAGCCCTCTTCACCTCATGAAATAGCAAGATCACACCAACAATATAATGCTCTTTCCTCAATTACAAATTATCAGCACTTACTTGCAATTCACAACCTTCCAGCCTCTGGATCTCTTAGATGAGGGATCCATTTATAGATGTGTGCAAGGGTGTGAGTCATCTCTGGGGTTTTGATTAGTGTCATTCCACTTGTTACAATTGGTTCCACTTGGAGATTTCTTGGATCTCTTACTCATGCCTGGGAAAATTTAGAGAGGCAAGTGGCATAGGAGAAGTTTCTAGAAGATTCCATGTGCAACCACCTAGCAAACTGTCTCAGGAATTTGTCCATCCTCGCCCATCGCACCCTATAGAAGGCCTAATCAGTATGCATCACACCTGAGCAGTGTACCACTCAGTATGCATCACACCTGGCCAGTGTAGTAGTCAGTATGGTTTAGTTTAGGCCATTTCTAGATGGTTTCTCAGGTGAAACTTTTGGGGAATGATGTCATCAAATGACTAAGCTCTTTTAGGGTATGAAACAACTCTTTTAGGGGTTGATGATCCCTAGTTTATCGACATATAATTTTGGGGTTGATGTGCCCAAATATGTCTATAACAAGGTGAAATATGTTATTAAACATGAAGTCCAACCAAAGGAACCTAATAAGATAGAGTTTGAGCTAAAGGAGGAAGAATCAGACTCTACAGTAGAGGAGGAATCAGAAGATGAACAGCCACAAACTCTGGGTGTGAGAAGATTAGTTCGGGAAAGAAGGCAGCTAGAAAGGTATAGTCCTGCTTTCTATTCAAATTTTTCTTTGTCTGTTACTAATGATGATCCCAGAACTGTGAAGGAAGTAGTGGATTCAGCGGATGGGAAACTCTGGAAATAGGCCATGGTTGATGAAATGGCATCTTTGCACAAAAATGAGGCTTGGGATCTGGTGGAGTTGTTGACTGGAAGGAAACCCATTGGCAGCAAATGGGTGTTCAAAAAGAAGACAAATGCAGAAGGAAAAGTGGAGAAATACAAAGCTCAGTTGGTAGAAAAAGGTTATTCCCAAGTTTTGGGAATTGATTTTAGTGATATTTTTTCTCTTGTTGCCAAGGTAACTTCTATTAGATTACTTTTTCTGTTGCTGCTACTTTTGATTTTGAGGTAGAACAGATGAATGTGAAGACAACATTTCTTCATGGGATCTGAAAGAGGAGATCTACATGAAGCAAACTGAAGGCTTTGCGGTGAAGGGTAAGAAAGAACTGGTATGCAAGTTAAAAAAGTCTTTGTATGGGTTAAAATAGTCACCAAGGATGTGGTATCAGAAATTTGATACATTTATACGGGAACTTGGCTTCACCAGAAGCAAAGCAGATCACTGTGTGTATTTTAAATTAACCGGTGACTATGTTGTTTATCTGGTCTTTTATGTGGATGATATGTTGCTGGTTGGAAATGACAAAGAAATTATCCAGGATTTGAAGACCCATTTGTCCTCCAAATTCGACATGAAAGATCTTGGTGCTGCAAACTATATTTTGGGCATGGAAATTAAAAGAGGTAAGACAACGAGGAAGCTCTGGTTAAACCAGAGGAATTATGTCGCGGCAATATTGCAGAGATTTAATATGCAGGATAGTAAACCAGTGAAGGTTCCTATTCCTGTAGGTGTGAGGTTATCTATTGAACAGTGTCCTAAGACACAAGAAGAGGAAGAGAACATGTCTTGTGTTCCATATGCAAGTGCAGTTGATAGGCTGATGTATGCAATGATCTGTAACAGGCCAGACATTGCACATGCAGTGGGAGTATTGAGCAGTTTTATGTCAAAACCAAGAAAAGAGCATTGGACAACAGTGAAGCAGGTTTTCAGGTATTTGCGTGGCACTAGTGATTATGGTTTGTGCTACCAAGGAAGACCAGGATTGGATGGAGTATTGGAGATTCGTGGCTTTGTTGATGCTCACTAGGTTAGAGATCTGGATCAGAGAAGATCTACAAGTGGGTATGTGTTTAACTTATTTGGAGGTGCAGTCAGTTGGATGAGTAAGAAACAATCTGTAGTGGCACTATCAACTACATAGGCAGAATACATGGAAACCACTCATGCAAGCAAGGAAGCATTTTGGTTGCAGAGATTGCATTCAAGTATGGGGTTAGTACATGGAGCTATAAGGATAGGCTGTGACAGCCAAAGTGTAATTTTCTTGTCAAATAACCCTGCATATCATTCAAAGACAAAGCACATTGATGTTTAGTATCACTTTGTGAGGGATATGATAGAAGACAAAAAGGTGTTGCTGGTAAAGGTGGACACTTTGAAGAATACTGCAAATGCATTGACAAAATCTGTGAGCTCTTAGAAGTTCTCTTGGTGTAGAGAAATAATGGGCGTTGCAAGGCTGGATAAATGACTAAGCTCTCTTGTGGCCCCATGTGGAAAGAAAACAACAAGTGGGAGAATGTTGGGTTGTGTTATATTCTTTCCACAACTAACCCACGTAGTTAACCGGGGGTTAGAAAGGGGGCAGAGCCCCCCCATTCATTACATAGCGGGGGGTCACAAGGGGTTTGAGGGGTGCAACTAACCCCACTCTATGGGGTCTAGGGCAGCACCCCAGGAAGTTTTGGTTTTTGACCCTATGTTAGGTTGGGTAGACCCACCTATGGTTTTGTGCATGATTTTCGCACATGTTTTGGGATGCGATGGTTTTCGGTCCATGGTTTTGGACGCGATGGTTTTTGGTCCTTGGTATTGGATGCTTCGGCATGTATAAATATGTATTGTAAAATTGAAAGGAACATAATGAAAAATCAAGCGGTAGTCCCAGTTTTGGGATCCAAGGGAAAATCTTTGTGTATATGTGTTTTATGTGTTATGCTCTCGCATTGTTTATTTTCTATGTTTTGGAATTCGTATGCAGGTAATTTCTGTACAGGGTTAAAACCTACATGCAGACTATCACTATGACACAGCTTCATGGGATCTTAACTACCTTTGAGATGAAAAAAGGAGGTCCATCAAATATGAGAGAAGTTGCATTTAAAGCTTCAGCAAAAGGAAAGGAAGAACACAATCAATCAGGACATGTTTCAAAAGAAGAAGATGAGGTAAACTTTGTCAAGAAACTTCAACAAGGTTCCGGAAGATTTAGAGGTAAACTACCCTTCAAATGCTTTTCCTGTGGTAGAGTTGGTCATTATGCTGCCAAATTTCCTCATAAAGATAAAAATGAAAAAGGGAAGAAATATGAAAAATGGAATAGAAAACAAGTTGTAAATAAAAGGAGTTACTATACTCAGGAAGATAGCAATGGTTTAGTAAATAGCGATGAAGATGAAAATAGTAATGACTATAGAATTCTAATGGTTTATGAGGATGATAATTTTTGGGATGCTTTAGAAGATGATGACCTTCATGAAGAAATCTCTAAACTCAAAATCTATCTAGAAGAAAAGAATATGATTATAGATACCTTGACATACCAACTTGCTGAAAAAGAAAAACACAATGAAAAACTAGAATGTGAAATTGTGGGTCTAAGAAAGGATCTTGAGAAAACGAAAACTCTTAATATTAGATTTGCTAAAGGATCAGAACCTTAAATGAAATTATCAAAGTGCAGTGTTCTCCTCTAATAAAGACAGGTCTTGGATATAATGAAGAAGCATCTCAACCATAGAAGTCGTCAACCTCCACTAAAAGCTATCTTGATGTAGCAAAGACCAGTGAATAGTATGACAATTGTCAGCAAAGGAATAAAGCAGATCAACAGGTAAATCAAACTCAATTTATTCCAAGGATGAATAGAAGCCACAAAAAACCTCAGGTAAATCATACTCAATTTGCTCCAAAGATGAATATCAATAGAAACTATAATCACCAGGTCAATAGATTCGATCAAAGCTGGAACTTCTTTAATGGACAATGTTTATCATGTCATAATTTTGGACACAAAGTTTCTCAATGTGTTTCTTACAAAGCCATCATGACTAGAGAAGCACGAAATCAAAGAAATGTGACTGGGATTAAGAAAAGTTCCTATAATAACTTTTCTCTTCTTGAAAATGAAATAGAATGCTCAAACTGTAACAACTTTGGACATAAAGAATCTGAATGCATGAGCAAATTTCGGCAAACATCTCAAAAGGAGAAAACTCCATTAAATCCCAAGATATGGAGAAGGAAATAATATCAAACAGAAATATGTGGTGTAGCCTTGTATGAAGAAGGACAAGAAAATCAGTGGTATATCGATAGTGGATGCTCAAAACACATGATAGGTGACAATGAAAACTTCACTCATATAATGCCTTAGAAAAGGAAAATAATGTCTCATTTGGAAACAACACTCCTGCTGTCATATAAGGTAAAGGCTTTGTTTTCTTGAAAGAAAAGTTTAAAGCTATGAATGTTATGTATGTAGACGGTCTAAAGAATAACCTGTTGAGTGTCAGTCAAATGTGTGATCAAGGAAATGAAGTGGTTTTTCGTTCAAATGGATGTGTTGTTCGTGAGCTTGATATAGGAGAAACCATGATCAAAGGTACAAGAACTCTAAACAACTTATACATACTCAAGGTAGGACAAAAACAATGCTATCTAAGCAAAAATGATGAAAACTGGCTGTGGCATAGAAGATTGGGACATCTAAGCTTTTCTCAAATAAGAAAAGCATGCAGATTCAAGGTTGTTCGTGATCTTCCAGATATCAGCATCCTTGAAAATACAATATGCAAACCATGTCAATTCGGTAAGAAAACTAGAGCTCACTTCATTGAAAAAAAAGGGTCAGCTAGTAAGCCTCTTGAACTTGTCCATACTGATTTATGTGGACCATCAAGGAAAAATTCACCTCGTGGAGAAGAATACTTTGTTTTGTTCATTGATGATTTTTCCAGAATGTGTTGGATAGGTCTTCTAAAACATAAAGATGAAGCATTTGAAAAGTTCAAATCCTTCAAAGCTTTAGTTGAAAATGAATCAGATCACAAAAGTAAATGCCTCAGATCTGATCGAGGATGGGAATTTACCTCAGATGAATTCTTTGACTTTTGTGAACAACATGGAATAAAAAGGCAGTTCTCCACCACAAGGACTCCTCAGCAAAATGGAGTGGCAGAAAGAATGAACAAAACTATTCAACAAATGGCGTGAGCTATGCTGGATGAATCTGGAACTCCTACAACCTTCTGAGGTGAATCTGCATTCACCGCCGTAACTATTCTCAACCAAGAAAATGTTCGGATAAACAACACTCAAACTCCACATGAACTTTGGTATGGTAAGACTCCTACTGTAAAATACTTTAAAGTTTTTGGAAGCAAATGTTATATCAAAAGGACTGATGAAAAACTTGGTAAGTTTGAGCCCAAAGCAAATGCAGGTATTCCTCTTGGTTACTCTTCTTGAAGTAAAGGATATAAATGTTATAATAAAAGACTTGGGAAAATTGTTGAAAGTATTGTTGTTGTAGTTGATGAAGCATGCAAAAATCCAAAATAGATAAAAACCAAAGATTATGACAATGAAGAAGATGGGGATTATTTTCCCACATCAAATCACAATGATTCTAAAGAAGAAACTAATGAAGCACCAAAATAAGAGATAATGGTAGAAGAAAAAACTTCGTCTAGGTATGTTCAGAAAAACCATCCAAAAACTCAAATTTTAGGGGAAAAAGAGGCAAGTGTACAGACAAGAAGAACTATTACAGAAACCTCAAGCTATCTAGCATTACTATCCTCCACCGAACCTCAAAATGTAAATGAAACATGCAAAGATGAATGTTGGGTCAAGGCCATGAATGAATAACTTGAGCAAATTGAAAATAATAATACTTGGGAATTAGTTCCTAGACTTCATGATAAAAATATTATAGGAACTAAATGGATATTCAGAAACAAGCTGAATGAAAATGGAGAAGTTATTAGAAACAAGGCTAGACTTATGTGTAAAGGGTATGCTCAATGTTGGAAATAATACTGAGAGGGGGGGTGAATCAGTATTATCAGATCATTAAAACTTTTTCAATGCTCAAAAACATATACGCTACTTCAGTTAAGTGAACCCGCGTGTACACGCTTCTGTGTCTAAAGAAACTAGCGTATATCCATAAATCTTATGATTCAGTTAGCTTATCTTCAGTAAATGCATCAGAACATTATTAACCATATTAACAGTAAACAGGTGCAGTATAACAGAACAGATCATCACACAAAAGCCACACACATGAACACAAAGATATAAGGTGGAAACCCAATGTGGGTGAAAACCACCTGCTGCAAGTCATCTCAA
This sequence comes from Pinus tabuliformis, assembly GCA_031772625.1. NCBI lineage: Eukaryota > Viridiplantae > Streptophyta > Pinopsida > Pinales > Pinaceae > Pinus > Pinus tabuliformis. The sequence continues at coordinate 1,942,179,793 of CM062819.1, forward strand.
TCTTCTTCTTAATAAGAAAATCCTTTTACAATATTTGTACTGGTGCAGTCTTATACCAGTATGGGAGCTACAACCCCCTTTGCTTTTGTACTAGCCGATCCATTTACTAGTACACAGGCTGCTACCTGCTACAATGCTCCAAAGATCTTCTTTAGCTTTTGTACTAGCTTAGATACTAGTACGTAGATGATTGCCTACAATCTTCTCACCTCCAGGTACCACGTTTCATCAATTTTCAAACTGGATACGCTGAAGCACAACACATAATCTGAAAGGCCACTTTTCATCCAATTTTCATACTGGACCCATAACTATCATTGAGGCTCAAAACAATCATCAAACTCTGAATCACTGAAACCCTGTTAACAACAGTCACCAGAACACAGAGCAGACACAGAACTCTGTAATAACCATCAGATCCATCTGCAACTTCAAATATCAAGCTTTACAATGTATACGCTACTTCGATGAATCAAACCCGCGTGTATACGCGCTTTTGCCAAAGACAACCCGCGTACAGATCTAAAAATAATTTCTCATAACTTGCAGTTGTACCAGACATCAATTATACTCATAACACTGACAGAACAATACATGCGTCAGTATGTAGATCTAGAATAAGCATCATAAAGATAGTTCATTTCAAACCATTTGATCCCGATCTCTCCTTAGATCTTGCTCTCCATCAACCGATGAGATCTCTCCTTAGCTCAGATCAAGCAATGCATCATCAACCCATAACCTGCATACTGGATCTAATGCTTCTTCAGATATTCAAGACATTTCAGATACCCTTGCCTAATGATTTCCTTCCCTTTATATAGCCTTAGGCCTTGTTCAATACCAAGAGCCAAAACCATAGAAATCCAATACCATCAACTTCAAAACTAGGGATCAACATGTCCGTCGAGACGCCAAGGTCCAAAACCATAGGCACAACTTCCAAGGAATAACCGCCATGGACCAAAGGTACTTTTCCACATACACGCGTTTTTGCTGAAGCCAACTAGCGTGTACACGCGACTTGGGCTTAATGAACCAGCGTGTATGAACTTTCTCTTCTTCTTATAGTCTGATCATCAATTCCTTGCTGCTGTCCTTCTGCACTATGATTTCTCATCAGTGTGGTTTGCCATCAAGGACAACACTTGTCTCATAATGCCAACAATCTCCCCCTTTGGACTTGATGGCAAAGCTAACTTGTCACACTTAGAACTATCATCTGATTCCTTTGAGCTGTCCTCCATCAGTCACATCTGATATCTCTTCTGAAGATTCATCATCTGATTCCTTTGAGCTGTCCTCCATCAGTCACATCTGATATCTCTTCTGAAGATTCACCCAGTTATACATAAGTGAGATATTCTTCTATGAGAGGGTTGCCATCAAGTACAACACATGCATCATAATGCCAACAATCTCCCCCTTTGGACTTGATGGCAACAACACCAAATCACTCTCCCCCTTTGACATCAAGGGCAAAGGGTGGACCAAGATATTCTCTTCCTTTGCTGAATCATTCCACTGTCCATACTCCCCCTGAGTACCTGCTGAAATCTCTGAATAGTCTCCCCCTTTGTATATGCCAAGGTGTACCAATCTGTCCATGCTCCCCCTGAGTACATGCTGAATCTCTGTACCGCTGAAGTGTGTTGTACATGCTCTTCCTGACTGTAGGCAAGATCTGCAAAAGATGTTCTTCAAGAAGAACATGACTCTATACATCATAAAAGACCTTCCTATCACCAAAGACTCATACATACATCCATCTCTCAACTAAGTGAGGATATACAAAAATTGACTCATCCACCCAACCAAGTGGGGATACATCAAAAGTTTACATATGACAACCAATCATATTGCATCAATCATCCCAGGCATAGTGGGGAAACCAAAATAGGCCGTTACATGACCTCGACACCATGAAAGAGATACCACAAAAGAGATATATGACATAGAGACGAAAGACCAAGATTTATGAAAGTTACTATCAGCATCTGATAATCACCATTCAGATCAGCAACCAATTTCGCCTTTGTTCCACTTGAAACCAACAACAAATGTGAACTAGAACCAAAAGCTTTAAGATAATGCCAACAATGCATCATTGGAAGATTATCTGCTCCCCCTGAATCTGTGCCAGATGATCTCTGTCGGACCCATATCAGACTTTCTGCAACCAACATCTGTCCCTGCTGATTTCCTTCAAAACTCCATATACGCGTATTCATCCACATAAACAAGCGTATATATGCGGATAGGCCTTATGCAACTAGCGTACAACCATTTTCATATCAGCAACCTGTAAATGTCTTGCAGCAAGGTATGTCTGAACATAGATGTCAACTCCTCCTTTTAAACATCATCATGAAATCATTCACATTACATGTGAAACCACCATAGCCATTACATCAACTTCAAGATCTACATGATCCAAGTATCATTACTTGGGAACATCTGCATCAATCAACATATGTAAGTATCAACCTATCATCATATAGATAAGAACTCATCACCATGTCTCCAATAAAGCAACTTTGAGTAGTCATCCATGTATCATCATTATGTATCTTGAGCTCAAGCTCATTTGACAAAACTTCTTGATATCATCAACAGCAACAATCCTTATCCACAAGAGTGCCTGCATCATAACTGTATGATTTTTATGCATATGACAACAGCAGTATATAAGTGACTCATCATCAAGAGAGGAAGATGTGTATTCAAGCTTTGTACTTCTCCTTGTCCTTGTGAAGATTACCATGTAAGCACCATATATGCATCATCAAAGAATCAATCATAAATCTGATCTGAACATCTTCTATGTAACTTCAAGAATCATATGAGAGTTTATCATAGACAACTCACAACCACATCATAGCAAGATATATCATTTATCCATATAAGAATCATCACCATAATGCCAACGATGAATTACTAAAGGCATATGCTCCCCCTCAACCTGTGCCATCTGTTAGATCTGATCATGCATATATCAGCAGTAAGCATCAAGATATCATCATCATCATCAAGTTAGGATCAAAACACTTCTAGACATCTTACAAGTATCGAAACATTTTTCACACATCCTCAGCCGACTGTAACTAAGAGCAAATAATGGACTGAATCATATCAGATCCCTTTTCTGAGCCTGTCCCCACTGCTTTTCCTCAGACTGACATATACACGAATTTGCAGTGTCTAACTCACATATATACGCGACTTCCCTTTAAGGAACTTGCGTATGAGATTCAGGACACTGAAGGTTTACACTTTCAGCTCCCCCTGAGTCTGATATGTCTGTGCTATGCTGTGTCTCAGTACATTGTGCTGACTGTACTTCCTTCTTCCTCCATATCTTCAAGTGTGATGAGGTTTTCTCCTTTTGATGTGATGTCCATCCTTTGTTCCTGCATTCCTTTGCTACATGTCCAAGCTTGTTACATGCATAACATCTTACATGTTTCATATTCCTCCTGTAGCAATCAGCAGCTTTGTGACCATACATATTGCAAGCAAAGCAATACCCATTAAAGTACCTTGATTGAGATGACCTGTCCGCATAATAGTCTTGAACTCTTCTTTTTCTACATCTAGCTGCAACATGTCCAAGATTATGACATACATAACATTCAATATTATTCATAGGAGGAGTAAAAGATTTTCTTTGAGGAGTCTTTTTCTTTGATTGTTGATGGGGTTGACCTTTCATCTCCTTGTTGATCATTTTAGTTTTCTCTTTAGAGTTCCTTGCCTCACCTTGTGAGCTAGATTCACCTTCAACAGATTCATGAAAACCAAGACCAGTCTTGATAGCAGGAGACCTTTGACTATTAAGAATATCATCCAAGGCTTTAGTACTATCTTGAAATCTCAAAAGTTTATCCTTTTCTTCTAATTTACCTTTCAAGATATTTACCTCAACTTGAAGTTGTTCCTCCTTTTCTAGACATTGTTTCTTCATGTCTTCTCCATCTTTCCTTCCTTCTTCCAACTGATGCCTTAGTTTGAGAATCTCCTTTTCTTGTTCTTCATTTAGATCCTGCTGCATTTGACGAACTCGGAAGGCACATTCTAGTTGAGATTTTAAGTTGGTGACTTCGTTTTCTTGTTTTGCAGTAGCTTGGAGTAGATCTGTATTATGCTTCTTTGATTCTTCAAGATCTCCTTTTAGTGAGAGGATTGTAGCTTCAAGATTTTCATAGTAGCTGGATCTATCTTTGAGTTTCTTGATGGTTGTGTTTTTGTCATTGACTTCATTTCTTAGAGAAGTTGCTTCAACCTGCAACTTTTGATATTTCTCCTTGAATAACTCTCGTTGAGCCTTAGCAGTATTATCCTTTATGTTCAGAAGATCTTCTTGAGTTCTAATTTTGCTTCTTAGTCTTCTAAATTCTGCTTCTATCTCATTTCCTTCTTGTTCACCCATAAGAGCAAGTTCAGTAGTTTCACTATCACTTCCATCTGTCTCACAAGGAAATATGGCTGGAACATCAGAGGATAACACATTCATACCTGATAATGATTCTGAATCTGATTCTGAATCTGAAGAGCTTCTTATACCTAATCCCCAATCGACTCTCCCACTGTCATAGATCTTCTGAGATGTCTTCTTCTTCTTATGAGCTTTCTTCTTAAGCTTCTTTCCCATTGTTCCACGGATCTCCTTCAAGTGATCAAGCTTCTACCAAAGGACCTGCACTGATACCAATTGTTGGAAATAATACTGAGAGGGGGGGTGAATCAGTATTATCAGATCATTAAAACTTTTTCAATGCTCAAAAACATATACGCTACTTCAGTTAAGTGAACCCGCGTGTACACGCTTCTGTGTCTAAAGAAACTAGCGTATATCCATAAATCTTATGATTCAGTTAGCTTATCTTCAGTAAATGCATCAGAACATTATTAACCATATTAACAGTAAACAGGTGCAGTATAACAGAACAGATCATCACACAAAAGCCACACACATGAACACAAAGATATAAGGTGGAAACCCAATGTGGGTGAAAACCACCTGCTGCAAGTCATCTCAATCTTCTTCTTAATAAGAAAATCCTTTTACAATATTTGTACTGGTGCAGTCTTATACCAGTACGGGAGCTACAACCCCCTTTGCTTTTGTACTAGCCGATCCATTTACTAGTACACAGGCTGCTACCTGCTACAATGCTCCAAAGATCTTCTTTAGCTTTTGTACTAGCTTAGATACTAGTACGTAGATGATTGCCTACAATATTCTCACCTCCAGGTACCACGTTTCATCAATTTTCAGACTGGATACGCTGAAGCACAACACATAATCTGAAAGGCCACTTTTCATCCAATTTTCATACTGGACCCATAACTATCATTGAGGCTCAAAACAATCATCAAACTCTGAATCACTGAAACCCTGTTAACAACAGTCACCAGAACACAGAGCAGACACAGAACTCTGTAATAACCATCAGATCCATCTGCAACTTCAAATATCAAGCTTTACAATGTATACGCTACTTTGATGAATCAAACCCGCGTGTATACGCGCTTTTGCCAAAGACAACCCGCGTACAGATCTAAAAATAATTTCTCATAACTTGCAGTTGTACCAGACATCAATTATACTCATAACACTGACAGAACAATACATGCGTCAGTATGTAGATCTAGAATAAGCATCATAAAGATAGTTCATTTCAAACCATTTGATCCCGATCTCTCCTTAGATCTTGCTCTCCATCAACCGATGAGATCTCTCCTTAGCTCAGATCAAGCAATGCATCATCAACCCATAACCTGCATACTGGATCTAATGCTTCTTCAGATATTCAAGACATTTCAGATACCCTTGCCTAATGATTTCCTTCCCTTTATATAGCCTTAGGCCTTGTTCAATACCAAGAGCCAAAACCATAGAAATCCAATACCATCAACTTCAAAACTAGGGATCAACACGTCCGTCGAGACGCCAAGGTCCAAAACCATAGGCACAACTTCCAAGGAATAACCGCCATGGACCAAAGGTACTTTTCCACATACACGCGTTTTTGCTGAAGCCAACCAGCGTGTACACGCGACTTGGGCTTAATGAACCAGCGTGTATGAACTTTCTCTTCTTCTTATAGTCTGATCATCAATTCCTTGCTGCTGTCCTTCTGCACTATGATTTCTCATCAGTGTGGTTTGCCATCAAGGACAACACTTGTCTCATAATGCCAACACTCAACAAGAAGGTATAGATTTGAAGAAACTTTTACACCTGTTGCTAGACTTGAAGCCATAAGGATGTTTCTTGCTTTTTCTAGCTTTTAGAAATTCAAAGTATACCAAATGGATGTAAAATCTGCTTTCCTTAATGGAGATTTAGAAGAAGAAGTCTATATTGAACAACCAGAAGGATTCATTCTTGGAAATGATGCAAAACTTGTATGTAGACTCAAAAAGGCTTTCTATGGTCTACACCAATAAGGTTTTTCAAAAGGGTCAGTAGATAGTAATTTATATACAAAGATTGACATTGATAAATTGCTAATAATTGTTGTTTATGTTGCTGATATCATTTTTGTTAGCAATGAAGAATCCATGAGTCAGAATTTTTCTTCAATAATGCAGCAAGAATTTGAGATGTCCTTGCTTGGTGAACTTACCTATTTTCTTGGTCTACAAGTTCAACAAAATAAAGATGGTATTTTTCTTTCACAAACCAAATATATCAAACAAATCTTGAAAAGGTACGGCATGGAATATTCTAAACCTATATGTACCCCAATGGTAACAGTATGCAGTCTCAGCTCAAACGATGAATCAGAAGTAGTACATCAACCAACTTACAGATCCATGATTGGCAATCTGCTTTATTTAACAGGTACCTGACCTGACGTCATTCATGCAGTAGGAATTGTTGGAAGATTCCAAGAAAATCCAAAGGAATCACACCTTCAAGCAGTCAAAAGAATTTTCAAATACCTTCAAGGAACACAAAACTTTGGTTTATGGTATCCTAGAGATACATATCTTACTCTTCATGCATATACAGATGCAAATTGGGCAGGAAGTGTGGATGACAAAAAAAACACTAGTGGTGGTGCTCTCTATATAGGTTCCAAGTTAGTGTCTTGGTTCAACAAGAAACAAAGTTCAATTGCGTTATCTATAGCTGAAGCAGAATATGTGGCTGCTACATCATGCTGGACACAACTACTTTGGATGATGCAAATATTGCAAGACATTCAGATCACATGTACTCCACCCATCTCCATTCTATGCGATAATACAAGTGCCATCAGTGTTTCAAAGAATCGAGTCATTCACTCCAAGACCAAGCACATACCCATCAAATACCATTTTCTACGTATACAAGTGCTTGAACAAAAGGTCAAATTGGAGTATGTTCCCTCCAAGGAACAAGTTGTTGATATATTCACTAAATCACTGCCCAGAGAGACATTTGAATATCTAAGACAAAAGCTGGGAGTAGTTGCTACATCATCCTGCTGTTAAATCCAATTTTTCAGATAAAGGTTATTATACGCAAGTTTCATGAAGTATAGTCGCATACACACGTGGGTTTCTATGGGTCAAGGAGTATATATTTTTTTTAGACAAGAAAAATAGTGGGGCAGGCTCTGACATGGGGGCTCTGGCTGATATTGATGATTAATATGCTCTGTTCATTAATTTTATCTCACTAACAAAGATGCCTTGATCACTGACATGTTAACAATGCACAGGTAGCACCAGGTCAGGGGGAGCATTCACCTTCACGTACATTCAACATTGTTGTAATTATGGTTGCTGAGTCCAGCTATGGCTTCAGATATTTATACCATTTGTTGCTAAAGTCATGTAAAAGTCTAGGGTGTGATATGTCTTCTCATACATTTGAATGAGTCCTCTTGGACAAATGATGTGATTTGTATCCCCACGTTACATGGGATGGATGATGTAATATTTCTTATTTTTTTCATGTATAAACAATTGGTATATCCCCACTTGGTTGGGTGGATGAGTCAAATTTGGTATATTCCCACTTGGTCAGGAGATGGATGTATGTATAAGTCAATGGTGATAGGAAGGTCATCCTCACATAGTTGAGTTATAGAGTCATGTTATTTTTTTAGAAAACCTTTTCTCAGACTTTGGTTGTGCTGAGGGGGAGCATGGATGGTTTCAGTACATCTCAGCATGTACAAAAGGGGAACTCAATCAGAGAATTTAGCATGCACTCAGGGGGAGCATGACCAACATAATGTATGTCAAAGGGAGAAATTATCTTGGTCCACCCTTTTCCCTTGATGTCAAAGGGGGAGAGTGACTTGGTGTTGTTGTTGCCATCAAGTCCAAAGGGGGAGATTGTTGGCATTATGATACAGGTGTTGTCCTTGATGGCAACTCACTCAGATGAAATATCACAGTACAGCATGTCAACAACAAAGAATTATAGATCAGACTACAAAGAATGAAGAAAGAGAGGTATATGCAGGTTCACTTTGACCAAACTGCGTATACACACAGGTTCACTGAACACAAGTAGTTTATACATACACACACACTTTTACAGAAGGAAAATCATGTATATCTTGGAAAACTATGTTTTTGGTCTGAGGTATTTGGTCCAAGGTATTTTGATCCAAGACATTGGTCCAAGGTATTTGGTCTGAGGTATTGACCCTAGGTACTTGGTCCAAGGTATTGGTCCTAAATGGTTTTGGTCCATGGTAATGAGAAATGTCTAAAAATATATAAGGAGGAGAAGATCATTAGGCCAGGCGTGCAAGTATCGAATATCTATGAAGCGTGAGATCTAGTATGTAGGTTATTGGCTTATGGTGTTGTGCTTAATCTGAACCAAGGAGAACCTTAGCAATTGATAAGGGATAATATCTAATGATGGATCGGGATCTTAAGGCTTGAAATGAATTATCTTTATGTGGTTTTATCATGTATAGTCTAGATCTGAATATTGATGCATATGTTATTCTATAAATATTATGATCTGGGTATAACTGAAGTCTGGAATAGCTGCAAAATTATGAATTAATATTTGCAGATGTGTACGCTGGTTGGATTTGATAAAAGCGCGTATACACGCTAGTTCGACACATGGAAGTAGTGTATACCTTATAAATTATGTTTCAATTGTTTCTATTTGCTGTTGCAGAGTTATGGGTTCTGGTGACAGTATTCTGAATGATCAGATTGATTTTGATTCGACAATGGTGATTGATTGATTCAGTTGTGGTTGATTCAGAAAGTGATGATTAAGTTTTAGTGATTGGTTGATGTAGATGTATTTGATGATTGTATTGCAGTTATGATGTTGTTGATGGATCCAGTCTGAAAATTTATGAAACGTGGTCCTTGCAGGAAGAAAGAAGGTCGTAGCCTTCTGTAGGTCATCGTCTATGTACTAGTAAACATATTGGCTAGTACAAGAGCTAGGGGGTTGTATCTCCCTTCCAGTAGAAGTTGGAGAAGGAGAGAAGGTTGTAACCTTCTGCAGGTAGAAGCCTGCATACTGGTATGAGTCTGCACCAGTACAATATTGTAAACATATTTTCTTATTATTAAAAGAAGACAGAGATGACAGCAGCAGGTGGTTTTTACCCACATTGGGTTTCCACCTTATATCTTGGTTTTCATGTGTGTTGCTTATGTGTGATGCTTTATTTTACTTTTACTGCAATGTCTAATAAATCTCTGATATACTGGTTAAAGTTCAATGCATGATAAATTGGCTAATTCAAAATTTCTCTAAATATACGTTGGTTGTTGTAAGTACAGTCACGTGTACACGCTAGTTCACTTAGCTGAAGTAGCGTATACAAATCTATTTGGGAAATAAAATTATTGATCTGATAATACTAATTCACCCCCCCCCCCCCCCTCAGTATTATTTCCAACACAAGTTCACTTCACTGAAGTAGCATATATAAATATGTTTGGGAAATCAAATATTATTGAACTGTAATACAAATTCAACCCCCCTCTTAGTATTATTTCCAACCATTGGTATCAGAGCAGGTCCTTCAGAAGAAGCTTGATCGCTTGAAGGAAGATCTTTCAAGATGAACAATCAGGAAGACATGGGATCTATTAGACCAACAATCTTCAATGGGAACAACTTGGTATAATGGAAAATAAGAACCAGAGCCTATCTTAAATCGCTTGGAGCCGATGTTTCGGAAATTATGGAAGGAGGATATGAATTTCCAGTAGCAATGCCTACAGATTCAGCAGGTAACAAATTATATGAAACCAATGCCAAAGCAGTCAATACCTTATTGGGAAGTCTGTCATAATCAAAATTTGTCAAAGTCATGCAGCTCAATATAGCCAAAGAGATATGGGACAAAATAATTCAGGGCTACGAAGGGGACTCCCAGGTAAAATGTGTTAAGCTTCAAACTCTCAGAATTTGGTATGAAACTCTTAATATGCATAGTGATGAGAGTATTGCTAGTTATTTTTTACATGTAGATGAGATTGTTAATTGTATGAAGAATCTGGGTGAAGATATAAAGGAAGCTACTTTAGTAGAGAAAATTTTGAGATCTTTGTCTTCTAAATTTGAGTCAAAAGGATATTCCATAGAATAAAAACATGATCTTCAAACTATTATTGTGGTTCAACTCCATGGAATTCTAACTACCTTTGAAATGAGGAAAGGAGGTCCATCAAATATGAGAGAAGCCTCTTTTAAAGCTTAAACAAAGGGAAAAGAAAAGGAAGAGCACAATGAACCAGGATACATTTCAGAAGAAGAAGATGAGGTAAATTTTGTCAAGAAGCTTCAACAAGGTTCTGGAAGATTCAGAGGTAAGCTACCATTCAAATGATTTTCTTGTGGTAGATTCAGCCGTTATGCTGCCAAATGTCTTCATAAAGATAAATATGAAAATGGAAAGGAATATGCAAATGGAAATATAAAACAGGTTGTTAATAGAAGGAGTTACCATACTCATGAAAATAGTGATGGTTTATCTAGTAGTGATGAATATGAAACTGAACAAGATTATAAACTACTCATGGCTTATGACAATGATGATTTTTTGGATGCCTTAGAAGAGGAAGACTTTCTTGAAGAAATCACAAAACTCAAAATCTATTTAGAAGAAAAGAATATGATAATAGATATATTGACACATCAACTCACTGAAAAAGAAAAGCACAATGAAAAACTAGAATGTGAAGTTGTGGGTCTAAGAAAAGAACTTGAGAAGACAAAATCTCTTAATCTTAGATTTGTTAAAGGATCATAAAAATTAAATGAAATTGTTGGGTGTGGAGCCTGATTATCTTCTATATTCAAAGGTATCGCCACATAGGACCCCAGTTCGAAATGGGGGCGGCAACGCCGCCTGTAAAATATTCGCTGCAGGGGGGGTCCAGGGGGGCGGCTGCGACCTTTGGGAGCCCCCCCTGGCGGGGGGTTTCGGGGGTAGTGCCCCCGAAGCTAAAAACAGCTGTAAAATTGCCTTGTAAAAGTATAGTATTTTCTAGTCAATCTGGGCCGTTCATTAGGTGGATGATCTGATGGTAGAACTTATGTTTAGTTTAGGGTTTTTTGCCCTAGAAGGCAACCCCTCTCTTTGTATGAGGGTATTGTATTTGAGGTTGTGAGATAGATGTGTATTCTGTGAGCGAGAAACAGCGAGGTGAGACTGTGAGAGAAAACAGAGGATATTACAGTGGATTTGCTGTAGGTTGTGTCTCTTCATTTTGCTGGATAATAAAAAGGAAGGACTGGCTGTTCGGGGTGGACGTAGCCCAAACTGGGTGAACCACGTATATCTGTGTCTCTCTTGTTTTGTGCATTTTCTATGTTTATATTTCTGCAATATTTTATGTGTTCCATTGCTCCGTAATATATAATTTTCTAACAGAAATCATAAAGTTCAACATTCTCCTCTTACAAAGACAGATCTTGGATATACTGAAGAATCATCCCAATCTCAAAAGCCGTCAACCTCCACCAGAAGCTATCCTTATGCAACAAAGACTAGTGAACAATATGTCATTTGTCGGCAAAATCCTAAAAGTACTCATCAGGTAAATCATGATCAATTTACTCCAAGGATGAACATCAATAGAAGCATTAACCAACAGGTAAACAATTCCAAAAGATTCTATGATCACAGAAACTTCTTTAATGGACAATGTTTTTCATGCCATAACTTTGGACATAAGGCTACTCAATGTGTTGCTTACAAAACCATCATGAGTGGAGAAGCACGAAATCAAAGAAGTGTAACAGGAATCAAGAAAAGTTACTATAATAACTTTTCTCCTCTTGAAGATGAAATAGAATGTTCGTTTTATAACAACTTTGGTCATAAAGAATCTGAATGCAGAAGATAATTTTGGCCAACACTTCAAAAGGAGCAAACATCATCAAATTCCAAGATATGGTGAAAGAAGAAATCTCAATTAGAAAGATGTGGCATAGCTCTGCATGCAGAAGGATAAGAGAATCAGTGGTACATAGACAATGGATGCTCCAAACACATGACATGTGATAAATAGAAACTTCATTGATATAATCCTTTAGAAAAGGAAAAGAATGTCTCATTTGGAAATGACACACCAACTATCATTAAAGTTAAAGGCTCTGTTTTCTTGAAAGAAAAGGTTAAAGCTGGAAATGTCATGTATGTAGATGGTTTAAAGCATAACTTGTTGAGTGTCAGTCAAATGTGTGATCAAGGAAATGAAGTTGTGTTTCGATCAAATGGATGTGTGGTTCATGAGCTTGATATAGGAAAGACCATAATCAAAGTTGCAAGAACTCCAAAAAAATTATACATACTCAAAAGGACAACAACAATGCTATCTAAGAAAAATAGATGAAATCTAGATATGGCACAGAAAATTGGGGCATCTAAGCTTTTCTCAAATAAGAAAGGCATGCAGGCTCAAGGAGGTCTATGATCTTCTAGATATCAGCATCCCAGAAAATACCATATGAAAACCATGACAAGTCAGTAAGAAAACCAGAGTACATTTCAATGAAAAAGAAGGATCAGCAAGTAAGGCTCTTGAACTCATCCATACTGATTTATGTGTACCAACAAGGAAAAATTCACCTCGTGGAGAAGAATAATTTATTTTATTTATTGATGATTTTTCCAAGATGTGTTGGATAGGTCTACTAAATCATAAAGATGAAGCATTTGAAAAGTTTAAAACCTTCAAAGCTTTAGTTGAAAATGAATCAAATTGAAAAATCAAATGTCTCAGATCTGATCGAGGGGGAGAATTCATATCAGATGAATTCTTTGACTTTTGTGAATAACATGGAATAAAAAGGTAGTTCTCCGTTGCCAGAAATCCTCAACAAAATGGCGTGGTGGAAAGAATGAACAAAATAGCTCAACAAATGGCTCGAGCTATGCTTGATGAATCTAGAACTCCTGCAACCTTCTAGGGTGAAGCTGCATTTTCTGCCATGACTATTCTCAACAAAGAAAATGTTCAAGTAAATGGCGATCAAACTCCATATGAACTTTGGTATGGTAATCCTCCTACTGTAAAACACTTTCAAGTTTTTGGAAGCAAATGTTTCATCAAAAGGACTGATGAAAAACCTGGTAAGTTTGAACCCAGAGCAGATGAAGGAATTCTTCTCGTTATTCATCTAGAAGTAAAGGATACAAATGTTATAATAAAAGACTTTGGAAAATTGTTGAATGCATTGACATTGTAATTGATGAAGAATGCATAAATCTGGAACACATGAAATTAACAAAGGATTACGACAATGAGGAAGATGGTGAATGATTTCCCGTATCAAATCAAAATGATATAGAGGAAGAAACCAATGAAGAACCAGAAGAAGATACAACATACAAAGAAAAAATCCCATCTAGGTATGTTCAAAAGAATCATCCACAATCTCAAATTGTAGGAGAAGAAGGGTTTGGAGTAGAGAAAAGAAGAACTCTTATAGGGACCTCAAGTTATCTTGCATTAATATCTTCCATATAACCCCAGAATGTAAATGAAGCTAGCAAAGATGAATGTTGGGTTAAGGCCATGGATGAAGAACTTGACCAAATTCAAAAGAATGATACTTGGGAATTAGTTCCTAGACCTCATGATAAAAATGTTATAGGAACAAAGTGGGTATTTAAGAATAAGTTGAATGAAAATGGAGAAGTTATTAGAAACAAGGCAAGACTTGTTTGTAAAGGGTATTCTGAACAAGAAGGTATAGATTTTAAAGAAACTTTTGCACCTATTTCCAGACTTGAAGCCATAAGAATGTTTCTTGTTCTTTCTAGTTTTCAAAAATTCAAAGTATATCAAATGGATGTACAATCAAAAATTCTTAATGGAGATTTAGAAGAAGAAGTTTATATTGAGCAACCAAAAGGATTCATTCTAGGAAATGATGCAAAACTTGTATGCAAGCTCAAAAAGGCTCTTTATGGTCTAAAACATGCTCCAAGGGCTTGGTATTATCGCCTTGACAAATATATACAACAACAAGGTTTCACAAAAGGTTCCGCATACAACAACTTATATACAAAGACTGAAAATGATAAACTACTAATTATTGTTGTTTATATTGATGATATCATCTTTGGTAGCAATGAAGAATCCATGAGTCAGAACTTTGCTTTGGTTATGTAGCAAGAATTTGAAATGTCCTTACTTGGTGAACTTACTTATTTTCTTATTCTACAAGTACAACAAAAAAAATATGGTATTTTTCTTTCACAAACCAAATATCTCAAACAGATCTTGAAGAAGTACGAAATGGAAGATTCTAAACCAATATGTACTCCAATGGTAACATGATGTAGTCTCAGTTCTAACGATGAATCACCAATAGTAAACCAACCAACTTACAGATCTATGATTGGAAGTCTGCTTTATCTAATAGGTACCAGACCTGATATCATGCATGTAGTAGGAATAGTTGGAAGGTTCCAAGCAAATCCAAATGAATCACATCTTTAGGAAATAAAAAGAATATTCAAATATCTTCAAGGAACTCAAGATTTTGGTCTATGGTATCCTAAAGATACATATCTTACTCTTCATGCATGTACAGATGCAGACTGGGCAGGAAATGTTGATGATTGAAAGAGCACTAGTGGAGGTGCATTCTATATGGGATCACGGTTACTGTCTTGGTTTAGAAAGAAACAAAGTTTGATTGTCTTATCTACATCTGAAGCAGAATATGTGGTTGTTGCATATTGCTACACACAACTACTTTGGATGATGCAAACATTGCAAGGCATTCAGATCACATGTACTCCACCCATCTCCATTCTATGTGATAATACAAGTACCATCAGTATTTCGAAAAATCCATTCATGCACTCAAAGACCAAGCACATACCCATTAAGTAACATCTTCTATGAGAACAAGTGCTTAAACAAAAGGTTAAATTGGAGTATATTCCCTCCAATGAACATGTTGTTGATATATTCACCAAACCACTTCCTAAAGAAACATTCAAATATCTCAGGCAAAAGCTAGGAGTAGTTTCTACATCCAATTTTTCAGAGGAAGGTACATACACGCAGGTTTCATCAAGTATAGTCTTGTATATACGCGGATTTCTGTGGCTATAGAAGCGTACATGTTTTTCTGACAGAAAAATAGTGGGTCAGACTCTGATATGGGTTCTCAGTCTGATATTGATGATTACAGTCTAACGATATGCTTTGTTCATTGATTTTTATCTGACTGACAAAGATACCTTGATGAATGACTTGTTGACAATGCATAGGTAGCACAGGTTCAGGGGGAGAATTAGCCTTCACTCACATTATGCATTGTTGGCATTATGGTTGCTTAGTTTAGCTATAGTTTTAGATTTTTTTGTTGCATAAGTCATGTAAAGATCTAGGGTGTGATATGTCTCCTTCTGGCATAGTCTATGTTTAAATGAATCCTATTGGACATATGATGTAATTTGTATCCCCTCTATGCATGAGATGGATGATGTAATATTTTATGTATTTCAATCATGTATAAACAATTGGTATATCCCCACTTGGTTGGGTGGATGAGTCAAATGTGGTGTATCCCCACTTGGTTGGGTGATTGATGTATGTATGATTCATTGGTCTTAGGGAGGTCATACTCACTTAGTTGAGTTATAGAGTCGTGTTATTATTTTGAAACATATCTATGCAGACTCTGCATGTACTCAGGGGGAGCATGGAAAACATAATGTATATCAAAGGGGGAGAGTATATTGGTCTGCCCTTTTCCCTTGATGTCAAAGGGAGAGAGTATTTTGGTGTTGCATGTTATCTCTAATAGTTTCTACAACTTACAGTAATCAACGCCAACATGATTTCCATCAAGTCCAAAGGGGGAGATTGTTGGAATTATGATACAAACGTTGTCCATGATGGAAACTCACTCACAGGTCATTTCAGTTTTGATAAAAGGAAACTCTCAACGTAACAGGTCTATTCAGAGGTAACCGGGAATTCGTACAGAAGAACAAGAAGATGGAACTAAGGGCTACTAATCAGAATAAAGAAGTTGAAGGAAAAGGATGGTGTAAATAATTTTAAGATGTATACTCAGGTCCACTTATTCAAAACAACGTATACACGCTAGTATACAAAGCAAATGGAGCATATACGTATACACGTACTTTCACAAGAAGAAAAGCGCCTATATGTTGGAAAATCAAGGAAATTCAAGAGTAAACAATACCAGGGGTCAATACCATGGTATTAGCCCACAATATTCAGCAGAGTAATGACTATTTGATCCCATCCAAGAATACCATGGGTCCTAAGTGGTTTTGGTCTGAGGTATTGAGAAAGGCCAAAAACTATATAAGGAGGAGAAGATCAAAAGGCCAATGTGTGCAAGTGAAAGGGTTTCTCAGGAATACTTCTATCTGAAGTATATGTTATGTTGCAGGGGCTATGTTTGTGATATGATCTGAAATATTTTGTGCACCTTATATTCAATGTTGGATCAGGATCATGAGACCTGAAATGACTTATCATTGAATGATCTAATTTTGGTTGGGCTAGATCTGATTGCGTACACCTGTTTTATTCTTTAAATGTCATGATCTAGGTATGTCTGAAGTCTAGAATAGCAGTGAAGTTGTGAGTTAATATTTTCATATCTATACGCTAGTTCGCCCCCGTAAAGGCACACATACATGCAAGTTCGACTCTTCCAAGTAGCATATACAAAAGAAAAGCCTATTCTTCACAAATTACTAATCTACCTTATTAGTTCTATTGTTTTACTATTGTTTTGTCAATGAAGTCTTCTTAGATCTGAATGCATAAGGAGTTTGGTGTCTGATTGATTGATTGATTGTTTAAGTGAGAAGGGTTATCTTTTCTACTGCCTGTCTAGAGCTCTGTAAATTGACAGCAGATGTTCAGTATATTGTTGGTTGGTACAGACTTGATTCAAAAATTTTTATGTTTTAGTAGTTTTGAATATATACGTAGGTTCGGATAAAGGAAGTAGCGTATACACACAGGTTGGGCTCAATAAAGTAGCGTATGCATTCTGATGTATGATTTTTGAAGTTGTAGTTGGCTCTGAATGATGATGCAGGTTTCTGGGTTTAGCACAGTGTTATGGTGATAGTGATCTGATTATTCAAATTAACTAATTGTTGGTTGATGCAGTTTGAGTTTCAAATTTTCTGATGGGTCCAGTATGAAAATTTGATGAAACAAGGCTTCATTCGTATTGTTATGTACCAGGAGCATACTGTCTAAAAATTAATGAAACCTAGTCCCTAGAGGAAGAGAGAATGTCGTAGCCTTCTGTAGGTTTTCACCTACATACTAGTAAACACTCAGCTAGTGCAAGAGCTGGGGAGTTGTAGCTCCCTTCTAGTAGAATCTGAAACATGAAAGAATGTTTTAGCCTTCTGTAGGTGGGTGCTTGTGTACTGGTATGAGTCTACACCAGTACAAGATTGTAAACAAATTTTATTTATATTAAAAGAAGACATAGACAATAGCAGCAGGTGGTTTTTCTCTTGCATTGGGTTTCCACCTTAAATATTGGTGTTCATGTGTGTTGCTTAGGTGTGATGGTTTATATGTATTTACTGCACATAGTTACTCTATAATAAGTTATTGATGCACTAATTAAAGATCTACACATGATAAATTCACTAAATCCTAAGTTCTATGGATATACATTGGTTTCTCTAATCACAGTAGCATGTACACGCAAGTTCACTTCACTGATGTAGCATATATAAATATTTTTGGGAAATGAAATATTATTGAACTGTAATACTGATTCACCCCCCTTCTTAGTATTATTTCCAACACACTCATGTCTTCCTTAACCTCTTCACCAAGTCCTCTAATCATATTCATTACTTCATCAACTCTAAGGAAGTATTCTGCTATGCTTTCATCTTCACTCATTCTCAAGCTCTCAAACCTCATTCTAAAAGTTTGAATTTTTGCTTGCTTGACTTTTTCATCTCGTTCATGACTCTGATTAAGCTTTACCCATACTTCCTTAGCAGACTTACAATGCATAACTTTTATAAGTTTTGATTAACTAAGACTGAAGAGAATGGTATTCTTGGCTTTAACATTATTTCCGTATATTTTTTTACCATCTGCATTAGTGGGAGGAATATCAGGGACATTGTAGTCTATTAGCACTAAAGTCCAAACATCTACTCCTAGGGACATAAGATACACTTTCATTATCAGTTTCCAAATGACATAGTTTGTCCCATAAAAGACTGGTATTCTACTTGAGTAAGCCTCTTGGCTCTCTTTCATATACATAATTCCCTATAGATCTACCTTTTAGTGGTTCGACTATTCCTGAAGGAACCTTGGCTCTGATACCAATTGTTGGAATAAGGAATTACTAAGAGGGCCGGAGGGGATCAATAATAGTAATATTCTTTTTCTTTTATAGTGTGCTTACAACCCATTTTTATGTTCTATTACTTGTGGGAGCATTCATTCATAAAGGAAGTGAACAACAAGTTTAAACATTCATGTTCATACAACAATCACATGAGAAACACACACATTTGGCACAATGTTTTTCATGTGGAAACCCAGAGGGAAAGAAACCACCAAATTTGTTGTTTGTTTATGATGTAAATCAATTGCCTACTTAATTACAACTATTTGTTTGTGAGCACCCACTCGCAGGAGCTGACCCCCTTTAGTTAGAAAGCACCAACTTTCCAAGAGCCACCAACCTCTTTTGAATGAAGACACCAACGTGCTCTTGCCACTGTCCTACTATTTCATACAATTTTCAAACTAAAAACAAAGGCATATACATTACAAGTAAAATACCAAAATGGTTGGTTGTGGACTGAACTTCTTATTTATTTCCTTTGTTGTTCCGCTAACTCCCTTTGGTCTCATACACCTTTTCTTTACTCGCTTCTCACAACAACATCTCCTCAACACTCTGCCTTCTCTCACACGAGATCTCTATTGCAACTAGTTTAGTTCATCTCACATTGTTCCTTACACAACAATCACTTTGTTGCCTACTCTTTAGCTATGCTCTCATTGTTCTTCTCACAACACACACGCTGCTCTTACTATACAAGCACTCATTTTGCACTCAGTGCTTAGACCTCATTGTCTATACACACAACTCTCACTCCTCAGCCCTTCGGTGATATGCTCAACTCCCCAAATTTCTCAATTGAAAACAATGGTTTTGATTGACATAAGCACACCATGCAAGTTTGGCTATGTTTTCTATACCCTTACTGCCCAAATGTACTTCGGCAAGGCTCCCCCTGTTGTTGACGCTCATTGTTCTTCTCACAACACACACGCTGCTCTTACTATACAAGCACTCATTTTGCACTCAGTGCTTAAACCTCATTTTCTATACACACAACTCTCACTCCTCAGCCCTTCGGTGATATGCTCAACTCCCCAAATTTCTCAATTGAAAACAATGGTTTTGATTGACATAAGCACACCATGCAAGTTTGTCTTTGTAGTCTATACCCTTACTTCCCAAATGTACTTCGGCATGGCTCCCCCTGTTGTTGTTTCGTCTTTTGGATGAATCTTGTCATGGTATTAAACACAAAGACAGTCCTTGGAGCTCTTCACTGAATAATTGCATAAATCTCAATGATGAGAATTTAATTCTCAGGCGGCCTGCACACTCCTCCAAGAGTCCCATTCTTATTTACTACTCCATAGAGTTTGATAGTCCATAAGGATGGCCACTCTATTCCACATTTAACACAACCAGACGTGTATGAAAAGCAGCTGATTACCTCCTTAATTCCCTCAAATTAATCTATGTTAAATGTTGTACTCGTTTCCTTGTCTCGGAGCCTTCTGCAGATCTAGCTAACTTCAATAACTAACTATGTCATTCCTGCATTCAATTCATCATTTGTCGTCTCATACATCCATTAAACTTGTTGTACTGCCTCATCAGAACACAACATATCATAACTTACATAGGTAGAATGTTATGATATTGCACCCTCTAATATCCTTGGGCCCCTTTGCCTTTATCTCCTTTGGTATTTCCTTTCTCATAGAACCGAGACCTGTGATCGTTGGCTTAGCGTTATATCAGAGCCCTTCTATATCGTAACTTCAACAAACAGAATGTTGTGATATTAGTTAGTTTGATATCCTTAGCTCCCTTTGTTTAGCCCTTGGTCACTTTAAGCTCCATATGACCCTATGCCCGTAAATATTGGAGCTCCCCTGTATCATAACTTCTTGACCACCATTTTCACAAGAGTTATGATATTGTTGTCCTCTGATATTCTATCTTCCGATATGCTGACATAACTATACATTTCACTTTCTTAGACCCATTAACATTCTTCCATGTGTCCTTCATAAGGGGAGAGAAAGAGTCGCGATCAGACTCGGTTTTGCATCAAATCCTTTGTTAATTTGGCTCAGCTTTCCTCGGTGTTTTTAGCAATATTGGCCCTGCTGGATATCGTAACTTCTTAAAATATTGTTGTTAAGAAGTTATCATATTCTAATGTACCAAACATATGATATTCCTTTGACCTCCGATATAATCAGCTATGATGCAGCCTACTCTAATGCTCTGATATTCTAGTCTTCGGGGTTCCGATATCAGGTCCCAATGAGCTCCAACCTCCACTATTTCAGCCTTCTTAGGAATAAAAGTCCCTGAAATTTGGAAGACCATATTGTTTGACTGAGGAGTCCATTTTTATACTTCCGCATATCATTGGAAATTTCTTCCTGAGCACTTTCCACTGGAGGGGGTCCGATATAGGCTTTGAACCCATTTTCTACCTCTAGGATGGCTTCAAAATCTCTGCCACTATTTTCTCCCGGACTCTTCCTCTTGTGCTTGGAATGTTGAACTCCTAGCCACCATAGTCATCATTTTATGGCTTCTCTAGTAAGCCTACTACTATGATGATTCTCTACATAAAGCGTGCAGCTATCATGGGATTCCATTTGAACCATCACTGTAGTCATCATTTTATGTCTTTTCCAATAAACCTACTATTGTGAATATTATCTACAGAGTACTACATCAACCATGGGAGTCCTCCTAGGCCATTATTTCCTGTATCTGTTGCGATAAGAATCCATGTCAGTCTGGTTGACATCAATTCCAACATTAACACAACCACTAGCCATTCAGAAACCACCAATTGTTCAACAATATCCCTCTTGCCTGAGAACCCATGGTGTCCTTCCTTGCAAAAATCAATACAAAATAAGAATTTATTGTTTGGGTTTGCAATATTTAGGATTGGTGCATTGGTCAAGAGGTGCTTTAACTACTAGAAACTTACTTCACACTCTATTGGCCACAAAAATCTCACTCCCTTTCCTTGTAGAGAAGTGGTTGAATGACCAAGCTTTGACAACTTGGTGAATAAACTCCCTATATTATCTTTCCAACACCATAAAGGGTATTAGTTATAAATTTTGAGTGATTCGCCATTACATGATTTCCTTAATCTTCTAAAGATCTACCACCACTACTTTTGTTGAAATTCCATGACCTAAACAGTCTACTTGTGCTTGAAAGAAATCACATTTACTAAACTTTGCATAGAGGTGGTTTTATATTAGCACTTGCACTAACATTCTTGAGATGTTCTCCATGATCCTCCTTAGTTTTTGAATACACTATGATGAAATTAATAAAACCCAACACAAAATTATCTAAACACTTGTTGAGGTATTGTTCATAGTGAACATAGAGGTAGTTGGTGCATTTTTAAGCCTAAATGGTACCACCATCAACTCGTGGTGCCCATAATTCATCCTGAATGTAGTTTTATGGATATATTCATTGATCCTAACTTAGTGATACCCAAACCCCGTGTCTATATTTGAAGATATTATATCTCCTCTTAGTTGATCAAAGAGGTCATCAATTCTAGGAAATGGGTATTTTGGTTCTTAATAGTCGTCTTGTTTAGCTATTTGCAGTCAATGCATAATCTCAGGGTACCATATTTATTTTCAACAAATAAGGTCAGTTCTCCCCATGGAGACCCATTGGGACTAATATACCCCTTATCCAACATTTCCTTTAATTTTATTTTCAATTTCAGTAGCTCAAGAATTCTCATTTTATAAGGTGTCTTGGACATAGGAATTGTTCCTAGTGTAAGTTATATTGAAAAATAGATATATATTTTGGGAGGCAATCCTTGTATTTCCTTATAAAGACATCTATGTACTCTTATAACACGAAATGGTCTTAAATTTCAATGTTGTTATCTTCAATTGAATTAGTCACATGTATAGGATACAATGGACACCCTTTTTTGCAATTTTTCTTCAATTGTAAAGATGAAATTTGTCTTATAGGAACCGATTTTCACACTCCCTATAGGATCCTTTTCTTCCCTTCATCTTCTATGCATTCCAAGGTTTTATTGCGGTAGTATAATTTAGCTCTATGCACTAGAAACCTATCCATGGAAACCATCATGTCATATGACCCTAGAGGCAACATGTTCAAGGTGGCTTGGGCTTGCAAAATATTCATTTTGAGTTGGAATGTGTTTCGATCACTTTTATTTTGGTCATTATAGCTAGTTAAACCAACCATGTGTATTTTTTAACCCTGTATAGAAATTACCTGCAAACGAAATCTTAAAAACAGAAAATATACAATGGCGAGAAACACAAAACAAATACATAGAGATTTTCCCCGGGATCCCAAAAATGGTACTACTAGATTGATTTTTCATTATATTCCTTTCAATGTCACAATACATATATATACACACTGAAGCATCCATAAATCCCCATCCATTAACCCTAGATTAGAACATAACCTTAGTTCCCTTGACCAGATCTACAAGATACCATGGGCAGAAAACCATCATGCCCAAAACCATGTGCAAAACCCATGCACAAAACCATAGGTAGGTCTAACCACCTAATATGGGGTCCATGCATGGGTATATTTGTGGAAATAATATAACACACATCCAACATTGTCCCACTTGTTGTTCTCTTTTCCACACATGGGGTCACAAGAAAGCTTAGTCATTGGTCCAGCCCTGCAACGACCATTGTTTCTCTACACAAAGAAAACTGCTCAGTACTCATAGACTTCATCAATGCATCTGCAGTATTCTTAAAGTGTCTACCTTTACCAAAAACACCTTTTTGTCCTCAACCATATCCCTGTCTTTGAATGATAAACAAGGTTCTTTGTCAAGAAAATTGCACTTTGGTTGTCATAATCTATCCTTATAGATCGTTGTACTAATCCCATACTTGAACACAATCCCTACAACCAAACTACTTCCTTGCTTGCATGAGTGGCTTCCATGTATTCTGTCTCTGTAGTTGAAAGTGCTACTATAGACTATCTCTTGCTCATCCAACTAACTGCACCTCCAAATAGGATAAACACATACCCACTTGTAGATCTTCCTTGATCCATATCTCTAGCCCATTCTGCATCAAAAAAGCCATGGATGTCCAAAACTTTGTCCATTCTTGGTCTACCTTGGTAGCACAAACCATAATCACTAGTGCCACACAAATACCTAAAAACCTGCTTCACTACTTTCCAATGTTCCTTTCCTGGTTTTGACATAAACCTGCTCAATACTCCCACTGCATGTGCAATGTCTGGTTTAGTACAAACCATTGCATACAATAGGCTACTGACTAGACTTCCGTATGGAACATGGGACATGTCCTATTCCTCTTCTTGGGTCTTGGGACACTTTTCAGCAGATAACTTTACACCTACAGGAATAGGAACCTTCATCGTTTTACTACCCTTCATATTAAACCTCTGCATTATTGTCTTGACATATTTACTCTGGCTTAACCAAAGCTTCCTCTTTGCCCAATCTCATTTAATTTCCATGCCCAAAATATAGTTTGCAACACCAAGACCCTTCATGTCAAATTTGGAGGACAATTGGGTCTTCAAATCCTGGATAATTTCTTTGCCATTTCCAATCAGAAACATATAATCCACATACAAGACTAGATAAATAACACAGTCACCAATTAATTTAAAATATACACAATGATCCTCTTTGCTTATGGCGAAGCCAAGTCCTCGTATATATGTATCAAGTTTATAATACCACATCCTTGGTGATTATTTTAACCCATACAGAGACGTTTTTAACTTGCATACCAGTTCTTTCTTTACCCTTCACCACAAAGCCTTTAGGTTGTTTCATGTAGATATGTTCTTCCAGATCCCCATGACAAAATTTTGTCTTCACATCCATATTTTCTAGCTCAAAATTAAAGAAACAACAATAGATAAAAGTAATCTAGAAGCTACCTTGGAAACAGGAGAAAAAATATCACCAAAATCGATTCCCAACACATGGGAATAACCTTTTGCTACCAAACAAGCTTTGTATTTATCCACCTTGCCTTATGCATTCATCTTCTTCTTAAACACCCATTTGCAGCCAATGGGTTTCCTTCCAGCCGATGACTCCACCATATCCCAAGCCTGATTTTTATGCAAAGATGCCATTTCATCAACTGTGGCCTCTTTCCATAGTTTTCCATCCTTTGAATCTACTGCTTCCATGACAGTTCTTGGATCATCATCAGTAATATATAAAGAAAAATTTGAATAGGAAGCAGATGGATTATACCTTTCTAGATACATTATTTCTCAAACTGATATTCTCACAACTGGAGTTTGTGGCTCTTCATCTTCTGATTCCTCTTATCACTACAACAAAACCAGCGATTAGCGTCCCTTTTTACTTCTTTTTTTGCATCTAGAGCCCATTTTTGGTGCTATTTTCATCCATTTATCAAATATGGTGCAAAACTTGACACAAAATTTGCATCAAGTTTTGCACCAAATCTTACACCAAGTTTAGCACCAGGTATTGCAATAGGTTTTGCACCACGTTTTGCACCAAATTTTATGCCAAGTTTTGTGTCATCCTTTACACCAGGTTTTGTTCCAGGTTTTGCATCAAGTTTGGCACCTAATTTTGTTTGACATACTTTTGCATCCTCATTTGCATCCACTTTTTGCACCTACACTTGCATCAACTTTTGCATCGACTTTTGCATCCTTTTTTAAATCATTTTTTGCATCCATTTTTTCATCCATTTGTGCATCCCTTTTGCGCCAAGTTTTACATCGAGTTTTGTGTCTAGTTTTGCATATAATTTTGCATCTACTTTTGTTGCATCCACTTTTCCATCTTGTTTGGCATCCATATTTACATCCTCTTTTGCATCTATTATTGTACCCACTATTGCATCTAATATTTTTGTGCCACAATTAGCGCCTAGTTTGGCACCTCCTTTTGCACCCACTTTTGATTATAATTTTGCATCCATGTTTGCATCCTCATTTGCGTCTAGGTTTTCATCAACTACTACATCTATTTTTGCATCCCTTTTTGTATCCAATTTTGGACCAAGATTTGCATCGGGTTTTGTGTCTCGTTTTGCATCTACTTTTGCATCGACTTCTATTGCATCCACTTTTGCACACAATTTTGCATCCACTGTTGCACCCATTTTAAATTTCACTTTTTGCATCCCTTTTTACATCTTCATTTGCATCATACTTTGATTCTTTTTTTGCATCTATCATTACATCCACTTTTGTTATGCCACAATTTGCACCATGTTTTGCACTCACTGTTGTATCCACGTTTGCTTCCAATTTTGCATCCATGTTCACATCCTCTTTTGCATCAAATATTGCATCTATTTTTGCATCCACTTTTGTGTCAAGTTTATGCATTGGGTTTTGCATCTCGTTTTGTATCTACTTTTGCATCTACTTACATTGTATCCATTTTTTTCATCCAATTTTGTTTTGCATGTTGCATCAATGTTTGCTTCCACTTTTACATCCATTTTTGCATCTTATTTTGCATATTTTTTGTCTATTGTTACATCCACTTTTGTTGCACCATATCTTGCGCCTACCATTGCAACCACATTTGCTTCCACGTTTGCATCCCCTATTGCATCCACTTTTGTTTCATCCATTTTTGCATCTGCTTTTGTGTCCGTTGTTGCATCCACATTTGTTTCACCACAATTTGTGCCAAGTTTTACACCTACCATTGGACCCATGTTTGCTTCCACTTTTGCCTTCATGTTTGCATCCAAGTTTGCATTGACAACTGCATCTACTTTTGCATCCACTTTTGTGTCAGGTTTTTCATGTTGTTGTGCATCTACTTATGTTGTATCCACTTTTCATCCAATTTTACTTCTATTGTTGCCCCCATTTCTATGTTCGCTTTTGCATCCCTTTTCCAACACTCATCATATTCTCTGCATTGATGATATTCCTTATGGCATTGACAATTATGAACAATTGATGACAATGTCAATAATATTGACAATGATGAAAATGAAGATGATGGCATGACATGAATTGTGATTATGATGATAAAGACGATAGTGGTTACAATGACAATGATGATGATGGCAATGATTATGATGATGACGATGCTAATGACGTTGGCGAATCTTCCCAATTTTAGATGTTGTCATTGTCATAATCATAAGCATTATCTTTGGTGTCATCATCATCATTTTCATCTAGGTCATCATCAAAAACTATAATGGCATGAATGATGATGATGATTACAACAATGTCGATAGAAATTACATTAATGATGATGATGGGGATGATAAAAATGACAATGACGATGATAATGGTGGTGATGATGATCATCATCGATCATCTCTCAAAAATAGAGTTGTTATTTCTCTTACGTATATCAATGTGTCCTAAACAACCCTTTTCTAGCACTGATCACATTTTTTGGGTTGATGATATTTCTTACAACATCTACAATTATGAACAATTGCAAACAATGTCCATAATGATGATGATGATGGCATGAATGGTGATTATGATGATAATGTAATGATGGCAATAACAATGACAAGGATGTGATGATGATGACAATGATTATGATAATGAGAATGACCTTACAATCTTATGGATTCGTGAACAATTACTAGTTTCAATACCATCTTCTGGATACGTATTACTATCATACTTTTTAGATTTTCTGTCTCTCTTGAGGTATCTTACTATAATGGTGTTGTCAACACTAGAAAGATATCGTGTTGTAATGGTGGTTCTAATGTTAGCACTAGCAAAGTTTTTGTTAAATTTTGGTTAAAAAAAACCGATTTATGCAATTATTTTGACAATCTATGTAAAAAAGTAAATAACATCCAATTATTTTGACTGTAGTCCCATTGATTATCATGAATTCACCAGTCTGAAGACCATCTTCTACATACATATTATTATTAAACTTTTTGCATTATATCCCTCTTATATCTTGTTGTAATGGCAGTATTAGCACTAGAAAAATATCTTGTTGTAATGGTGATGTTAGTATTAGCACCAAAAAAATCACTAAATTTTGGTAAAAAAAAGTTTATCATTTATTTATTTTTAATTTGGGAAATTTTTGTTTTTATATTTTTTGTTTTTAATTCTATTTTTATGCAGTAATATTTTTTTTGGTTGAATTTTGGTAGTAACTAGTTTTTGGTCTAATCATATGTATTAACCATGTTCTTTATGCTACAAGTCTAATTGTTGGGACAAAATTGCTCTTTCAAATAAGTTGCAAAAAGCATATAAATGGAAGAATAGCGATGACAACTATTTTCATTGTCCAACTGTTCAGTATATCATGTATGAAAATATTCAACATTTTTATAAACAATGGATTAGAGGTGAGTCTGTAATTGTACATAATGTTTGGATGATACATAAAAACAAAGTTTGTTTCATTGATGTGGTTAGGATCTACTTTGGATACGAAACCCTAGGTTTGGAAGTATGCAAATAATGAATTTGGTTTACCTTTGATAACAAATGAAATTTTATTTCTTTTTCCTCGTAAAACCAAGGAAGATATGGCAATAATTCTCGTTAGAAAACTACTTCTTGTTGAAGGTTTATAATTGGTTGCAAAAGTTCAACAACTGGGTATAGAAGTTTTTAGTTGCTATTAGGGAAACAATGTGATTATAGGTTTTAGCAGACATAGATCATTCTTGGTATTTGATTCACTTTGAGAATATAAGTACACCAAAGTGGATTAGGTTATGAGTGGATTGGCAAAGCAACCCTTATTTGTTCCTTTTAGTTTTTGAGATATCTCAAGTTCAACTAGTGCTAGTAAATGGTTTCAAAGATGTTTGCTAGGGTTTTTCAACAAGTTCACTAGGTCTCAATGTAACATAGATACTTCATATTTGTTGAAAAGTAAAACCCCCACATAGCACTGAATAGATCATTAATGACTACCTAGAGAACTTAGACTAAATTAATCGTGGAAGTAAAAATTACAACCAAATTAATCATGAAAGTAAGAACTACAATTGAAAAAAACACACTTGGTAATATACTAGAATTCATCCTCGCCAAATCCAAAGTTGATGAATAATATGTTAAATCTTTAATGAAACTCATGAAAAATAATAAGCATGTTATCGATATAAGAGTGCATGAACTTGCTTAATGTATATTTGTTAATTGGAGATGATGAATATCTAAATAAAGTTGATGAATAATATGTTAAATATTTGATGAAACTCATGAAAGATAATAAGCATGTTTATCCATATAGGAGTGCACAAACTTTCTTAATGTGTAGTTTACGAGAAATTTTTCCAGCGTAAATCACAAGATATATCATTTGTTTAGGCGTTTCGAACCAACCAGTGTGGTTCATCGTCAGGACAAGTTGAAGAATCAGATCCAACTTTGCATGTTAAATAGTTTGAGCAGAGGGGATATTTGCACCTTAGCCTTAACAACCCTTGCCCAAGATGAATCTATTTAATGGACTAGCTTGGATATGTTAGGTCTTGGATTTCCAGAGTACCCAATCAATGCTTAACTCCCTAGTCCTAGCCAAAATTCACTCCTATTGAAGAGACAACTTGAACAATCTTGCTAATAAGATTAACAAGTTCGTTCCTTTTGATTGATTTACAACAAACCTTAATGCCTCTCTTTTCTTATCCTCCTCTTCCATTCTCCAACAAAAACTTATTAATCTTATATCATAAACACTTTATATAGGTAAGCATTGTAATCATTTTCCTCAACTCACACGGTACCTTTACACCTCAACCCATATAAGTGGACCTAAGTCCATGGCACAACCCATCACACTCTAAGATGGTTCTAATTGTCTCCTCAAAACTAGGACATAACACACCTTAAATGCCAAATGGTTAAGTCATCCCAAATTTGTGGGATTTTTTCCTTCATGGAACACATTCTAGCTAGTGTTGATCAAACACAATGCACTAACACCACTAACACACACTAAAAGTCCTAGATACCCTTACGCTGTGGCACGCACCCAAGAACTTCGACTGCACCTCCATAAAATGCACCTTCAACTTTGGATGTCCCAAAATAGTAATATCCTAACCCAATATGGCCTACTTGTTAGATTTGTGTAGTTCCCTCCTTATCAGATCCTTGCACCTCCTTGCACTCCATGGTAAATCTACTCTAATGGTCACCTTCCAAGTTCCAACACTTCCTTTCACATCATGACATAACCACCGATATACATTACAACAACCTTCAACTTCTTTAGTGGGTTGCACATCTATTTCACATTTCTTCTCCATCTTACAAAGTGGTAGTGCCAAGGAGAGAGTATCAAGTTGAATCAAGGATTGCTCACTTAGTACCACTACTAAGTTGCCTTCATGCAACTTGTCAAATCCCTTAATTTTGTTTCACAACTTCTCATAGGGCTTAACTTGCTTGTATACACTTCTAAGTGAGACTACAATCCCCCAACCTCTCCTCTGCAACCCTTGTTAGAGTCTTCTTAGACGTGCAATCATGCCTCACGCTGAATATAACACTAGCATCCCAAATGTGCATGCTCATTCCATCTTTTAATGCTTCGCTGAAACCACATTATGACACTGCTTAAAATGAAATGTTTACATCTTAAGACAATGTACCTACTTTGCTTATGACAATCTAAACTATGCAAGTGGCTAAGAGAGGACTATATTTTCCCAGGATGAAAATATAGGGTCTTACAACCCCATTCACACAATAATTTTAATATATTTCACCCGAAAAAAGATACATACCCTACTCCTTTCAAATTTATCATATAATTTTAAGAAATTAACACTTGTTATTAACTATTAAATAGACTTACTATATATTCTCCTTTGTTTGCACCCACCTTATATGTAAAAACATATAAATATTTTCAATACAACCAAATTAAAATCATATTTTTCCATTTAAAAATTATTAAATTGAAATTAAAAAAAATTACACCTAATAAACTTAAACAACAACCATAAAATTATATTATTATTATTATAAATATTTTATAACCTAACCAATAACCAAAAACATTATATAGTTACTTCTTTAGTGATGTGAAAATAAAAAAAATGTATTTATTGTTTTAATAACACCTAATAAACTTAAACAACAACCATAAAATTATATTATTATAAATATTTTCCAACCTAACCAAGAACCAAAAACATTATATAGCTACTTAACTAGTGATGTGAAAATAAAAAAATGTATTTACTGTTTTTCACTATGAAATTAGCATTTTTGAAAAAGGTAAAGCTTTACTTTTCTTTACAAAACCCCTCCCAACCCAAACTTCGTTTACGTTCTAGAACAAGAAGGAGGATCTGTTCGCTTTTCGCAGGGCGGGAGCGAAAACGAGATTGCAGAGATTTGCGAATTAGGGTTCACCAGTAGCAGACACTCGAACCCCACGATCGGTTCTTCAATCCATTGACGGCGCCAAGGTATGTTCCATTTTTAACTTCAATGGATTTCCACCCGCACATTCAGTCTTCCACACAGAGAGGAGTACACGCATTTCAGGTTTCTGGTTCAAAATCCAGTGTGTTTTTAGCAGCCACTCTTGTATGTTTAGGTTTTAATCTCTGTGCTGCAATCTGTTACTGTTTGCAGGGATGGCGCTGGCATTTGATGAGTACGGGAGGCCATTTATCATAATAAAGGAGCAGGAGCAGAAGACCCGAATCAGAGGCTTAGATGCTCAGAAGGCCAACATTGCGGCCGCCAGGTCCGTTGCGAGAATCCTCCGCACCTCACTCGGCCCCAAGGGAATGGACAAGATGCTCCAGAGCCCCGACGGCGATGTCACCATCAGTAAGCTTCTCTTCCATTTATTGAATCTCTATTTCTGGGTCGGTAAAACCCCTTAAAAATCTAAAAATCTGAAACTAAGTAGAATTTTTTTTAAAAAACTTATGATTCGTAAGTAGCAATTACTTTAAAAAATTTATAGGTTTTCCGAAAGGAGTGAAATAAGCAAATACTCTGCGATCTGCTTACTCTTCCTCACAAACGGTGAGGCCCGCCGAGCTAGATGCTCTACATACGACGCTGACTGCCTACGAAAGCTCCCGAATGGGTGAATGCGTTGAGATGTCACTAACATTGAGAGATAGACACTTTCCAGGGATCTACTTGGCGTAGAGGTACTTTTGGCGGGCTTTTCACTAACCAAGAAACTTCGTTTACAAATTATTTTGCTCAAAATAACACCAATTGCTCGATAGCAGAAGGTTCATAAAGAAATGGAAATAATAATTTTAAGAAGAATTTTGGAATAAAGAAATAAATTATATAAATGTCCACAAATGATGAAAGGACATTAGGTTAATGGGACTAAAACTATATATTGATGCTGGGGTGCTTAAAGGTATTCGCTGAAAAGGAGAGACTACAAATAAGATTTCAGATTTAACAGAATGACGAATGATAAAATAACAAAGGGGTGATTATCTCAATTGTTTGTAGCCAATGTTGTTGAGCATCTGGCTGGTTCTGGTTACGTGTTAGTAGGTAACCAGTTTAAATCCCCCAGATTTAGGTGCACTAGTCTATGTCAACAGTTTTACGAAGAATGCCATTCACAAATATGGAGAAGCATCTCTTGGATTTCCTTATCAGATTTTCAAGGGTTATAATAACAGATAAACCTGATACAATGAAGACGAGCATCTGGCTGGTTCTGGTTACGTGTTAGTAGGTAACCAGTTTAAATCCCCCAGATTTAGGTGCACTAGTCTATGTCAACAGTTTTACGAAGAATGCCATTCACAAATATGGAGAAGCATCTCTTGGATTTCCTTATCAGATTTTCAAGGGTTATAATAACAGATAAACCTGATACAATGAAGACGAGACTAATAGCAGAAGCCTAGAAAATAAATAAGTCCTAATTTATCTAAGCGTCAAAGGAGAGGTATGCAGGGCCATAAACCAGGATGGATTCTATCCTGGAAAACTTTATTGAAGCTCATCGGACTGCAAAGTTTGACGGGTTACGTGTGGAAGGGAGAACCCTGGTGATGGGTGTCTGTCTAGTGTCTACAAGATATAAGCTGAGAATTATAGCTTTTGTAAGATAGCATACCTAGATGGCCTTGTGGATTATCTGGATGATCTCAACTGTGCTTGGTAAGGGTGCTTCTGAATCACTGATCGTCTGTTATTTTTGCTCATGACTGGTGCATCTACCGGGTCATCGATGCTTCATCCAGCTGAAAAAATGATGCAATCAATCTAGTGGATCTGGGTCTGGAGGACTCATGCATGTCCTGCTCTTAGAGTATTTGGTTCGCTTTACTTTGTTCTTGAATAATGAACTCTGCTTTCACTGTTGTGGGGAGATTCTGGTCTTAATGGATTTTTTGTTGTCATTTCAAAATTTGTAGTGGAGATAGTGGATAAAAGCCATGCACTGCAACAATGCTCCCAGCCAGATAATTTCATTAAATTTTGGAATCTAATAAGAAATTTCGAAATCGAGTAATAGTTTGTGTGGGAAGCAAAGAAAGTGAGAAAAAAAATCTCTTAGCTTTGAGCTTCATTTATGTGTACTTTGTATAACGGCTACTTGGTTAACTTAGTAGGTCAGTCTTTATTATCTAAAATATGCATATTGAAGATTGGATATCACGGCAGTTTCTCCCTCTCATCGCCATTGTCAACATGGTCGTCAGTGAGCATCTCTACATGAACAGAGGATCTATTTGTCCTTTTAATGTTAACAAATTTATAGTTAATTATATAATAAATATTTTGATGTACATGTACATGAGGACTGATTGGCGCCGTGAGCAAATCCAGGCAAGGGTAGGGGGTTCAAGAATTTTAAGGAAGGTTGCCTCTTGTTCATAATTGTTGTGACAATTTTTCTGATTACTGGAGGTTCAAGAATTTCAAGGAAGGTTGCCTCTTGTTCATAATTGTTGTGACAATTTATCTGATTACCTTGACCTCCCTGATTTCAGCATACGTGTAACTAGGAATGGCTATAAACCATAGTAGCAAAATTTGAATCCGAATATGTATTCAAATACAACTCAGTATGGAAAATACCTAATAAAGAAATGCAGCATGGTTCCAATATGGAAATCTATATTTCTCAGTATGAAAATAAGCGTTTTGTTCCATATTTTAGAAGAATTTCATCCTCAGAACACACTAAAACCAGAAAAAGCAATTTATTCTTTGAAAATTTTGCAATGTAGTTTATTTTTAAGTGTTTTCTTACTGTTATTTTTATTTTTTTGAGGTTTTTGCTCTGTTTTTTTGGGGCTTATATGTTGATGGGTATCAAAGACATTATAAGGTAAGTGAACTGTTCTGTATCTGCATTGCAGTGAAAACATACTGAATTTTGTACTGTTGCCGAATTTCCATATAATAAAGAGCAATATGACCAAATCTTGCTACTATGCTATAAACTAGATTTCCAGCATTGAAATCCCCTTGTGTATTCAGCTATGGGTCCTGTGGGTCATCTCGACTCCCTCCATGATAGTCCTTAGAACATATTCAGGTTTGTATTTGTTCAATAGAAATGTAAGGAAACAAATATTCCTTTCAAAGGTGTAAGACTCTGTCACCAAGCAATATCTAATGTGCCTAAACATGGTTCTATCAACCCTATGGTTGTCTTGTGGTATTTTTTCTTGCTTCTCTGTTCTACACTACTTGGACACTCCATAACATTTTTCTACATTTTAATCATGCTAATTATAGAATGATTGTTAATTTTAGATAACAATGGTATGTTCTTATGCTTTAGAGCAATTTACGTCAATTTTCCTTATTAGCCCAATATAAATTTCCAGATTAGCAATCACATAAATATTGAGAGTATTTGCAGATAGAACATAAACAATAAGAATAAGACAAGTCAAGACAAGAGGGCACAATATTTGGCGAATGCTAGAGAAAAACCCCAATGTGGGGAAAACCCTTTGATCAAATCTTCTTATTATTCTTCAAAAGTTCAGCACAGAGAGAGAGAGAGAGAGAGTACATCATACAAAATTACTTGCCCAATCACTGTCAAAACAGTCCAGCCAAACAAAAGTTAACAAGATGTTGTAACCAGAAAGTTAATGCTAGTCAAACCAACAAAAATCTCCTCCAAATGAGCTCAGCCAAACCCAGTCAATTCGGCCTCATAATAAGATCTTCATCTTCCAAATTTAGTTGAGATTTAATTTCTACACAGCTCAGCTTCGTAGCTTCATTGAACAGCAATAGCAGAGCTGCTTGGTATGTTGTTACTGCCAAATCTATTACCGATGGCTCTTGGCTCTACACAGTTCATATGGCTCACGATGTATAAGACTTTGTTCCTCTGCATTATGTATAACATTAACACACAGGTCGACTGACACGTTCCTCTACAACAAAGTCAGTTTGACTGAATGGCATCAATCTGCATTGCTTCTCTGCGACATATTTTGGCATTGATGCATAGTTAATATGGAATCGATACTCCATATATATGTAATCTAACCAATAGCGTCAAAATGGCATCATCTTATATGACCATGGAAATAACTCCTAATGAAGACTGTAATCTTACAGAGACCAGCATAAATAAACATGTTGAGTTTAAGATACATAAGGCACCGTTGAGTATTTTTTAAGTGACAAGACACCATTGTTGAGAATTCGATGTTTATATGTAATCTAACCAATAGCATCAAATGGCATCATCTTATATGACCATGGAAAGAACCCCTAATGAAGACTGTAATCTTACAGAGACCAGCATAAATAAACTTGTTGAATTTAAGATCCACAAGGCACTGTTGAGTTTTTTTTTTAAGTTACAAGACACCATTGTTGACAATTCGCTGTTTAGATTCAAGTCTAGGGCATATAGTTGGCATAGTAAGAAAAGATATGTTGCTCCCTCAGAACTCACTAATACTTCTCACTGGCACTAGCTAGTAAGGTGACTATCAAGAAGTGAAAGGAACAAATCTCTATGATACCAAAGATCATCTGACTTCACTTCTAAGGAATGTCAGACTTTTGTTGTGTCTTCAATCTCCATAATAAGTCCAGGAGTATCCACCGATCTTCATTCTCTGAAGCATTGATCTATCTCATTGGTATAATTTCCTTTGCCTATCTTCAATATCATAATCAAGGAAGAGCATATGCATGGGCAGATTGTTCTGGCAGTCAGTGATATTGTTGACATCCACTGTCAATACTATTAGCATTTCAAAATCAAAACTATCTTCTACACTTGGGGTTTCAGACGAAGCAGGGTTTCAAATCATAACCAGTCTGAAAAACCATTGGAGTTGGGGGCTCTTTGACTAGGTTCTGAAAGTGCATGCTATTTGTAAGATTGGTGTAATGAAAGGAAGGGTAAAGAGGGTATAGCCAAAGTAATTGATAGGTTTCTGGTGGACACCAAAATTAGGCTATACCTACCTTCAGTGACAATGGAATTCACAACCACCAAACCCAAATTTTATATTTTTTAGGCACTAGCTGGAGTAGTGGATAAAACCACCACTCCTTTAGATCCAAATAATTTTAACTTCTATATCGATCCATCGCCACTTTATGTTATTTCCTTGTAGACGAAGGGATGGAACTCCCTGTCTGAAACATAAAACAAAATTTAAGGAACAGTAGCATGAGTCGAGCAGTGTTCTCTCCTCTGATGAGTTGTGGCACAAAAACCGTGCATTATCTAAGTCCCTCCTCTTTAAGGTAGAACTGGGTGACTGATTAGCTGACCTGGAAAACTTCTTCATCCTCTATTGCAAAACAGAGTATTTCTATGTTAGTCAGTCGAACTCACATGGAAAATCCAATCTGTGATATGTTTTATTTCTCTAAAATAAAACAAAATTAACCATATGTTGCATTACAGATTTGTTTTCGACTTGCATCTCAATCAGCGATATTAGGCTATATATCTCAATAAATTACTGTTTTCATTGTCACGTTCCAGGTACTCCTTTGAGATCAAGTCCTGAATTCTGGATTTTATTGCTTTAAGTTCGGGCTTGAATGTGCTTTGGAACTGTTCAACACACTCACTCAATAGTTGTTGCTGAGGTAAGATTTTTCTAGCCTTCATGATGAGAACTATTGTTGAATCTATTCAGAAATGTCTGTCTTCTTTTACATTTTCAATCACTCTATTCCTCTCATTTGCATTCATATCTGTAAGTGGAATCTTAATATTTTTCAACTTGTGCGAAAAGGGAGGATTGAATTCAAAATTATCACTTGTAGATATTGTTGCAGTGCTAGGTTCCTTTAGAAGAATCTCGATCTTGCCACATGAAACTAAATACAGAAGTTGAATAAGATCTTCATCTTCCAAATTTAGTTGAGATTTAATTTCTACACAGCTCATCTTCGTAGCTTCATTGAACAGCAGTAGCAGAGCTGCTTGGTATGTTGTTACTGCCAATTCTATTACCGATGGCTCTTGGCTCTACACAGTTCATATGGCTCACGATGTATAAGACTTTGTTCCTCTGCATTATGTATAACATTAACACATAGGTCGACTGGCACATTCTTATACAACAAAGTCAGTTTGAATGAATGGCATCAATCTACATTGCTTCTCTGCGACATATTTTGGCACTGATGCATAGTTAATATGGAATCGATACTCCATATATATGTAATCTAACCAATAGCATCAAATGGCGTCATCCTATATGACCATGGAAATAACTCCTAATGAAGACTGTAATCTTACAGAGACCAGCATAAATAAACATGTTGAGTTTAAGATCCATAAGGCACCGTTGAGTATTTTTTAAGTGATAAGACACCATTGTTGAGAATTCGATGTTTATATGTAATCTAACCAATAGCATCAAATGGCATCATCTTATATGACCATGGAAAGAACTCCTAATGAAGACTGTAATCTTACAGAGATCAGCATAAATAAACTTGTTGAATTTAAGATACACAAGGCACTGTTGAGTTTTTTTTTTAAGTGACAAGACACCATTGTTGACAATTCACTGTTTAGATTCAAGTCTAGGGCATATAGTTGGAATAGTAAGAAAATATATGTTGCTCCCTCAGAACTCACTGATACTTCTCACTGGCACTAGCTAGTAAGGTGCCTATGAAGAAGTGAAAGGAACAAATATCGATGATACCAAAGATCATCTGACTTCACTTCTAAGGAATGTCAGACTTTTACTGTGTCTTCAATCTCCATAACAAGTCCAGGAGTATCCACCGATCTTCATTCTCTGAAGCATTGATCTATCTCATTGGTATTACCTCCTTTGCCTATCTTCAATATCATAATCAAGGAAGAGTGTATGCATGGGCAGATTGTTCTGGCAGTCAGTGATATTGTTGACATCCACTGTCTGTACTATTAGCATTTCAAAATCAAAACTATCTTCTACACTTGGGGTTTCAGTCGAAGCAGGGTTTCAAATCATAACCCTGCAAAAAGTTTTGAATAACAGTAAGAAGATCTTCATCAAGTTTGAGCTTTATCTAGCAGCGGGGCTGCTCCATTTCAGTAGTATGAATGACTTGTTTCAAGTATGGTAGTAAGGATGACCAGGAAGAACAATCTGTACAGAATGGAGCTGAAGAGACACAAGAATTCAAAGTTGGAGAAAATATACAACTTGTGAAAGTAGACACAGTGGCTAGCAACCAGGAACCTTCTAACATGGGTGCTCCATTGAAGATGCCTATGCTTACAGAAGGCCTTGATATGTCTTCTTGCTTGAATTCTTTGTTTGGTACTGGACTTTAGTGATCCATTAGATAAGCCAAATCTTATGGAGAGTAATGATGCATTATTTTGTTCAGGTATTGATGATTCTCTTCCAGAAAATATCTCAGAGATTTAATTTAATTTCTACACAGCTCATCTTCGTAGCTTCATTGAACAGCAGTAGCAGAGCTGCTTGGTATGTTGTTACTGCCAATTCTATTACCGATGGCTCTTGGCTCTACACAGTTCATATGGCTCACGATGTATAAGACTTTGTTCCTCTGCAATATGTATAACATTAACACACAGGTTGACTGACACGTTCCTCTACAACAAAGTCGGTTTGAATGAATGGCATCAACCTACATTGCTTCTCTGCGACATATTTTGGCACTGATGCGAGGAGAGATACATTATAGAGCTACTTAGAGGGCTAGAGGTGGATTATTGTATAACACATATGCTAGGGAGTCACACCACAATCCAAGCTTTCTCTTTTAGTAGGCTTTAGTGTGTTACTGCTGTGGCATGCATTATGGCGATACCATCCCTACAGGAGCTATGGTCATTATTAGAAAGATTTCTGGTGAGCTTAGTATGCATTGATACAGTGGTTTTAGGAGATGGTTTATAAGGAGTGCAATGCAGATGTTGAGTGTAGAAACATACAGATCACATATGGAAATTTCATTATGGCTTTCTAGTGGGAGTGATTAGCTTGTTGGAGACCAGAACTTCAGATGCTACCGAATACAGAAAACACTCTGATTTTCTTTTTTGCCTGCCTTTCTCGAAACCTCGTTCTGGATAATCCACTCATCGGAGGTATGAAAGTGAAGGACTTGAAATACCAACCTTCATCTCCCAGATGCTGGGAACTTGGGAGAGAATGCTGGATGGTTTCAAGATCTCACTTCTGTGGAATATGGTTTCAATATTTTCATGCTGATCCTGAGACCCCGGGTGAGCAATCTGTCATTAGCAGATCCCAGTCTTTAAGCAGTTAGTCCTGTTTGGACACTAGGAGATCCCTCTTTAGCTCCTTTTACTGCTTTCATGAACCCCACCCATCTTAGTTACTGGTTCCTTAGCTCCTTTCGGTCGCAAGAGAGAGGATACGTTACGTAACGAGTCTTTATGTGCAAGATTGGTCA
This sequence comes from Pinus tabuliformis, assembly GCA_031772625.1. NCBI lineage: Eukaryota > Viridiplantae > Streptophyta > Pinopsida > Pinales > Pinaceae > Pinus > Pinus tabuliformis. The sequence continues at coordinate 1,942,219,481 of CM062819.1, forward strand.
AGCGAGATTCTTATTCCCGGTCAAAAGATCTGAATTCCGGGATGAATGGGGAACTGGTATTAACGTCCTCCTTTTATATCTAATTTGGCCAGTAGGTGGAGCACCGGTGTGCTGGCTGATTGCTCCTGGAGCGGTAGGGCCCCTCACTTTCTTTTGTTCGGCTTTCCCAGGTGATTGGAAGATCTGGCCATAGCTATAGGAATAAGCTGGGGGCGCTCTTGCCAGCCATTGTGGATTCGGTAATTGCTTGCCATTGTGAAAAGGTTGGAAGAGCTCAAATAAGAATAGGGGTCGCCTAATAATAGTAAGTAGGGCGACGCACTAATCTGAACCTATGGATGGAATCAGCCCAATCTATCTATCCTGTTGGCCCCGATTGGAATCCTGTAGGAAAAAACTGGCTTAGTCAATCAATGCTTGAGCAGAAACATCCCTCATCTCGCCGCCCATCCGATCTAGGTCAGACCTCATCAAGGTGTCGAGCATCCATAAGGTAATCCGATCAATAAGCGAGAACGAGCGCATGAATGAACCCTTTATAAGTCAGGGGCCTGCCTGTCACTTCAAACATAAAATTGAGATTGATGTGCCTGGATGGATGATTTGGACTAGCTAGATGCTGGCCCACCTCCCCGCTGGCACTACTCCCGATATAGGGATTCGATCCAGCCAAAGCAGGTGCAGGGAAGAATCCAACCGGGCGATTAGTCTTTGTGTTATGAGCTTTCTTGGTGGAAACATGTACACTGGTCTATGTGCCTCACTGATTAGTAATGTTATACCATCCTGTAATAAAGAGACTAAAGATATGAAACCTACTCACTATCCATGGTACTTGTTGGCTCTCTCCCTCTTTCGCACTGATCTAGCCTCTAAGATATTTATAGAAATTTCTAAGATCTTTATAGATCTTTATATGAAACCAATTCTCAGACAGAGAAGAATGGATATCATGAAGAAAACCTAAATTTTATGGCTATAGAGGATGCAATTCCCAGAGGCCAGGCCAACAAGCCCTTCTGGGCTCATGGGGTTGACTTATTGGGATATTCTTTGGGGTCCAGGAGGCATGCCAATTTGCCATTTGAAGATCCTAATTCTCCTCGCCATTCGCAAATCGTTCGTCTGTGCTTATGCTCAGAGAGGACAGCTCAGCTTGAGAATGTAAGTTGATAATCTGTACTGATAGATTTATAGATAGTTTTGTAGCATTGCTGCAAGTCAATATCCAATACTGTGTACTGTTTGATTTAGTAGTGTCAGAGAAGTCATATGGGGAGGATAGGAATTATGTTATGCGGATATGAAGTCCATAAGGTTTATTTCCTAGTATCTAGGTCAATGAAGAGGATAGGAATTGTTCTGTAACTGTGGATAGGAAGTCCATAAGGTCTATAGCCTAGTGATAGCTAGGCCATAAAGTCTATTATCTTCCATGTTAATAGAGTTTATTGTCCACAAAGAGTTTATAGTCCATGAGGTCTTACATTTGTGCATTGTTAATGCCAGTAAATGCACACTAGGTTTTGTTCTCTACGTTATATCATTATAAATTAATGAACTATAAGTTCTATGATTTCATGAGTATCAATTTTGATGTTGATGGATTGCCATCACAGGTTTGCAAGACAGAAAGAACAACAATGTGTGGAGCTTTAACAGCAGCTGGGCTTAAAGCCACTTCCGTTCTCAAGGAGCTTGGCAATCGCTGGGAGCATTACTCTGTCATAACTCTGGTTGACTGCAGAAGCCTCGTTGGCAGCAGCCTATCTGATCATAGTGTTGGTAAGGTTTTGCCAATTCCATATTTGCACATTGCTTTATTTTATTTTGAATTACCACTGCTGCTTCAAAGTTTTGTCTAGTTTTCACAGTATGTTTTTGTATTTATTTACAGTTATCGGTTTCTGTAGGTTTAATTTATTTATGGCATGATTTCTTGCACTCTATGAACTGGGTTTTTCTAGTGTGAGCAGTCATGTTGTTCATGGTATATATGTTGTACAGATACACTTGTATTCAGTAAGAAAGCAATTGTGTGTGGTTCTATCAGCTACAAACAGTATTAGTATATCTCAATTTGTATACCCTTTATTTTTTTATTAATTTTCTTCTGATCAGTTGTGTGAATATTTGTATTGCTTCCCTTGACCCTTATTTTGGTTTCTTGTGGGCACGAAGGTTTCTACCATTCTGCTATTATGAATACCCATCATATCAATGAAACAGGGGACTTTTGGGAGCTGGCCAGACAATGCTCAAATGCACTTGATACATCTATGAGGAATCGAAAACATTTCACAGACATGAGTGATGTCAACTTCCTTATGTGCCAAGCAATTCAACATCCTTATTTAACTCCATCATCTTCACTTCGCACTTCACTTATTGTTGTATTTGAAGGTCCCATGGTGGACGAAATGGATGAATTGAAAAGGGCAATAGGTTTAGAGGATTATATGGGATGCTCTTCTGTTCATGGAGTAGGACCTTCTCTTGCAGTTTTTGATACAGTCAGAAATGGAGCTTTGGATTGTGCATGTGTATATCCCACATATTTGCATTCCAGAAAACAAATGCAAACTTTAATTAACTGTATGAAGAGTATCCTCATTGGTGCTGCTAAGCTCTGAGAGAAAGTGTCAGGTGCAGACCTTGACAGAAACCTGACTGTGCAAATGGGATAAAGGATATCATCTAGGAAAATCTTATGTAGCCATTGTTTTCGTTCATGCAAAGCAGTGTTTTTTTGTAGCACAGACTTTTATCATTAAATACTACCATATGATAAACAACGATCTTATCTATCAATTTGCAAGTATTGTTTATATTTTTCCCTCATATCTTTTCAGAGTGAGAATCCCAATTTCAATTTATTGAAAATAAAAATACACAAGTGTGGCCAAGCTCGGAATCCTATTGAGACAATAAGATGCAAGAGAATACACTGAGTCCTTATGTCCTTGGAGCACCTACTACATGAGAAAAAAAAAAAAAAAAATCACCTAGTTAATTCAAGGAAAATGATATAGCCTAAATCCAAAGAAATGCAGAGGTTCCATCTTTCCATAGGCGCATAATAATATTGTATGCATAAGAGATAACATATACATAACACAAATTTTCTCTGCTTTCTTTTATCTGTTGTCACCCAGATGGCCCTGGTTAGTTTTGTAGTCAAAAGTGGTCAAATCTTGTAGTCAATGGCTACAGAATTATTTGATGTTGTTGTCTGACATAAGGTTGTTTGCCTGTGCTGTAGTTGATCTATAAACTGAAGTATAACTAGAGGTGTTCTAGTTTTCAGCGGATATTTTATAGTATCTGAGAATTCATATGTATAGCACAAAGAAGTTCAATGCAATTCTTCACTATTAAGAAATATGTTAATAGATAGTAACCTTGTTTTCCTATTAGTGAACAAACATTTACATTCAGTCGGTATACATATTACAGGATTTCAAAACAAAAGGCTCAGAGTCTTTATAGAAATTTCACATATGGAAATTTCATTATGGCTTTCTAGTGGGAGTGATTAGCTTGTTGGAGACCAGAACTTCAGATGCTACCGAATACAAAAAACACTCTGATTTTCTTTTTTGCCTGCCTTTCTCGAAACCTCGTTCTGGATAATCCACTCATCGGAGGTATGAAAGTGAAGGACTTGAAATACCAACCTTCATCTCCCAGATGCTGGGAACTTGGGAGAGAATGCTGGATGGTTTCAAGATCTCACTTCTGTGGAATATGGTTTCAATATTTTCATGCTGATCCTGAGACCCCGGGTGAGCAATCTGTCATTAGCAGATCCCAGTCTTTAAGCAGTTAGTCCTGTTTGGACACTAGGAGATCCCTCTTTAGCTCCTTTTACTGCTTTCTTGAACCCCACCCATCTACTCCTGAACCTGGACCACCTGTAACTCTTGCTACTGATCTTTAGTCAAATCCATGAAGGGAGCATGCCAGGAAAGCATTTTTATTGTTGATGGCATAACTGCTGCAGGTCCAATTAGAGAAAAATTGTTTGATATGGACAGCAACAGAAAACATGAGGGATTCATTGACCCTGCCAAAATTGAGGGAAACAATGGCCAGGAAGCTGGAGAGAACCAAAATTTCGAAGTTGGAGAAAATATACAGATTGTGGTGAGCAAGTAGGAACCTTCCCAACTGGATACTCCGTTGAGGATCCATGAGGTTACGCCGGGATATAATATATCAACCTGTTTAAGCACCTTATTTGGCCTGGACTCTAGTATTCGATCCAAAAATTCATAACTTAGAAAAAGTTACAATATATCCCATTGTTTAAGTATGAATGAATCTCTTCTAGAAGACACAAAGAAAAGTCGGCAATGAGAGCATTCAGGTATTGAATTTTTCATTAAACATTATTTAGAATGTATTAATACTTATAAGTATCTTAAACATGTATTTGTGTGAAAATAAATTGAATTGGTTTATGTTTAAGGACAAGGCATCCAAGGCGAGGTTAACCAAGACAAAAGTCACTCATCGTAGTGGCCAGAAAGGTTTAAAAGCACTGATAACAACCTTTGTAAGTGTATTAAACATGTGATATTTTTTTAATAAATTTTGTACTAGAAGAAAGTCATTGTTATCTAATTTCTCCCTATTTACTGATTGATAGGAACTAAAATATGGAAGACCTCCAAATCATTTGGAAAAGGAGGTGCTGCAGGAAAAGAGATGGGTTGAATTTGTTGTTTGGATGGACTCCATGGTATGTAATCTTAGTTGGATTTCCAATATACTTTTAAACCATATTTTCATTTTATTTTTTAGTACTATTAGATATTATATCTTACTTCATTTTATGGTTAACATTGTATAACAAAAACATGCGTTGTGTTATGTAATTAATACTAACATGTAATATTGATTTTTTTTGTCAGAATGCTATAGGTAATGATTGCCAAGACGATGATCCAAATTATGTTCAACATATATCAGGAGATGATGAGGATGAGGATGAGGATGATGGTGGTGAAGGAGGAGATGATGATGATAGTTGCGGTGTTGGTGATGATGTGGATCAGAGTAATGAGGATGGGCAAGATGATCATGAGGATGATCTTGGTGGTGGTAGCTAGGCATGCACATGCATTGTTTTTTATGAAGAAATTATTGTGTAGAATGACATTGTTATGTTTAGATGGGTGTTGTGAATTTACCCTATATCAATGAGACATTTTGATTTTGTAATCATACGATGAGTTTGATTTATGTATGTTGTTAATTTATCGTAGAATAACGATATTCATGAAATATTTTGATTTGTTAATCATATTTGAATTTTACTTGTTTTGATTAAAAATAATACTGATTTTATTAGTATTATGTTGCTATTTTATACATGTTTTGAAAGTTGTTAATAACACATTGTTATTTTTTTGGATGGATGTTGTCAATTTCTCTTAAATTTCTTTACAAATGATTTTGAATTGTGATATCTGCTTTAATGATATTTAGAAACTATCATATATTTCACTATGAATCTATAAAGGGGGTCATATATGTAAAGAAAAATATACTCTATATAAGAAGTCAAATGCGGATGTAACCATGGATGCAAAATTGAAAGTAAAATTGGATGTTAAACTAGGAATTAATACAAAATGCAGACAATTGACATACAAAGTGTTTTAAATTAGAAGTGAAAAATTGTGCAATAGTTGACACAAAGAAGGGAACAAAACATGGCATACAAAAGGATATCAAATTGGGCAAAAACAAGGACACATAAATGGGCACCAAATTAGATGCAAAAAAAGACAACAACTAGATGTAAAATAAGATGCAAAGTTGAGCGTTAAAAAAAAGCAAAAAACGTTACAAATTAATATGCCAAATGATGATGCAAATAATGGTGTAAATTTGGGATGCAAACTTGGGTGCAAAAAAGGAAAAAAAAAAAAGATGTAAGAAAAGACATAAAACAAGATGCAAAATGGGGCTGAAAAAAGGTGAAACCAAGGATGCCATATTGGATGTAAAAAATGATTCCTAATCACATGCAAATTTAGGCTCGAACTCAGACACAAAATTATATGCAAATGTGGACACAAAATGAGGCAAAAAAAGATGCAAATTTGGATGGTGAAAACGATGTAAAACTAGACAGCAAAAAAATGCAAAATTGGATGAAAAAGTCGGTGTAAATAATGGTGCAACATTGGACACAAGTAGACACAAAAAAATGGTGCAAAAAGGGGCATAAAATAGCTTAAAATTGGATGCAAAACTTGGTGCAAAAACAAATACAAAAGTAGACGTAAAAAATGGCTCTAAATTGAATGTACCATTAGACACAAAATAAGATGCAAAGGTGGACACAACACATGACTCAACATAAGATGCAAATATAAATGCAAATTTGGATGCTCAAAATGATGTAACATTAGATGCAAGAGATGGTGTTAAAAATGATGCAAAATTGGATGAAACAAATGACGCAAAATATGGTGCAAAATGAGATGGGAAAAATGGAGACAAATCAAACATAAATGTGGATGTAAAAAATGGTCCAAAAAAAGATGCAAAAATGGGCACAAAAATGGATGCAAAATTTGGTGCTAAATCAAATTCAACACATGGTGCAAAGATAGGCACCAAAGCTGGTGCAAAAATAGAAGCAAAAACTAGTGTAAGACTAGATACAAAACCTGGCGTAAGACTAGATGCAAAAACTGACACAAAATGGATGCATAAAAAGACGTTAAATTGGATTCAAAATACAGTGTAAACTTGATGCAAATGATGGTGCAAAAATGGAAGCAAAGAATGACACAAAATAGGAAGCAAAAGAGAATGAAAAATAGATGCAAAAAATGACACAAAACTAGAAGCAAAACCTGTCATAAAATAAGATGCAAATCTTGGTTCAAAATTTGACGCAAAAAATGATGCATAGTTTGGTGTAAAAAATGATGCAAAATCTAGCGTGAAAAAGGATGCAAAATCAGGTGCAAAAAAGGACGCTTTAAAAATTGTACAATAGAGCCAGATTTAGCGCCAGGTTGCTCATCACAATTACAAAAAAAATGCACTAAAATCTGGCGCTAAATCTGGCGCAAATCGCTGGTTTTGTTGTAGTGTATGTTGTAGAGTTTGACTCTTCCTCCTTTAGCTTAAACTCTATATTCTTAGGTTCCTTTGGTAGGAATTCATGTTTAATAACATATTTCACCTCTCTAAACACCACATCTCGGTTGTACAAAACCTTCATTGTTTCTGGGTTCCAAATCTTATAACCTTTTAAACCATCCTTATACCCAATAAATATGCACCTTTCAGATTTACTATCCAACTTGGTTCTTTTATCCTTTGAAACATGTACATATGCATCAAACCAAATACTCTTAAATGTGAAAGAGAGGGTTTCTTACCAGTCCATACCTCTTGTGGAGACCTATCATGCAATGCTGATGAAGGTGATCTATTGACCATATAACATGCAGTCTCCACCACCTTTGCCCAGAATTCTTGTCCTAACTTGGCACCACTAAGCATGTTTCTTGCCATTTACATCAACGTCTTGTTCATACTTTCTGTAAATTCATTTTCCAGAGGTTTGTATGGATTATTCTTTTGTCATACTATACCACACTTCTTACAGAACTCTTCAAATTCTTTCTTGCAGAACTCTCCACCATTATCTGTCCTCAACACCTTTATCTTCTTCTTTGTCTAGTTTTCCACCAGAGCCTTAAATTCTTTGAACCTGTCAAAGACTTTAGATTTATTCCTGAGGAAATATATCTATGTATTCCTTGAGAATTCATCTATAAATGATACATAGTACACATACTTACCCAGTGATGGAAACGACACAGGTCCAAACACATCACTATGCACAAGCTCTAATATCCCTTTTGCCTTCTTAGCACTAGATGGGAAACTCACCCAATTTTTTTTCCCATATACACAATGTTCACAGATATAGAAATCCAAAGAGAAATTAGACATACCTTATACCATACCATTATCATGAAGTATTTGAAGGCCCTTCTCTCCAATATGTCGAAGCCTTTGATGCTATAGCATGGCATTTTCTCCAGAGACCACAAGGTTTTCTGCTCCACTTTCAAGAACCGCATAACTATTGCACCCATAAAAAACAGTGCTACCCAGAAGCTTGTACAAAATTCCAATCCGAACAACCCACATCAATACTAGCACTCCTCGAACCATCTTGCAGGTATCTTTCTCGAACACTGTTTTTACACCTGCATCATCCATCTTTCTTATAGAAATCAGATTTCTAGCCAATGCAGGAATATGCAGAACACTCAGAAGTGTTCTAATACTTCCACCTTGCAACTTCATCTTGACTTTTTCGTGTCTGGTAACTCTTTCCTTCCTATCACCCCCTAATAAGACATCACCACCATCATATTTCTCATACTCACAAAACCACTCCCTATGGGGAGTGAAGTGAAAGGATGCACCTGATTCAATAAACCATACCTCATGATCTACATGTGTACTTGAAGAAAAAGGAAATTACACATCCCCACCTTCATTTGAGGTATTTTTCACCTCTATAGAAGGAGCATCATCAAATCCATTTCCTTTCTTAAGAGCTTTAGATCTATAATCCGTTTTGAAGTGCCCTTCCTTTCCAAATTTCCATCACACCTTTTCAGGTTTTCTTGGAGATTTAGATCTCCCTTTAGATGAAGATCTCCCACTTGAGGACTTATTTTTGTTTCTATTATGGCATCATCCTCATAAAAACAAGGCATCACCATTCTAAAACGCCATATTTTTCCATCTCATCTCCTTTGACAAAAAGGATGATACTATTTCATCAAACTACAAGGTAGTTGTATTGCTACCTATTTCAACAACCAGACTATCCCATGAATCCAGTAGAGAACACAACAAATTGATGCACTTATCTTCAACTGAAATTTTAATATCAACAAATAACAACTGACTTACCACAGTGTTGAAGGCATTCAGATGCTCTATCACCAAGTCTCCATCCTTCATCCTCAGGTTATACAATTTTTTTCGTAGGAATAGTTTATTCACCAAAGACTTAGATTGGTACAAATTCCCTAACTTCTCCCATAAATCCTTCTCCAAAGCTTCCCCTGATACATTTAACAATATTGAATTAGAGATACACAATCATATTGTGCTCTTTGCTTTCCAATCCAACTTCTTCCAGTCTTCATCGGACATTGTCATTGGTTTAGTACCCAGATCTACCACGATCCACTAATATTTATCCACTAGCAGATCCTCTGTCTTGATTTTCCACAGCTCAAAACTCTGACCATTAAATTTCTCAATCTCTATCTTCCAACTGCTCTCCATCTTATTTTTCTAGATAGCTTGTAATAGGATGAACTATATTATTTATTCTTAAATCCATATTTATCTCTCTTCTTCCATGTTATTTGGGGCTCCATATTGTGCTTGGGCTAGTCATAGATATATTTAGCCTTCTTGATGGTGTCATCAAGTGTTTTTGGCTCCACAAACTCAATGTGATTTTGATAAGAATTTGGTAGTCCATTGTGAAAGCATTGTATCTTCACTTTCCCGCACTTGATATAAGGCACATACCTTAGGAATTCTACAAATTTATTTTTTTAAGCATCCATCGTACGTTGTCCCAATCTATGTTCATGGAGCTCTCTAATATTTCCATTATAATACCTTTTATATATGTAGTTTTCTACCATCACCTACTTACTACCTACTTTATCTTAGCATTTTTACTTCTTTATTTGGGTGCACTTAGACTGGCAAACCCTTATCAATCTTTCTTTTCTTTTACATGGTAATTCCTATCTAAGTCTACACTTATTATAGCCAAGGGTTCAGATTAAACTGTTGAGCTCCTTTTTTCACTCTACCTATCTACTTATCTGCCAAGATTACACTGTTTGACCAGATCTTTATTCTCTATTTCTACAACATGAAATTGAAAATATGAACTAGCCAAGTTTAAACTGTTTGACTATATTATTCATGAATTGTGGCATAAGTGACAAAACTGCACATAATTTTTATTGTACAAAAGTAAAAGAGTAGTGGCATTTAGACTTGCACACTTTCTTGGTATTTCTTTTTGTTGGGGTTCATTTTCTTTCATTTTTTTAACCATCTTTTATTATTTTCACCCTTTGGTTTTTCTTTTAGGGTAGAGCCTCTTTACATTTTTTAAATTTTTTCATTTTTTACAAACATGGAAAACCTTTGCAACAAGTAAAGGTACGAACATATTACATAGCTCATCAAGTCAATCATGATATATGACACCTATTGGTATAGGGGCATCACAGTGGCTCCACTTGGGGATGGCTTTCCCTGGTGGAAATTCAAGAATAGTATATCAGAGGCCTTTGAATGACTTTGACTGTGCTCTGCAATCTTCTTCTGCTTGCTGCTTTATTATATGTATGACAGTAATGCTTCTGGAGCTTAGGGCCTTCTCTTCGGGCTTCAACTCCAAAATTACCATCCAATCAACACCAAACCTTTATTCTCCCTTCTTGAATCCCACTTGAGCACCTTGTCACTTAGGTAGGAATATTCAGCCTTGGTCTTTTTATTAAAAATCTTCTTAACCTTTTCTTGCACACTAGAGATCTAACCTAAAACTAAAAGGTGCTGCAACCTTCAAACCAAATTAGTAAATCATCAAGATCTTAGAGCCTTTTGATTGGATTCAAATCTTTAAGGATTTATTTCATAATCTACTAAAAATTGAATTAAATCAAACTGAAATCCTACCTACTTACTCTAATCATCTTTCTGACTGCTGGTTAGGTAAAATTAAACAACCAATGCAACCACTCAAGTAGTATATATGTTGATGGATTTTGCTGCTTGGGCTTATTGGTGGTTAAAATTGGGATATTGAAATCAAATATAGCTTTGTTAACCTTTGAGAAGATAAGGAAATTCTTGATTTCCTTTTTGACTCTAGAAACTGTACAAAAGGATCTTGTAAAATATGTACACTATTTTTGAACTAATTCAAACAACTATGTAATTGTTCTGGATAGCCTCCATGCCATGAAACTAAAATGTCACTTTTACCTTTACCACCCTGCAGACTTTCAGTTGAGCATTGTGATGATACTTCTATTGATTGAAATGTCTGGCTGGTGAAACCATTATCATCTTGATTTTGACTCTCATAGTTTGTTAATGGAGAAAAATTATGGTTGCATTCATTATCAAATTCATCAGTTATGGGATCATGAAAAACTTGGAAGGATTGTTGCAACTTATTACATATAGGTTTGACTGGAACTTCATAGTTTCTACAAGCTGCTCACCCTTTTCTTTAGAGATTTTATACCACATTCCCTTTAAAAACTGAAATGATTCAAAATAAAGAGGCAAAGAAGCTTCACTTATTTCCAAATTTTTTGCATTTTCTTCCTCACTTTAATAGCTGAAATGAACAAGCTGATCACTATTCTCAAGTTGGTGAAACTGGATTTCCTTATTCCCAAAACTAGCCTCCGATTGCTCTGTAAAGTTAGTTTGGATTTGAAGAACATAATTATCATCATACTGATCACATTTGGGAAAATCATCAAAAGAAGTAATGTCATCAAACACACACATTAGATCAGGAGATTTCTTCTCCACATAATGCTTTATAAATCTATCTTCTGATCTATGGTAGTTGGAATTAGCAGGAATTTGTTCATGATTCTTAATCTCTTCTTGTACTGATGGCTGCAATATATTGACCAAAGGATAATGGTAATCCTACCATATAAGATCTTCTAGATGATTTGTACCAGGAAAACAAACCTCATTCCAAACTGCTGCTTGATTTAAGTGATTGGCCAATTGTTTCTCCTGCTTATTATCCATTGTAACCAAGTGCTTTGAATACTCTTGATCTTCATCAAATATAACATCCTTATCACATACAACAGGAAAATCCTTATCATTATCTTTGTCATATAGAAACTTGCAAGGGAGTTGCAAACTCTCATTAATTTTAGATGGAAGATCATGATCTATCAAGGTATGTTGTCTTATCTCATTTATATGCAAGGAAAGGAAATTTGTGACATGGTTTTCATCAAATAAATTTGACTAGTCTTTAATTTCTGAAGAAACCACTACTTGCTGAAGATGGTCTTGTGGTTCAATACTTTTAAGCTCTATCGCCTCTACCTCCAGATCTCTAGACTGTTGTTGGTTTTCAATGCTGTTTTCTATTTGAGCAAGTTTAGAGAACTAAATTTTTTCTTTATTCTGATCAGTTTGTTGTGCTGCAAGAATTGTTTCCTGTGGGGAAAATTCATGGGCCTCTGAACAACATACATCATCTCTTTCTTTCTGAGGGGAATAATTCAGGCAAGGCTTCCACTTTTTGAAAAGATTCTAAAACCTCTAATATTTCATGATCCATGAATTGATCATCATCATCATAGTAATTTTCAAGATATTGAATAAAACTTTCAAAATTGTCAGAGCAGTCTTGGATTAGCAATAGAGATGAATAACTTTCCTTGTATTTGTCATGAAATACAACATGAAAATGCTTTAAAGAACATATGTTAGAGGCTGGTAGATTTTCATACCAAGATCTAGCTTTTTCTTCTAAAGTTACCATAAATATTTTCATAAGACAATCTTCATGGAATTTGAATTTAAACTTTCGAATGTGCATATGAAATTTTAATAAATGTAAAGCAACGCCATCTCCTATTTCATCTTTAAGCAATGGAAGACTTTTTGAACAATTAAAGTTGGGAAAAGGATTTGGAAAACCTATAATCTTTGACCTATGCAAAGGAGCATACCTACATTGATTTATTAAATTCATCTTGAAAACACTCGATGCTAAAATTGGGTCACCATAGGTTCTCAACAACTCTGGATTATTTTAGTAGTGGAGTCTTGAGTGTTTGAGGCTTCTTGATTAGAAAGTGATCATCATATGTTTCAAAAGGATGATATATATTTACAATTTTCAAAGGAAAATAATTAAAAATTAATCTAAAACCTTCTCTAAAATACAATATACATTGGAAAAATCTATCAATTTAGAAAGAACATAATGTCTTGGATAACAATCCAAGTTAAAAGCCCGATATTTTTGTATTGTTCTTTCAAGTTAATTCCTCCAGTGGAGTCTTAGTTGTGAAATTGATGTGGAGTCGCCAGGTGGATGATTTTAACCTTTGTGTGTCTGATCATTGTCCATCATCATAGATCAGATCTAAACCTGTAAAAAAATTCTGAAGAAAAATAGTAAATAACTTTAAATCATTCCTTTAAGATACATAAAATATTTAATTTAGTGCTTTCTCAAAGGTTTATTTTAACTCAGGATTTGTTCTTCCCCAGTGGAGTTGCGACTATGTTATCACTCAAATTTTCCTTTGAAGTAATTGGAAGAAGGAAAGGAGGTCCGAGGTAACCACAAACCAAATTTTAGGTACAGAATCTAGCCAATATGTACTCAGAGAGGGCTCTGTCTTTATTATTTAGCTTTGTTTAGTAAGGTTTTAGGCTAGGTATGAAAGCTTGGGGGTTTTGATTGTGTTTGGTGGTGTATCTCAAGAACAGATGGATAGAATAGAGTAGATCAGGCCATTGGGCTATGGAGTCAACTACAGATGGCTAAACTGGATTTGGGTGATTCAGCAAAGGAGGGCTTCATAGGGCAAGATAGTTAAACAAGGAACAAATGGTAGCTTGAAAGAATGGAATGGATTTGAAAGGGATGAAGGGCAATTAAGAATCCTTCAACAAGTTTCAAAAGGAAAGAAAATGAATGATCACTAATAAAAAGCAATTAAGGATTTCTTACTAAATGATTAAAATGATTAAACTAAGAAGCAAAGAGCAGTTAAGAATTCCTTGCCTATGATAGTTTAGAGGAAAAAATTTAGAATAAAAATGATTTTAAATACAGATTGCAATTAATCACTTTCTAAAATATACTTTTTCGTTTAATATTCAGACATGAACACAAATGAAATATTAAACCAGAAAAAGATAACACATGAGATATAGAATACTTATTTGTTCAATGTTTAACACATGAATCCTGTAAAAAGTCCCTTGCTTTATTTCTTCATCCAGCCAGCCATACAAGAGTTGATCAACAACTTTTCTTTCCCAAAATAATAATTCTATAGAAATGTCTAAGAATCCACACAAAAATACTTCAAATGAAGAAGTATTTATACTAATTATAAACTGAAATATCTTGAAAAAAATATCAAGATTGGTTTACAAATATCTCAAACTACTTTACAATAATAGAACTTAAATAAAGGACATTCAAAACTATTGAATCTATTTGGAACTATTTCTATGGATTTATGGTGACAAAGAAGAGAAAGTCTAATTTGGTAGCAACTCTTAGTTGATGATGAGGCATCCCAGTCACTAACTGCATCCTTCCTTTGTGCATTCTGCCCCAGAAATTTTGCAAACTTAGGGTCCAATGATATACTTTTATATCTAAATCCGTGATAGATATGTAAAAAGAGAAAGAGGTTTTGTAGATAGGAATGTGTTTGAGATAATCCTCTCTCAGTTTCCTAAAATTTATCTCCAGTTTTTCACAATATTCTTTGCAAAAAGATGTCAAAACAAGACTTTGCACAAACTGAAAAATAGGTTGTGAAGACATGCACTTATCTCCCTCTTGGTAATACCTGTGTAACATGCGAGATAATTTTTTTTAGATTAGCCTGTTAGGAACAAAAACCTCCTCCAGTTTCTCGAAATACTTCTTGGATTGGCCACAATAGTTTCTGTAAAACTATGACTTAAAAAAGAAATTTCTGAAGAATGTACCATTTCTGCTCTGATTTCATCTTTTAACCTTAAATTCCATTCAACTATTTTTCACTTTTACTTTGGATAAACTTCATTGCAGCTGGTGAAAGTGTTTTCATATTTGTTTAACCCTTAATGTCTTCATGTTTACTTTTACTGTTTACTGTTTACTTTTTACTTTTACCGCTCTGTTTTTTCATCTGTCTTCCTTCCCTCCTCTTTATCTCCATGCTAGCTGATTTACTTGACTTGGTCTTCAATCTGATACTCTTTAATCCTGATACACTTTAAATATTCTTTACTGTGTCCTTTTACCTTCCATCTCTTTTTGAATAGATTTGATAACAATCTTGGAGTAAACATGTCTTATGACTAGTATTAAGACTGTTTATCCAAGGCTGCAGTCTTTTGATTACCTATTATGGAGTGAATGGTAATGGTGTACTGGTTGACTTGGAAGCACACCATGGACTGGAGCGGCATTGGGCAGCAACTTTCAGGGTGGTTGATGGTTTTGGGTATGAGTTGGTCATTTTCTACGTACTGGTTGCATGCATGAGTTTTTCAGAATAAGGACAAAAAATGGATTAACTTTGTTTTTGTGCAAAGTCAAAGTTTTTGGTGGGTTTCGTGATTTGGACAAATGGCATCAGCAGGAAATTGATTTGATGTTTTTTCAGTAGCGGGAGGCAGTAAGCAGTTTTCATCGCACCGCTCATGGAGGGGAGGCGGTATTTGGGCTCATCCTCGCGATACCATACGATGAGTGACACGTGGAAAGGGTATTGTTTGTGAAACCGCTTCATGATCACGCGCTAACATTTGGTCGCGGAGGTCCATGCGATATGCATGATAGCCATTGGATGTGGGGACCTTGATCGGACGGCTATCGGGGAGGCGAGGTGACGGGAGTTTAATGAGGGCGGGCCCAACGTAATTAAAGATTTTTTAATCATATCGGGAGCAATGGGATTGGTTGGAAAAGTTATTAATTAACCATGGTGGTTAATTAATTTTTTTTTAGTGTGGCAGGGGTTGGGGTTCTTAATTAGTTACAGATTAACTAATTAATCCCAATTAGGAATGTATTATGGTTATATTTTAACCAAGGGGTGGGATATGTAAAATTTGGGGATTTTGTATAGTTATAATAATACGGGAACGGGTATATTTTTATAGGGGATTTACTTAATAATATAAATTAGTAGTTAATATGACACAATGAATGGAAAAGCGCTAAGTTTAAAACATTTTGATGTGTGTAAAAACTTAGGCTAAAGTGAAAAAAAAGGGTTTTTATGGAAAATGTTGTAATTTTCCTAAGTAAAATAGGTTTTTATTTAGGAAAAACTTTATCAAGGGAATGAATGATTTTATGAAGGGGTGAATTTTGATTTTAAGTACTTAGGCATTATAAATTATTGGGCTGAGGGTCTAGTCCCTCCAAAAGTCAGAGAAATGATGTGAACCCCTCTAATTTGATAAATACCTTGGCACTTAGGGGAAATTAGTGAAAATTTAGGAGAAATGAGTAGGGAAGTTAATTATTTTGACTTTGCTTCCTTGATGTGTTGTTTCTAATGTGAGTTGTTCTTTGTCCAAGTGATGAAAGAAAAATATTTACATATTTAGAATCATCATTCACCACATATCATTCTGCAACCATCACCTACTTACCCTACCTACTTTATCTTAGCATTTTTGCTTCTTTATTTGGGTGCACGTAGACTGGAAAACCCTTATCAATCTTTCTTTTCTTTTACATGGTAATTCCTATCTAAGTCTACACTTATTACATCCAAGGGCTCAAATTAAACTGTTGAGCTCCTTTTTTCACTCTACCTATCTACTTATCTACCAAGATTGCACTATTTGGTTAGATCTTTAATCTCTATTTCTACGACATGAAATTGATATGAACTAGCCAAGTTTAAATTGTTTGACTATTCGTGAATTGTGGCTTAAGTGACAAAACTGCACACAATTTTTATTGTACAAAAGTAAAAGAGTAGTGGCATTTAGACTTGCACACTTTCCTGATCTTTCTTTTTGTTGGGGTTCATTTTCTTTCATTTTTTAAACCATCTTTTATTCTTTTCACCCTTTGATTTCTCTTTTAGGTTATACCCTCTTTACATTTTTTAAATTTTTTTATTTTTTTACAAATATGGAAAATCTTGCAACAAGTAAAGGTACGAACATATTACATAGCTCATCAAGTCAATCATGATATATGACACCTATTGGTATAGGGGCATAACAGTAGCTTCCAAACTTGATATCTCCACTAGTATTTATTTCTTCATTTCTTCCATAGTGGATCCTGTGGACAACTCTATTCTCTGCCTGGACTCTTGCAAGTTCTTCGCCATTTATTCATTTTATACTATCAAGAACTTGACTGTCGAACTCATGGCTTCTACATAAGCCTTAGAAGCCTTGACCACGGCAAGTGGATGTCTTCTAAAATTTGGTACAATCACCCTTTCATCTTTGTGTGCAGCTGATGTATGATCATCTGGGAGTTGCTTTCTTCATGCATGTACAATCCTCTACTGCGTCTCGTCAAATGCCAGATTGTACAGATCTGTCTCCAGATCATCTTCAAGGAGAACAACTTATCCTTGCTCACTTAGGACTGGTTGTGGTTCTGGAGGTGGCAGAGACTATGGTACGACCTTGGATGCCCTTGGCATGAGATTGATGTCTTGGTCCTATAGATCTAGTTCTATCTCCATGTTTGTTACCTCAACCAACTGCTCAACCTGCTGAGCAAGTTCTCGAACCTACACCTGCTCACCCTATTCATCATCTAGTGGCTACTCTACTGTCTCAAACTGTATCTGCACAATTTTCTTTGATAGTGCACCTTATCCTTTTTCCTGTTCCTGTTTCTGCTTTCTACATTCTCTCTCCTCCTAAGCTCTTGTTCTGCTTACACCTTCTTCTCTGTCTCTTGTAATCTCCTTTCCATCTCTTCCAATATTTGCTTCTCCCTCTTTCTTTGCGATACTCTGTCACCTATTTGCATCTATCTCCAAAGCTACCCTCTCAACAAGTGGATCTTCTTTTAACTTGTAGCTTTACTTAGCCTCTACACTCTCGACAATCTTCCTCTTGACTTTGTATTGCATCAGTTTTCTACTCACTACTGCTATTTTCTCTTATTCCCGTGGTGTTGTTGCCTGCAGTGTTGCTTTCCATTCTACATCCATGTTGACTAGTTCATTGAGCCTAGAGAAGTTATAGCAATACCTCCAAGGATATTCCTCTCGCCAATGACATGCCCCGTGGACTGACGAGAAGTACACCTTCACACAGTGGTTCTTACATATGCAAAGCAGATCATATGGATTGAAACTCTCGGTCTCGAGCTCTACATCCTTCAAGGTACAGATCTAGTACAACCCAATCTAAAAAGGAAGAGTAAGCCATGGTGCCTTCTTCCTCCCGTGCATTGTTGTTGACAACCCTATGGAGATGTGGTACGCAACCTCTTGCAGGACCACTTGTCCGTGGCAAACCTTGGTAGCTCATGCGGAGGCCTCTCCACACCAAACATTCTGATGAAGATGTCACCGGGTGAGGCATACCAATCTACAATGTTGAGTAATGCCTGCATCACTCCCTAGGACATGCAAGGTGGGTCTTGTTCAAATATCATCCTATACAATGGGGTGATGAAGTGGTCAGACAACCTTGCCATGACTCCTCGGTAGCTGCATTCAGAGCACAACTTGCAATAAACATTCACAACATATTCTAATGGTGTCCATTTCCAACCCATGCCATGGAATTGTTGTTGGGCACATATTGCATCAACCAGGTATGCAAACATATAGAATCTTGCTTGTCCATCCTTAAGTGGATTTTGGGCATTTGACACATGCACTTTTAGCTAAAGAGCCAACATGTACAACCAATTGAAAGGCCTTCCTTCATTTTCCAACTAATCCAACCTAACAACCCAACTCTGTGTGAAGGTCTTCATGCTTTCCTGGCCATACAAGCGACATGCAAAGATGACCAGGAGTTGGTAAGCATTCTTGGGTGACTTCGTCTTGTAGACCTGGCTGGGTGTCCTCCTGAATATTGATGGAACTTTTACCCAACGCTTCAAGATATCTCTTGAGTTCACATTGTTGTTAGGAGTGAAGAACAGTGCATCCATGTAGTTCACCGGCTGCGAAAAGTGATACATCTGATGGTATTTTTCCTTCCTGAAGGTGGAAATTTGTGTTCCAGTGGTGTTTCTTAGTGTCATCGTCTTGGGATCAGTATGTGAGACAACCCAGTGAATGATATCTGTGCATGGGAAGGCACGATACCTGCATGCAACCCTGTACAAGCATGCCTTATGAATTTTGACAAAGACTTATCGATCTTCCATATCTTCCTTGAAAGTGCCTACAAATATGTACTTTATCTCTTGCCATGTGATCTTCATGTCCTTCTCTATGAAAAATTGTGTGTCTGCATAGACGGGAAAGTTTATTGGCACCTATTCAATCACGTCTCCAGTGTTTCTCTCTATAGTGCCCTTTGATCCATCTATCTTGGAAACCATGATGCATGCACTGCTAAGGCACTGCTCAACAACTAATGTACTTGGAGACATAACAAACACTCATGACAAGAAAATTTTAGTTTAAAAAACACAATTCGCTTCTCAAATCGATCATGCAACTGACTGGGTGACTCATGGGCAAGATTGTGCAGTAGTGACTCTGAGGGATGGGAGAATGTCATCTAGAACTACACATTGCACAGTCCCAACAACCAATGAGCTTGTTGCTGACTAGAACTATGCAGAGTGCAGTCCAGTTGGGCTGACTGTGGACTGGAACTGCACAATGCATAGTTCAGTTTGGCTTGACTACTAGCTGGGACTGCGCATTACGCAATCCTAGTGGGCGATACTGGGCATTGAATCCCATAACAACACAGAGCACAGTTGGGAGCCAATGACAGGTAGTCTCTGTGAAAATCTTGGGGCCAAGGCAAAGCCTCGAGTTCAGTAATGCGCAGAGCATGCCGGTGAAAGAAAGATCTCAGCCAAGGCAGCCCAGATCTGCCCGAGGGAAAATTTAAAATGAGTAGATTTGAAAGCGAAAGAAATGGATGATGTAGGAAGGAGTGAATGATCATGCATGCAATAAAAACCAATGCAGGAAACAATGAAATGAACAAACAACGAAACTGGTGGAGAGGGTCACCACAATAATGGTTGTTACTGCAAAAACAATGTTATGCATGCAATGCTTAACAAAGGCAATGAAAACTTGAAAAAACACTTCTACAAGTTTAAAAAAAACTAAAACTCTAGTGATCGTTCAATAAAACATGCAAAAAAGCACTCACATAAGCTAAGGAAATAAAAGCAAAAGACTTGGAAAGAAAACTTACCCGGAAAAGTTGTGTTAGTTGTGTCGAAGGTTCCTAGATGCCTTGGGAATGCCAGAGTTTCACGATTGAACGTGTAGAATGAGCTTTATGGCATCTTTTAAATACATTTGGAAGATTTAAGGTTTATGACATGCATGCCACAAATCTAAGAGAAAGTGACACTTGGCAGGAAATTTCTAAAATCAACTTTGCATGTAACTCTCAGTGCTAAAAATAGATCCCTATTTTTAGGGATGTTTTTTTATTTTTTCTTTTTTTATTTTTCTGGGAAAGGATGCCATGCATGCATAAGAATATTGCGCAGTTGTGGAGGGAACTGGGCAACTTTTGGGCACATGCATCAGACATCAACATGAGGAAATATTTTGTGCAATTCCTGGGCTGAGTGGCTCTTGCTGCCTCTCATGCTTTGTGCAATTTCCTAGCTGAAGACAAGGTGTCATCTAGGTCTATGTAATTCTTGAGCCAAAACCCAGTGCCTCGACATCCTACAAAATTTTCCTGAGCAAGGCAATATGACTGCTCTATGAATTTCCAAAGAGCAGTGATGACAAATTTCTCTACACATTTCTGGATAGTAGTGCTGACTGTCAAGCTGCTCTTTACAATTCCTAAGAGCAAGGCTAGTTACCCTCTAGGATTTCACATTTTGGAAAGACAGTGCCAAAACCGAATGTGAACCAAGTCATGGGATCAACTTATGGGTGGTCGACAAGAACAAGTTAGAAAACACAAGTTGTAAAGTGAAAAATAACTTCAAATAAAAAACAAGTACCTGAGTAGTGCAAGACATGCTACTAAGATTTTTTGGAGGGAGGCTCCAAAATGAAGCAAGGGAAACATTTTGGAGGGTAGTTATAACCACTACAACATTAGCGACACACTAGTAGAACTCCAGCTCTCTATATGAACCTAGTTTCGTGAAAAGTGAGTCTAACTCCTCCGGAAGTATTGTTTGATTCTTTGATCATCAAAGCTGCTACACTAGCTTGTGTTAAAGATATAGTCCTTGCAATTCTCTTGATCGGTCAGAACACATACCAAGCCAATTCAACTGATTTTTTTTTATTGGGGATGAGGGGTATATTAATGCACAAGTAATATGACTGTTATAGTTTTAGTTTTGTCTTTGGTGTTGCTTTGCTGCCATCAAGCCTGGATAGTACCCCAATTGAGTCACGAAGGGACACAAGCATCAATCCGCTTCTAACAAACCTAGTCAGTACCTCGGCAGAGTTACTTGCATCACCTCTTTGTGCAGGAAGCCTTTCTCTTCTTTCACCTTTATTTATTTTTTCATTTTTCATTTTCTTCATTTTCAAAGAACTGTGCATAGGCACTTATTTATTTCATGAGGCAGAAGAGGGATCCCAAATTATTGAGAGCAAAAGATGATGTCCCTTCAAAGAAGTATCTTATATATACCTTTGACATACTTCTTAAGGTTTCCCCCCTCACCTTACTCTACTTAACTGAGCTGACAAGGGTTAAATGAATATAGAAAAATCGATTACAATAGGCGGTACTAGTTAAAAGTGCAAGCTTTGTGTTTTCACCAAGACTCACTCTGAACAAAACATATTTTCCATTGGGGTACCATCAATTGAAGACAACAAGCTCTTCATAAAGAGAGAGGACAATACATAACCAATATGTGATATCTGTAGAAGTCCTCTTGTACTTCACCTTACTTGTCTCTGGAGTCAAACACGGTTTCATGCGAAACTAAACCTACGGCTGCATAACAAGAAAACAAAATAAGAAAGCCAAGGAAAGAAGCAAATGAAAGAAAAACCTGAAAGCAAAGAAAACATGCAATAAAAGCAAACCAAAAAGAGCAACAAACATGCAAACAAACACTACTCCTACTCCTATGCTAAACAGTGCATGGGCTTACTCACGTGAAGTGATATTTCCAATGCAGCCACCGACACATTGGTTGGCCCATGTTGGTGAAGGCATGGTTGACAAGAAATATAAACATTTAAACCAAAGCACAAAATAGATAAGACAATAAATACCAACATACTCGATGTTTGAATGTGTCCACAGAAAAGAACAGAGTAAAAGCGCAAGACAAACATTCTGCAGACATACCATGGTGATGCAACACACTATGTGCGGATGACAAACATGAACACTCTTTTGAACTGGACAAATGAGAAAACATGAAAAAGTATGACAACTTTCGTTTAGCAAGGGTGCTCATTGTGTATGAATCCTCTAATGCATGAGTGATGGGATTGTATGATTTAGGTGGAGAATGTGAAATCTATGAACTCGATGAATCTTCAATGCAAATAGGAGAGTGATGAAGAGCCCAAGTGTTTCAACATATTTCTAATCGGAAGTGGAACTCACCTTAAGACAGTGGGGACCTAACATAACCATCATCTTGAGATGAAGTGCCTCGATAACTTGAGGGGTTTCTACTTCATCATCAGATAGATTATCTAAGACCGGTGGCTTAGAAAGATCAATAACGGATGAGTCAACATCTTGATTGAATGAAGGAGTAAAGAGATCACGACAACCACAATTAGAAAATTTGATATGTTCATTGGCATCCTCATGATCTAACGAATCACACTAAGGGGTTGATGAGAAACAAGAATGTTAACCCTTCTAGTTTTTAGAAAGAAATTATGATATATTTGGAGGATTTTGAAAGAAATATGTGTCCTCTTTGCAATCAAATGAAAAACTGACATCCGGTGGGTTCTGTGAATGATCGGAAGTAAAAACATGTAGGGATGGATTTTCACAGGACAAATAAAAAATGGTAGAATAGAAAAATATGTCAAGAAACAGGAGATGAGGTGTGGATGGAAGGAGGTCATCCTTCATCGCAGGTTCTTTTTTAGGTTCCCACACATCCTCATCATAAATGACAACATAGGTTGCCTACTCAACACTAACTCCGTAGACAACTTGATCCTCATGAACAAAAAATGTGGAGTCTAGAATGGGAGAACACAACACCATACAATCTGAAGGATCAAAGGAACTAGAGGACAGAGGTTGAGAAGACAAGACAACATGAAAACCAACAGGCTTGCAAGCCAAATCTGCATAGATGTTCAAAGCAAGTGGATGGGAGGATGTGCCAGTTCAACAGGTGTGCACGCACCTTCTCCCACCTTGAACTGTGGAGCTAGATCAGTTTGATGAGAGGAATACGGAGGGTCATTTATGAAAACAACCTTGTACATCTTAGGTTTGGTAGCTCTAACACCGGGGTATGATAGGAGGGTTTTGAATGATTCTAAGATATGCATATTTGTAGATATGTGAAGAAGATACTGAAATATTTCATTGAGAAACTTCCAATCAATTTCATTTTCAGGAATTTGAAATGCAAGATTACAGAAACATTTGTGAAATTGTTGAACAGATTCATTAGGTGCTTTCCATAATTTCATATTTGTTTTGTTGAGTGCTCTACAATTGTATCAATATAAAGCACATGCCAACTCTCCAATAAATTGATCAAAAGAGTGCATAGATGTTGTGGGCAATGTGACACACCATTGTAGTGTGTGACCTCCAAACATGAATGTGAACAACGAGAAGGCAATGTGATCCTCATGGATTTTATTTCTTTCACAGAAACCCATGAAGGCCACACCATGGCTAAGAAAAGTTGCTCCACCTTCACCATCATACAAGTTATGTGACAAGTCATTATAGAGATCCTCTGACACTTCAAAATCATGTTTGTGAGATAGACATGTTGGAGGTTGAATTGTAATGTTAGTAATGAAAGATGTGTAGAGATTCAAAATATACTTTGAGGACTCAACATGTCATCTGGCCCTCCTTCTAGCACCAGAAATGTTGACAGTGTTGGACCCGCTAACATGTTAGGGATCTCCCCAGTAAGAAGTCCCAACTAGACCTCAGACTGTTTGGAGTAGGAGTCCCAGGAGTGGGTAGTTCAGTAGTGCCTTGATTGTGGTATCGCGCAGAGGTAAGGAAGATAACTTTGTCAGAAGAAAGTGTGTGACCTTGCAGCAAGTCAAGTGAGATGCATGGGAGTTTCTAACACACGGAGGCAAAAAGGAAGTGTGTCCCTTAGAAGCCTATAATAGTACACAGCCTGAAAGGAACACATGAGCTGAATGACATCACAAGTTGGAAAGAAGATTAGTCAACAATCTAAAGTGATGGGTTAAACCAAAAACATGATTTCAACAAGATTCATACAATCATATACAAAACAGTTCATACACGAATGCGTAAGTTAAATAACATACATTGTTAAATAAACCAGAATAGTCCAACTACAATAACAACATATGCATGAAAACGTGTTGGCTTTGTTATATATATAAAAAATGAAAGTTCCATCCATACATACACCATTGACAACCACTAGCCCCAATAGTGGAACATTACAGTCAACACTACTTGCTCCTCCAAAGAGATGTACTCACTCTACACTATGGAGAAGCGAAGGCTTGTCACAATACTCTCCAACCCTTCTTTAAGAAATGCCTAGCCAAAATCTTGGCTCCCAAAAAGCTTGTTCTATGAGTTATGAGGTTATATATATAGCAAAGGGTGGGGTGACCCTTGACATTCCCCTTTGACTCTTGGACTACCCTCATGACTCTTCACATTACAATAGTGATTTTTCACATTCCACTAATGACACTTGGAATTTCACTTACAATACATTTACAATAATACAATTTCCACATATACCCATGTGGGACAAAATAGGCTTGAGTCACCCTGACAAGAAAAACAACATCACTCGGGGTCTTGGGGGAAGACCAACTTAGTAACCTCCTCGTGGTGATCTTCGATGATGAACTGATACCAATCTTGGTACCACTCTATTGTGTCCCCATACTTTTTGATGGCATATTTGTCGAAGTATACCCTTGCCTCCATGGCTTCCAGTTATATGGTTCTGAAACCTCTATCCAGCTCATCCTGAAGCATGCACAACACTATCCTGAGTATGGTTGGACCACCGATCTACCTCTGCAGGTTTTATACACTGAGATGAAAGTCATTGCTAGTGGCTTCACACATCAACTGCCCAATGTACCTCTCAACATCCAGCATGACTCGATTCTTCCTCATGGCTTGGGTGAGGGTTCTGATGGAAGGGATATTGTGCATTCACACTATGACATCCAGAATCTTGAACAACTATGCATAGAAAGCCTCAATGCTAGTGATGAGTAGAGGGAGCTGCTCATAACTCTGGATCTACATCTGAATCTGTGCTTTGTCTAGCTCAGCCTGTGGCTTCATCTTCTTGTGCAAGTAAAGTGAGGATCCCTTGTACCTCATTTTCCACTCTTTCATGTGTGCAATCGTAGTGTGAATGTCTTTGAGAGTTTGTGCTGTCTTCACGCGCTGCTACTGAAAACCTTATAGATGGAAAACTGCTTTATGCATGGTGACAAATCTTCTATGCACCATCTCCATGGTAGCTTCCAAAGTTGATATCTCCTCCAGTATTGATTTCTTCATTTCTACCATAGCATATTCTGTGGACTGCTCTATTCTCTTCCTGACCTCTTGCAAGTCCTTCGTCATTAGTTCATTTTTTTCTATCAAGAACTTGATTGTCAAACTCGTGGCTTCTGCATAAGCCCTAGAGTCCTTGGCATATGCCAAATTGTACACATTTGTCTCTGGATCATCTTCAAGGAGAACAACTTCTCCTTTCTCGCTCAGGACTGGTTGTGGTTCTAGAGGTGGCGGGGACTATGGTATGACCTCATATGCCCTTAGCATGAGATCGATGTCTTGGTCCTCTAGCTCTAGTTTCGTCTCCATGTCTATTATCTCAACCAACTACTCAACCTGCTGAGAAAGTTCCTGAACTTGCACCTACTCACCATGTTCATCATATGCTGGCTGCTCTGTTGTCCTGTATCTACCTAGTTTTCTATGATAGTGTGCCTTGTCCTTCTTTCTGCTCCTATTTCTGCCTTTCTTCATTCTCTCTCCTCCCGAGTTCTTGTTCTGCTTTCCAGTCTACAACCATGTTGACCGGTTAATTGAGCCTAGAGAATTTATAGCAATACCTCCAAGGATCTTCCTCTGGCCAATGACATGCCCCTTCACATAGTGGTTCTTTCATATGCAGTGCAGATCATATGGATTGAAACTCTTGGTGTCGAATCTGAACTTCTTCAATTCCTTAGTCTCGACATCTTCATCCTTTAAGGTACATATCTCATACAACCCAATCCGCAAAGGAAGAGTAGGCCATGGTGCCTTCTTCCTCCTATGCAGTGTTACTAAAACCCTTGTGGAGATGTGGTATACAACCTCTTTCATGACCACTTGTCCATGGAAAACCTCGGTAGGTCATGTGGAGGTTTCTCTGCACCAAACACTCTGATGAAGATGCCACCACGTGAGGCATATCAATCTGTAATGTTGATCAATGCGTTCATCGCTTCTTGGGACGTGCAAGGTGGGTCTTGTTCAAATGTCATCCTATACAGTAGGGTGATGAAGTGGTCAGACAGCCTTGCCATGACTCCTTGGCACCTGCACTCAGAGAGAAACTTGCAATAAACATTCACAACATCTTTTGATGGTTTCCATGTCCAACCCATGTCAGGGAACTATTGTTGGGAATAGATTGCATCAAGCAGGTATGCAAACATATAGAATCTTAATTGTCCATCCTTAGGTAGATTTCGAGAATTTGACATATGCACTTTTAGCTCAAGATCCAACATGTTCGATGAGTTGAAATTCCTTCCTTCATTTTCTAATTGATCCAACCTAACAACCCAACTTTGCGGGAAGGTCTCTGTGCTTTCTTGGCCATACAAGCAACAAGAAAAGATTACAAGGAGTTGGTAAGCCTTCCTAAGTGACTCTGTCTTGTAGTCTTGGTCGAGTGTCATCCTAAACTTTGATGGCTCTTTTACCCAATGCCTCAAGATATCCCTTGAGTTCACATTGTTTTTGGGAGTGAAGAACAATGCATCGATGTAGTTCACCAGCTGCGGCAAGTGATGCAGTTGATGATATTTTTCCTTCCTGAAGGTGGCAAGTTGTATTCCACTGGCATTTCTCAGTGTCATCATCTCAGGGTCAATATATGAGACAACCCAGTGAATGATATCCATGCATGGAAATGTGGGGTGCCTACATGCAACCCTGTACAAGCCTCACTTATGACTGTTGACATAGACTTGTCGATCTTCCAGGTCTTCCCTTAAAGTTCTTGCAAATATGTCCTTTATCTCTTTCCATGTGATCTTCATGTCCTTCTCTATGAATAGCTACATGTCTACATAGATGGGAAATTTTATTGGCACCTGTTCAACCACGTCTCCAGTGTTGCTCTCAACATTGTCCTTTGATCCAGCTCTCTTGGAAACCATGATGTCTATACTGCTAAGAAACTACTCAACAACTGATGTACCTAGAGTCAGAGCAGACACTTAGGGAAATTAAATATCACTTTAAAAAACACAATGCACTTCTCTGATCGATAATGCAACAAATTAGGTGATAGTTGAGCAAGATTGCGCAATAGTGACTCTCAGGGTTGGGAGACTGTCAGCTGGAACTACAGATTGTGCAGTCCTAGATGCCAGTGAGCTTGTTGTAGACTGGAACTGCTTAGAGTGCAGTGCAGCTGGGCTAACTATGGACTAGAACTATGCAATGCACAATTTAGTCCGGCTTGATTACTGGTTGGGACTATGCATTGCGTAATCCCAGTGGGTGAGAATGGGCAATGACTCCTAGAACAATGTAGAGCATAGTTGGGGGCTAGTGATAGGTAGTCTCTGCGTAATTCCTTGGGCAAAGACAGAGCCTCAAGTTCATGAATGTGGAGAGCATGCTGGTGAGAATAAGATCTTATCCAAGGTAGCCCAGATCTGCCTGAGGATGACTTAAAAACGAGTAGATTTGAAATTGAAAGGAATGGATAGTGCAAACAGGAGTGAATGATCATGCATGCAATCAAAACCAATGCAGGAAACAATGAAACGGACGAACAATGAAGATGGTGGACAGGGTCGTCACAACGGCAACCATTAGTGAAAAAACAATGGTATGCATGCAACACTTAATAAAGACAATGCAAAACTCGAATAAACACTTCTACAAGTTAAAACAAATGAAAACGCCAGTGGTCGTTCAAGAAAACATGAAAAAAAACACTCACACAAGCCAAGGAAATAAAAGCGACATAAATGCAGCAAAAGACTTGAAAAACATAACTTACCTGGAAAAGTTGTGTCGACTATGCCAAAGGCTCCTACATGCTTTGGGAATTTGAGAGCTCCAAGATCGAATGTGTAGAACGATCTCTGGGCCGTCGTTTAAATAGACTTGGAAGATTCAGGGTTTATGATGTGCATGTCACAAATCTAAGAAAAAGTGACACTTGGCGGGAAGTTTCTAAAATCGACTTTGCATGTAACTCCTAGTGCTAAAAATAGATCCCTATTTTTTAGGAAATCTTCTATGCAATTCTTGGGTTGAATGGCTCTAGCTTCCTCTCATTCTATGTGTAATTTACTAGCTGAAGACAGGCTGCTAGTTAGGTCTGTGCAATTCTTGAGCTGAAGCCCAGTGCCTAGATGTTCTGCCTACTTTTTTTAGCAAGGCAGTCTAACTTCTCTGCGCATTTCTGGAGAGCAGTGCTGAAAGACTGCTCTGTGCATTTCTAGAGAATAGTGTTGACTACTAGGATGCTCTGCGAATTTCCTGAGAGCAAGGTTGGTTACCCTCCAAGATTGCACAGTTTTCCAAGACAACGCCAGAACCGAATGTGAACCAAGTGAAGAGATCAGCTTGTGGGCAGTCGGTAAGAAAAATTTAGCAAACACAAGGTACAAAGAGAAAAATAACTTTAAATAAAACATAAGTACCTGAGCAGTGCAAGACATGCTACTAATATTTTGAGGAGGGAGGCTCCAAAATGAAGCGAAGGTAAAATTTTGGAGGGTGGTTGTAGCTGCTACAACACCTCATAATAAAAAGTAGGTGATTTGGCCTTCTTGAATTCTTTAGGAAAGAAACTCCTTGTAAGCCTCTTCTTCCTTTTCTTATGTAATCCTAACTTGTATTCATTTCTTGACAATAGTGTCTAAGTTTCATATACTGTCATTTGATGTTCTTGTTGAGGTTTCACTGCTCAATGTGTCTTTCATTGTGCTCATTTACCTCATCCTTGAGTACTTCTCCTACATTCTTGCTACTTCACATGTCTTTATGAATTTAAAATGGGCTTATTACCTTTTGTGACTAATGTGTGCCCATATGACTCGAAGCTGGTCCATGCAACAACTACTTCTATATGTATAATAGACTTTGCAACATTACTACATTGAAATTAACATATTTCTCTTGTGCTCTCATGATCATGTCATTATAAAATTTATAACTTTGAATTCCACCCTTCAGATGTCTCACTGTCTCAACCAAGTCTAGAGGTATTTCACCAATATTTCTCTCATCCAACTTCTCATCTCTAATATGTGACGACCCCCTTCTATATTGCACCATTCTATTGAGCATTTCCTTTCATTTCTTCTATTGATAAGTCTTCTTATGTGAAAAAATAACACAACTATTATTAAGGAATTTAGACTTCTGTGATCCATAATATTGTTAGATAATCTTCGGCAAAATCACATAACCAATCTTTTGTCGACACGTTTCGAACCAACCAGTGTGGTTCATCATCAGGACAAGTTGAAGAACCAATCCGGCTTAGCGTGATTAAATAGAGTGTGCAGAGACTCCAACAGTTATAATGCTAACGGCTAATTTTGACCGAATGATCTTGGTCAAACCCCTAAATTAGTTAATTAATATTTCTCGAAAAAGCTAAAAAAGTTCAATACAGGAATTCATATGGTAATTTAAAATAAATAGGTATATTATTGTTATTATCCAATTATTAAGAGAATACATATTTTAATTATGATGGTCATTATATCTCATAATATATATTAATTATTCTATATTTAATAATTATAAAATACAAGTATTAATCTATATTTAATTATGATGGTCATTATATCTCATAATATATATTAATTAATCTATATTTAATTATTATAAAATACAAGTATTAATCTATATTTAATTATGATGGTCATTATATCTATATTTAATTATTATAAAATACAAGTAAAGGAAATCAATCATTATTAGAATCTAGTTATACTAGGTAATAGTGTAATAATTATTTAATGGTCTTTGGTAAGTTAGATCTTCACTATTTTGTTCTTATAATATATCATATTTACTATTTAAATATATTGGTCCAATAAAATAATAAGTTATATAAAATAATATATGTTTATTAAATAATCTATTTCTTCCTAATAATTAATAAATCCAAATAAATTGTTAAACCATTAATATTCCTAGAATTTAGTTATATCAGGTAAAAAACCATAATTTAGAGTTGTTAAAACCAAGTCTGTTAATAAAATTTCATGATATTTAATTGCCTAAGTTATACATGCAATATTGGCTTAGACTATCCTAAAATTGAAACTCAATTATTGTTGCACATCACACTTAAATATGGGTTAGAAAAATTGGTAAATTTTAATTCAATAATTTTTATTAAAACAAACCATTTTTTTGTATAATAGCATTTTTATAATGAAAATAAAATTACCTCTCTCTTCTAATTGCATTTAAATGGAGTGCTAAGCCTTGGTTTTGTTACCACTTTGTAACATACCAAAACCCCTATGTCATCTTGAGGAGGCGGTGTTATAAATTTGATCTTTATTCTAATCACATTGAAACACATTTTAGATACCACCATCATCTTCTACTCATCAAGAGATTTCCAACGATATAAATTTCATCAAAATCTAAGCTCTAAATATGAAGTTATGGATCTTTGAAGGATTTTCCTTATAAGTGCAATGTTATCATTCGTACATAGACATGTAAGATTCATTTCCCATGTGTCATCACCACATAGAGCCATGTTCTCAAAGGAGTTATGTCACCCCCTCCACCCTTATCTGGATTTGAGAATTCCAAGAATCCCCTGCTTTAGCATTTTACTGGATCTTTGGACTTTGGGATTCATCTGTTTCTTTTAAAAGTTTCAAACCCATATGGATCCAATATTTCTTGAAGTCCCATTTTAATATATTTTCAAACCTATAGGTCTCCATTACTAAAATATTTCATCCATCTACGTCTCCCACAACATGGTTTCCACCTAACCTCCACCTTAGTGCCATTACATTACTTTGATCCTCATTGGAAACCCCCCCATTATACTGGTTCCATGTGGTCAAGCCCCACTCACCACATTTTGGGTTTTAAAACTTCCTAAATGGATCCGAAAAAAATAAATAAATCTCATTTTATAAAACTCGAGATTTCAGAATACCTGGATTTTACATCACCTACCACGATAGGAAACATGTCAACTGCCATATAACCTCACTTGCACTACCATGCTACATCATCCTTCCATATCAACATGCCACATCACCCAAAACTTATCATTTGTTCCATGTCATCTGTTGGGCAGCAGATCCCCTGTGTAACGATTTTGGGGCTTAAAGCCCACATTTTTGGGTATTATATTGTAAAAGCTCCGCAACGTGCGCATAGCGTAAATTGTAATGGGTCAAGTCCAAGGGTAGTCCGCCCAAAAATAGTATAAGTTAATCTAGAATGTGTCGGCCTGCCCATGGTCTGCGGACCATGGGAATGTATAAACAAGAGCAAGGCTCTAAGTGTAAGGTAGCTTGTTGGTAATAGAAGTAATATGGGTGTCTGAACGTGATAGTAGATATGAGTCCGTAAGTGCAAGTTTGGGTTGTAATAGGAGATAGAGGCTCCGCAGCTATGTGCGCAAAGGCTTGGTTAGAGTCTGCAGCTGTGTACACGGACCCCTGTAGTTGTGTGCGCAGGGCAGGAAGTTGATTGTAATCGGATAAAGGGCATTCATAAAGATAAGTTGATTCTGAAATATCGTGTATGTGTTCTTGATTCTAGTTTAAGCATCTATTCTTGATTTATGTTATGCACATATCTGTTTATGTTGAATAATAACTGGAAGTGTTGTACCTTCGTAAATAACCAAAGATATATAATTATAATAAGCACATAAAAGGGTAAATTGCATTTACGCTTGACTAAGGTAGTTGCCCTGAGAAGACAACTGCGCGAAAGCAACGCCGTGCATAGAATTGCTCCATGCAAACCAAGACCACATCAAGACATCCCTAGGGTACAGAAACCTGGTTCCAGCACCCTCCCATACTACCTCAAGTGAGACTTCAGTCCGCGCTCCGCAGACTGTTGCCGAAAGGGCCGGCGGTGTCAGGATTTGTTTGGTTAAACATTTCTAAACCTAGGTCAAGCCCCATTAATCCAACAAATGGTTTCGTTGTCGGGACCGGGATCTACCTAAGGGATGTCCGATGTCGGGACGTTGGAACCCTACAAAGAAATAAATTGAAGATTGGTTGGATCAGAAGCTGCACGAGTTCGTGATACAGGAAAAAAATCCACAGATATCCGAGAGAAGGTGGTTGGATAGCTTCATATATACTGAAATCCACGAGGTCTTCTTCGCGACATTCTCTTCAGAACTATATGCTTGGATCGTGAGGCTAGCAGACAACACGGGAAGGTGCAAGCTTGATCAGCTGATAGTTTGGACTCCGTAGTTAGTGCGCAGGCTAGAGGCATCTGAATATAAGATCACGCGGGTCGTAGATCATTGGTTGGATCGAATAATAGGAGGGTTTATCATGGAATTTGCGATAGACACAACTGTCAGCTACAACGAAGCCGAAAGACGTTTTCTCAAAGGACTACGAGGTAAGTACATCAAGTCTTTGAATACCTGGATTAAGATATTGTTATGTGGAAAACAAGTGATGCACATACATTAATGAGCGGAACGACGCGAAGCGAAAGGAGCTTCAAAGGGATCGAAGGGTTAGGAAACAGTCCTTTAATTTCACCGCCGCGAACAAGTGAGGGAACGTGCTTGGGTTTCTCCGAGGAGTGCGGTCAGTTTGATCAGGCAGTGCATTCCACAATTATCATCTCTGCTAATGCCACCACTCCCATCACCTTCTTCACCTCCAAATTCACCCACACCACCTCTACCAAACCAGTAGTTTAGCATGGCAAGCGCGATTAAGTTTCCTGTATTCAGAGGAGTAGGAAACAAAGATCTTCATCAGTTTTTGTTCGTAGTAAGAGCAGTGTGGGAAGCGCGCGGGGTTATGGATGATAACATTAAGAAGGCCACCTTGGTAAGTGCACTGCAGGATCGCGCGCTGACTTGGTATATCAAGCATTCAAATGACCACCTGAATGCCGGAATAGGAGAAATTCAGATTGCATGGAACAGAGAGTTTAGTTGACCGAAATCGAAGACACAGTCGATTATAGGCTTCAAGGAGATTGCGATGCTTCTAGGTGAAACCCCCTGGGATCTAGATCAAAGGCTGAAAAGTATGATCCGCGAGGCTAATATGACACTGACGGATGTGCAGAACCGCGCGTGGTTTGTGGCATCTCTAACACCACACCTGAGGATGACACTGTCACAACAAAAGCTCTCAACCCAGGAAGACGCACTAGAAATGGCGATGAGGTTGCACGAAACACCGATATAGGATCCGGAGTTGGGAGTCCAACAAATCCATTCGCAACTACAAAACCTATGCTTAGAGATGTAGATATTGAAGCAGGATAGGGCACCTCGGCTAGAGGCACACGAATAAGTGTGGTGTATAAAATGTAAAGGCCAGGGTCAAGATAAGGATCACTTTCCTGTATTCGCGAACTATTTGGCAAGAGGGGGGCCAATGTCGTTGAGAGCGGAGGCACAAGTAGGACCGAGTGCATGCACTGCTCTCTAGTGTGTGATTTGTCAGGTGGGAGGAAAGCACACAACAAACAACTGTCACCTATTGCATAAATAGACCCAGACTCCACAACAACTGTACTGTAATTTCTGTAGATCAGTGGATCATGATGAGCGAAAATGTCGAAGCTATGAACTAATGATGGATAGGACTCTAGCTTATCGAATGCATACAGAAACGCAAGGCCTCAATCTAGCTGCAGAAATAGCACGGGGTGGCTTCCAAGGGCGAGATGGAGGTCACGAGGGAATGGGGTCCCGGAGGGGCCGTGGACAGCTAATTTGTTACAATTGTGGAGGCCCTAGGCACTATGCTCGTGATTGTACCAACGCAACGAGAATATCTTACCCATATTGTGAACAATTTGATCATGAAATGATAGATTGTCCGACACTGATCGCACAAATGCGTGAAAAAAGGAGTGTTGTAGCCCACTCTGATGCAAAATATCCAAATGATGAGGTCTGAACCATGCGAAGAGGACCCCAATGTAAACATGATGCTCAGAAGTGGTGCGACCACGGGGGAAGATAAGGGGAAGAATCCTGAAGAGGATACTTGGGCACGTAAGGCTCCTACAAAGGAACCTAAAGTTGACTTGGACTATGCAAAAGAAACGATTATGGAAGCTAAGAAGATCTTCGCAGAGGTCTCTACTTCAGGTAGTAGGGATCAACCAGAGATGGGCCTAGATCCCTCGATGCTAACTACCATTTTAGAGACATGTATGAAACTGTTGTGTGATAATAAGGTAGTTAAATGACTACAAGAGATGATTGCTAGGTGCGCAGGGTCGGGGGAGCCGCATGTAGTTCAAAAAATGGGGAAGCATGCTCTATGCACCAGACGGGAAATGCGGTTGACAATGAAAATTGGCAAATATGAAATGGATCAAGTAATCTTAGACCTGGTTTCGGACGTGAATGTATTACCAAAGCAAACTTGGGAACGCATGGGCAAGCCCGCACTATAGTGGTCTCCCATTCAATTATGGATGGTGAACCAGCAAAAGATCTTGCCCATGAGAAGATTGACAAGAGTAACAGTGGATATCGATGGTGCAAGCACGCAGATAGATTTTGAGGTAATAGAGATTGTCGATGACAGTAACCTTTACCCCACATTACTCGGAATAGACTGGGCAACGGATATGAATGGAGTCATCAATCTAAAGAAGCGGAAAATGATTTTTGAGAAAAATCCCTTACGTGTGATAATTCCGTTGGATCCCACTGAAGGAAAGCGTTACACAGAACCTGTGTGTGATGATGGAAGCGGCGAAGATTTAGATTGTATCTACAAAGTAATCGTGCGAAACCAGGATTGGATACAACTGACTGCAGATGAAAGGACCCCATGGAAGCACATAGAATCCTTCCTGTCGGAGTCTGACGAAGAAGATGAGCGATGGCACAATCGGTTGAGTCAAGTGACGATGCTAAATTGTAATATGATGACCAAATCGCTGCGTTGCGTAACCTCCCAGGCTCGAGATCTACCAACATATGATGGACTAATAGTGGTGGATGAATTCTTGAGAAAGTTTGAAAGTGTAGTACCAGAGCACCAAAGGTTCGATGCATTAAAGTGGGTCATGCATTCAACACTTGCACATTGGTGGGGAACAGATGAAGGGAATTTTGAAAACTAGTATGAGTGCAGAAGGATGATGCAGCTAAGGTTTGGGAAGCCGGAACTACGAATAATCAAGAAGTATGATGGACGTGATGACCCGCACATGCACCTCGCGAAATGGACCAAAGCCTATGGCGAGGAGCCCCATCCGGAATGGGTACATTTATTATATCATACACTGGATTTCATCCCCGGAAATTGGTATACTGAGACAGAGCTCCGACATGGTACGGGCGAATGGGATATCTTGCATGAAGGGTTTTTATTAACGTTCTTATTTGAAGACCAATGGATGGATACTGTCGACGATGCGCTGCAAATTTTGAAAGCCACTATCTTTAAAATACCACAGGAACCAGAAGAATGGTCACATCAGTTAAGCCATGCCCTAGAATGTTACAACATGCAAGCGGAGGGTGATGATGATGATCCCTGAAACATTAAAATCCTGGAAACAGAAGGGAGCTACGAAATTCGAGGACCATCGATTGACAACCCCGACATCACAGCGCCACTAAAAACAAAACAAGTAAACATTGGTACATACGAGGAGCCGAAGTACGCAACCCTAGGGGACTATTGGGATGATGCCACGGTGGATAAAGTCATTGAGTTACTGCGCGAATATCAAGACTTATTCCCGACCAAAATGACAGAGTTAAAGGGGATTCTCAGTGACCTGGGGATGATGAAGATAACTTTGAAACCGAACGCAAAGCCAGTTAAGCAGCTTCCTTACCATTTGAATCCAAAGTATAAGGAAAAAGTCTGCAAGGAATTGGACAAAATGCTTGCAGCAGGAATTATTGAACCTGTGGAAGATTCTGGCTGGGTGAGTCCTGTGATAGTACAACAGAAAAAAAAAAGAAGGGCAAAATTCAAATTTGCATGGACCTCCAAAAACTGAATGATGACTGCATTCATGACCCGTTCCTGACCCCATTTATAGATGAAGTACTGGAGAATGTTGGTGGACAGGAAGCGTACTCGTTCACGGATGGGTTCATGGGATACCATCATATCAAGATCGCATTGGAAGATAGGAGCAACACCACCTTCGTGAGCGAATCGGGATGTATTCAGTACAGTGTTATGCCCTTCAGATTGAAGAACGTGCCAGCAATATTTTCACGCGTAGTAGTGGCTGCGTTCAAAGAATTCATTCATAAGTTTTTGGAGGTTTATTTTGATGATTGGATTGTATTTGGGCTAGTCAAGAAACCTATAGCAAGCTTACAGTTGATGCTGGATACGTGTCAACGACACCAAATTGCACTAAATCTTAAAAAGTGTACATTCCTCGTCAATTTTGGCAACTTACTCAACCATGTAGTCTGCAGACAAGGCTTGATGGTGGACCCTACGAAGATTGTTGTCATACTCAATCCGCAAGTGACGCACAGTGTCAAACAACTCCTTACCACGTTGGGACACACTGGCTACTATTGAAAGTTTATTAAGGGCTACGCACAAATCACGACACCAATGGAATAGTTTTTGAAAAAGGATGCTACATATTGTTGGAATGATGACTATAAGAAGAGTCTAGAGATTCTAAAGGAAAAGATGCCATCCGCCCCCATTTTGGTTTTCCCAAAATGGGACATTGAATTTCATATACATGTTGATGCGTCATGTATCGTGTTGGGCGTTGTACTCACACAGGAAGGAGCAGAAGGCATTGATCATCCGATCACATTTGCAAGTCGATGAATACCTAAAGCAGAAAAGAACTAGTCCACTACTGAGCGTGAGGGATTGGCGATGGTATATGCGCTCCAGAAATACTGCCACTATCTACTTGGTGGGCACTTTAAAATGTATAGTTGAAATACCTGGTGAAAAAGCTTATGTTGGGGGGGCGCATTTCTAGATGGTTGTTACTGTTTCAAGAATATGATTTCGAGGTCATCATAAAGCTAGGACGCCTAAACGCAAGCCCAGATCACCTGTCCCGAATTGAGAACGGTGAGGAGCCAACAAATTTGGAGGAAGGACTACCTAATGCACAACTCTATGCAGTGCGCGTCGCGGATGGCCACTTCGAGGATATAATCCACTTCTTAACCACAAGGACTATGCCACAAGGGTATTCAGTCCAGAAGAAGAAAGAATTGGTGGTACGCGCGGCAGATTTTACTGTTATCGTGGGGCACCTCTACAAAATGGGAAATGACGAAATATTACGAAGATATGTACCTGAATTTGAACGAGGACAAATCCTCACAGAAGCACATGGAGGGGTTGCAGGAGGACATTATGCGGGATAGGCGACAGCATAGAAGATTCTTCACGCCGGACCATGCTGGCCAACCTTACATCAGGACTCAAAAGTGTACTTTCGGGCCTGTGACGTATGTCAGCGGACTGGGAAACCATCGCAAAGGGATGAGATGCCACTCAATCCACAAATGACACTGCAGCCATTCGAGAAATGGGCCATATACTTTGTGGGGCCTATCACCCCTCAAGGGAAGATAGGTGCACACTATATCATCACTGCGATAGATTATTTAACTAGATGGGCGGAAGCATGGCTGGTTAAGGATTGCACGGCTACTACAGCTGCAAAATATTTATTTGACAACGTCTTCACGCGGTTTGGATGCCCAAAAATTCTAATGAGTGATCATGGAACACACTTCCTAAATGAAACTATCAGCGCACTCACTAAAGAATTCTAGGTGTATCATCAGCAGAGCATGCCATACCATCTGCAAGTGAACAGGACCATAAAGCATTCAACAAGATTTTGGAGACGGCATTGACCAAGGTATGTAACGCGCAGCGAACTGATTGGGATTTACACATACCTACCATGTTATGGGCATACAGAACCACATGCAAAAATTTGACAGGGCAGACACCGTTCAGCTTAGTCTATGGCATCGAAGCCGTCATGCCAATGGAATACATTGTACCTAATTTGCGGATAGTAGCGATGACAGGCATGGCTGATCGCAAAGCCTTGGAAAGGAGGCTTGTGCAACAAGAAGAACTAGAAGAAGAATGATTTCTAGCCGACTTCCATCAGCAGGTACAGAAACAACGTGAGAAAGCTTGGCACGATCGCCACATTATGTTGCACATGTTCAAAGTCAACGATTTGGTATTACTGTATGATAGCAAGTTCGAGAAATTCCCTGGAAAACTCTGAATGCATTAGTTGGGACCATATGTAGTCAAAGAGGTCACAGATGGTGGCATGGTCTAGCTCGGCACGCTTAATGGGGAGCCCTTCCCAGGAAAGGTAAATGGCAGTCACCTGAAGCTCTACATGAGTGGCTCGGCTGCCTGACTAACCAACCGAAGTATAATCTCAGCACTTCAAGCAGTTGAAATAAGGTGTGGGACTATAAACGAGTCTACAGGAAAGCTGCGTGGAAATTGAGTTCCGCATAAGAGCAGGAATCGCGGTCACGTTTAAAGGGCTGTGCTGCTGCGCAGAAAGGTGGGAAAGTGACCATTGAGGTCACTGTTCATGATAAGATGGTCAATCTGAGGCAACAGGGAGCGGATGACAGGAATTTAAGATAGGAAGTCAGTAATGGATTTGAAAGGATCCCCAGTACGTATTGCATTAATGAACAAAAGAACGTGGGAATAGTCAAATTTGAATATTGGCTGGCTTATAAATCACAACTGGTTGGTTACTGAACAAGCCATGGCACAGTGAGACTTAAGTTATTGAGTTACCTGATCGATATGGACTCGTCCAACACTGATGAGTTACAGGACCTTTGGGAAAGCGTAATGCCAATAGCTGAAGTTACCATGCCAAGCCCAACACCAGTGGTAAGAAACATACTGCAAAGTCCCAGAAAAATAGTAGGATTGGTCCGGATATCGCCATGAAACCTATGGTCGGGTAAGCGATCTATGAAAGATAAGGGTGAGATGGTGAATCTTGGGATATCATGGACAAGTGCAACCCTAGGCTACGTGCCTATGACAAACCTTGAAGATTGGGACCTCGCGGACAACAACATCTCTCTTGCAAAAATGCAACACAAGCTGCAGCAGATATTGAGTATACGAGACCAGAGATTGCAAACTTGCTGCACTTGCACAAAGAGTTCATGGCTTTGGCATCTCAGCTAGAGCTAAAATCCTATGAGGAGCTGCTTTGTGTTAACCGAGTAGAGCAAAATGAGCATCATCGGTTAGGTGAACTAGTAGGGGCAATGGAGCAGGAGCTTGAAGAAGTGTTGCAAGAAGCAAGGATGGAACAATGAAGCGCAGTATGTCACTCACAGGGATGGTGAACCACGAAGCCTTGGCAGCGCGTCTCTCCACACCGACGAGTGATTCGGGATGAGTAACGATGATTGTGTTGGGGACTTGTTGGGCAGTGGATCTCTCGCATAACGATTTTAGGGCTTCAAGCCCACATTTTTGGGTATTGTATTGTAAAAGCTCTGCGAAGTGCGTAGAGCACAAATTGTAATGGGTCAAGTCCATGGGTAGTCTGCCCTAAAATAGTATAAGTTAATCTAGAATGTGTCGGCCTGCCCATGGTCCGCGGACCATGGGAATGTATAAATAAGAGCAAGGCTCTAAGTGTAAGGTAGCTTGTTGGTAATAGAAGTAATATGGGTGTCTGAATGTGATAGTATATCTGAGTCAATAAGTGCAAATTTGGGTTGTAATAGGAGATAGAGGTTTCGCAGCTGTGTGCACGGAGGCCTGGTTAGAGTCCACAGCTGTGTGCGTAGACCCCTGTAGTTGTGTGCGTAGGGCAGGAAGTTGATTGTAATCGGATAAAGGGCATTAATAAAGATAAGTTGATTCTGAAATATCATGTATCTGTTCTTGATTCTAGTTTAAGAATTTGTTCCCGATTTATGTTATGTGCATATCAGTTTATGTTGAATAATAACTGGAAGTGTTGTACCTTCGTAAATAACTAAAGATCTATCATTATAATAAGCACAAAAAAGGGTAAATTGCATTTAGGCTTGACTAAGGTAGTTTCCCTGAGAAGACAGTTGTGTGAAAGCAATGCTGCACGTAGAATTTCTCTGCGCAAACCGAGACAACATCAAGACATCCCTAGGGTACGGAAACCTGGTTCCAGCACCCTCCCAAACTAACTCGGGTGAGACTTCAGTCCACACTCCGTGAACTATTGTCGAAAGGGTCAGTAGTGTCGGGATTTGTTTGGCTAAACATTTCTGAACCTTGGTCAGGCCCCATTAAGCCAACATCATCATGTCATGTCATCCTTCGATATTAACATATGTTTACTCGTAACCTACTACCTTGGCATTCAAATTATGGTTTTTCAACAAAGTCTCTTGTGAAATATTCCAAATTTTCAGATGCTCGAATCTCAACATACTACGGATCATCAGTCCTTGTCAATTTCCAAATCTTTCTAACATTCTGTTATCACTCAGGTTGTCCCCCAGGTCGGAGTAAAGGGATACGGCCGAGGTAACCACAAACCAACTTTGGACTACAGGTTCTAGCCCACTTGTAGTTAGAGAGGTCTCTCTCTTTATGATTTAGCTTTGTTGATGATGATTTTAGGCTAGCTATTGAGTTCAGGGATTTTTTTTTATGTTTTGTTTGTGTTTTGGTGGGAAAATTGATGTTTTCAAGTAAAGAGGCAAGTGTAGTGTGAAAGTTTCAAACCATTGGGCATGGAGTCAAGGAAATAAGACTGCTGGTGCGTTTTCTTGGTCACAAGAGGAATTAGGAGCAAGGTAGCTGCGCATGAAACAATTTTCCAAATTTTAAAGGATGGAAATAATGCTAAGGAAGGAGAGGCAATTAAGAATCTCTCAGTCAGCTTAACAGAGAAAGTGGATGATCTCTATTTAGGGGCAGTAAAGAATCCCTAGATAACTGTCAAACACATGTGAATAAGAGTAAATATGAGCCACAAGGATTTCATATTCATGTCCAGTTCATTTCAGATGAAAAAAACATAAAGAAATGGCAGAAATTGAGCCTAGAGTGTAGTTAAACAAGTTCTAAACTAATCTTTCTTTTTGCTATTTAGATGGTGAAAAATGAAAACAGAGGTAAGAGGCACTTATTGATTCATGTTGTAGCACAAGAATTCCATCATTCTGTCTCTAGAGACCAATAACAACACATCAGGTAGTCATTCTTCCAATCTCTTCAGCAATCTTTGATTAAAGAAAAGTATCAGACATACAGTGCGAGTCTCTAATGAAAAGTTATCAATCAACCAACCCTTGAAACAATACAGTGGGTGGTATATATAGGGAAGATTCTCCAAAATTGTTTATTACAGTTGTGACCTAAATAGGTCTGAAAGTAAATGATTACTTTAACCTAAACTTATCAATGCAAAAAATATCTATGAGCTGCACTGAGGGCAGCCGTATCAGAACTGAATCAATGCATTGTCCTCGGTGGCTTGGTGCAGTGCTTCTGTAATAACTGCGCATGGACTTCTGCTCCATTGTAGTTCGATTGCTTTAAGTGCTTTAACTATGATTTGAGAGCTGGGATGGGCTTACACCTCCTGACTTGACTCTGCTGGAGGCCAACCAATGCTGACCTGCCTTGGGAACTGAAGATTTCTATTAAAAAATTAACTGCTACTCTTTGCCGCTTCATCTCTCCTCTGATACTCTTTGACAAATGAATTGGGCTGGTTTCTCTCTCGCTGCGGGTCAAATCAAACTTAATGGCCGTTGTTCGGCCCTCTGTTTTCTTTAGAATTGTCTTTTGTTCATCTCTACATGCCTCGCAAAGAAAAACGGATCATTCGATGCCTTTTGGGCTTGCTGGGGGCTGCGCAATGAGGGATTTTCCACTTCGGCCCTTTTCCTGTAGCCATGCGCGGTTAGCGCTGGGCACTAATCACGCATGAAAAATTGCCTCGAAATTTGAATCTGGGCCTCCTAAGCACGATTTTTGCCTTTCGCCTCAAAAATTGATGATGACGTCAGAATGACGTCAGCGGGGGCACCATGGTACGGCGGATGATGTGGCAGGGTGACATCAGCAGGGTGACGTCAGCATGTACGGTGGATGACGTGGCAGGGATGACATGGCAGGAGGCCGATGTTGTGCAGGTGATGTGGCGTGGTGACTCAGTAGGTACGTAGGACAGGATAGGTTACATGGGGCGCGCGTACAGAAGGCGGAAAGCGGTTTCATCGGACCGCTTTCTGTACGGGGGCGGTATCCGTCAGAGCCCCTCCGATGCAATAGGAAGTGGACAAGTGTCTTTGGGTACGGCGGAAAAACCGCCTCGCTATCGGAAGCTAACGACCGAGCAGCGGGGCGCCTCCGAAATCGCCAAGAGCCGTCGGATGGGGAGGGCCCGATCCGACGGTGGACGGAGCGCGGAGCTGGCGGGAGAATAATGGACAGGCGTGCGACTATGTGAATCTTCATACGGCACGGTAGGGGGTTTAGAACTTAGGAAATGTGGGTTATGGGGTTGTTTAACGAGCGGGGTTAATGTTTTATGCACACAACTTTAGGTTAAGAGCGGAAAAGAGGGTTTTTTCAGGGCTAGGGTTAGGGGAAAAGGTTGTTAGCATGACCAGGTGTCACACTAACTCCTGTTAGGACGCGGATGGGTTCATGATAGTCCCAGGTGGACTATTATGTCCCAGAACTGATAAATACATAGCTATAGTGCTAGAGGGCAGGGTATGTATATAGGGGAGTTATTTAGTATAGATTTAGTAGGGGAGGGGGAAATAGATAGGGGGCTATATAATATAGTCAGGAGTTAATATGGAGATGATGAGAAAGCGCTAAGGTAAGGAACCTTAGGCCATTTTGGGGGAATAGGACTTTGTAATAGAAGAATTGAAATCCTTGAGTAAAGCAGATCTTCACCAAGGCCAATGATGTGGAAAATGATGACTTAAGAGGCATCAAGCAGATCTTGACCTCTTTTGGGAAAATTAGTGAGTGATTTGGGGAATAAGAATGTACAGGGGAGTTAGTTATGTCCATCTTGACTTCCTTCAGATGAAAACTGCATCATGACTGTGATCTGAAAAGATATAACACTTAGACACACAAAATTGATCATGAATCATCATTCTGCAACCTCAAAACTACCTACCCAATGTACCATCCTAACATTTTTTCTTCTCTTTGGTTTGGGTGCACTTAGACTTGCAGACCCAGCTTTACAAATTTTTTCTTTTTTCTGTTATCCTATCTAAGTCTACACTTATTTCTGCCAAGGGCCCCGATTAAGCAGTTGGGCTCCTTTGATTCTCTACCTATCTACAAATCTGCCAAGATTAGACTGTTTGGACAGATATCATTCTCTATATTCTAAAACAGGAAATTGAAACCTAGGGAGACCAATTTTAAGCTGTTTGGTCCTCCCTTTTATAGAACAAAATGGTTGAGTCATCAAAATTGGAATTCAGCAGTGGCATTTGGATTGGCACACTTTCACAGTGTCTTCTTTAACCTCTTTTTGGAAATATGGAACACTGCAGCATGCGAAGTATGACATATTTGGCATGTAAAAATGTCAATCATGAAAAATGAACACCTGTCGCAACAGGAGGCTAACACATTCATTAATGGATCTTAATAGACTCTGGTTCTCATCATTCTCCTGCTTTGGTTAGTGGACTATTAGACTAGTAGGCCACTGATAAATCATTACCACGTCCACCTTGATTTAGACTGGTCTGGCTGATGGAACTTCAACTAATAGAGATAATTTTATCCATTAGTTATCTCTATCAAGCAAGCCACTGATTCACTATGGCATTAAGAGTTATAAGAAAACTATCTAAGAGATTTGAGGCCAATATGGTGGGTGGACCTCACACCTAACCCCCTTTTTTAACTAATCCATCCATCATGATGCTGAAATATATAACTAGGTTCGATCTTCATAATGAAATATGTAATCATGGTTTTATGTGTTTAAGGAAAAGAGAAAAAGAAATTTATTATTGTTCTTCTTTAGGAATGGGTTTCATGCTCAAGGGAAATTTATTTTTAGGTCAAGCACCCATTTAGTGCTTCTAAGTTTGTCATAAAGTCAATTGAGTCATTGTCATGTATTGAAGACCCACTTGGGCATGTTACATACTGTAAAGAAAATTTATTTGAGTCAAAACAGAGTCAAAATACCCTCCAAGACCTTGTCATGGCACAAAGATCAAGTCAGCCTACATGAAGGGACAAGTGGGCCTAAAGAGAAATTTGTACCATCACAAGCCTATAAACAAGAAGAAACTCGAACTCATTTGAAAACTCACAAAAGCAATTTTGATCTT
This sequence comes from Pinus tabuliformis, assembly GCA_031772625.1. Lineage (NCBI taxonomy): Eukaryota > Viridiplantae > Streptophyta > Pinopsida > Pinales > Pinaceae > Pinus > Pinus tabuliformis. The sequence goes on from CM062819.1 coordinate 1,942,264,458, forward strand.
CTCAATATAGAAGCTCAAAAAGGAAAAAAGAAGAAGTAGAACTAGATCAAATTTTTTGGGCCTCTCTCTCTCTCTCATGTTAGGGTTTCTATATTTTTTGGCAGAATAGTTTGTTGGAAAAAAGAATTTGTTGGGTAGGTCGATGTTGCAAAAGAATTTTTTTGGTAGAAGGAAGTTGCAGAAGAGTTTGTTGGGAATATTGAAGTTGCAGAATAATGTGTTGGGTAGGTCGAAGTTCCAGAAAAATATGTTGGGCAAGTCGAAATTGCAGAAGTTTTTGGAATTAAGGTTTGACTTGGTCTTGGAGGGTCTTTGTCAAGGGTCATAGGTCTTGGAATTCATCAATTGAAGTTATATAAGAAGGGAAAAAATCTTGTGGGTTTTCCTCCTAGTTGGAGTGGTTTTGGCCCTGGCTAATCGCCTACATCTTGTGTCCTATCGGCTCTTTGATTTTATTGTTTGATAGATGTTTGATGATAAAGAACAATAATAATAATCAATTCTAAGAGGAAGCTAATCAAGTTAAGTAAAAATACATCACAATCAATTATTAAAGTAATATAAATCAACTAATCTAGCTACCCTAGATTTCTCAACATGGTATTAGAGCTAAGGTGTCAAAACAAGCAAAGGAAACTTAAAGAAACATTAAGAAGAGTTCTATTGAGAAAGATAAAGAAGCCTTACACCCAGCGAAGCAAGAATAAAAAATAGAAAGAATTCTTGCTCTATTTTGGGCTAATTCTCCTCCACACATGTGAAGGTTAGGGAATCATCTTGCAGTGGTAGAAGCTGAAAATTCCAGTCACTCAAAGGATCAAAATTTTGGGTAAAATAAGAACTATTTATCAAGTTTAATTATCAAGAGAAGGAGTCAAGGTCATGCAAAGTCAAAAGGAGGAAACTTTGTCCATATTCCAGCCACACATGTGACTTAGGGTTTCTGTGGGAGAAGCCAAAACTTCACTCCTGCAACAAACCTAAAATATGAAGAAGGGCTGAAATATGAAGTTGTAAGAAGACCTAAAAACCATAGCTCATCCATAGAATAACTACATAATGAAGCATCTAAAATTCTCTACATTCTAGAGAAGCAGGAAGAAGCATAATCAACATCATCAAGGAATCAAGGTGATCTTCTTCTCATTGAAGGATCGGTTTTGAAGGAAGACATATTCATCAAGAAGACATGTTATATCATCATCAAAATCAAGAAGGAATCAAGTTAAATATATTAACATCAAGGAGCATCTTCACTTGACAAGTAAGTATCTTTATATCTATATTTGAATCTATCAAAATGACTTCATTTTGCAAGGATAGGATCAAATTGGTTGGGTTTTCAAACTATTATCACTCCAATATTTCTCTAGAGTGTTTGAGAAATAAATTATTAGAGGTAACCACAAACCAAATTTGTAGATTAGGATCTAGCCTTCGTAATTCTCAGAGAGGGCTCTCTCTTTTTTATTTAACTTTGTTTAGTTATTTGATTTTAGGCTAGTTATGATTGTGCTTGGGTTTTGATTTAGATTTGGTGGTGGGATCACTTACTTAGATGAAAAGAGGGGTCTCTTTTACCATTGGGCTATGGGGTCAGATGTCATGCAAACAGGACTGGATCAAGTTCTAAAAACAATGTATACAGGGCAAGATATCAGAGTTACTTCAGATCTCAAGGTTGGATGGTGAAGTGGTTTTCAATTGGATCCAAAGAGAAATTAAGGGTTCCTTAGGCCTGATTATGAAGAAAGTGAAAGAGGTCAATCGAGATGGGAGATCAATTAAGGATTCTCAAATCCAGATATCAGAAGAAAACATGTAAATGATCAACTGTTGAAAACAGAGTGTACTTAAACAAATTCTGAGATAAACTTCCAGTTAATTCATTCAACTTTAGATAACATTTAAGTTTGTCAAAAACATAAGAAAATAACGAGTTGACAAAGAAAATACTTCACTATAATAGCTCAACACATGAATCCTGTAATGCAATCTCTTTATTACTTGGTCCAGTCTACTAACTTGAAAATTGGTACAATAACCCTCAGGTTTATGATCAAAATAACTTTACAAATGTATATAAATCCACCCTCAATACTTCGAATTATGAAGTATTTATACAAAAATAATTCACAAAATATCCCAAACTATCTTGGGAACTAATCTAGGAGAAAGAAATATCTTCATGCAAGAAGATAGAGACAACTATTGAACTGTTATATGATGTCCCTGTTTATTAGGTTGTGTTCTCTTTAATCTTTGATTTTTTGCTTTTTAATCTCTGTTTTGTTGTTTAGTCTTCACACTAGATGTTCTATTCACTCTGAACTTTCAACTGATACACTTTCACTTGATACACTTTGACCTGGCTGACCTGTCATTATCCTTTTACTATGCCTTTTTACTCTTACTGTACATTTTTACCTTTTGACTGTGTATTTCTACAATAAGTCATTTAATTTCTCCCATGTTTCGGCATCTAGTAATTGGATATTCATCATCTTCCTGTAAATCTCATCTACCTCTGTATACTTGGTAAAAGTAGGCTTATTCACAAAAAGGTGTTTTACCTCATGCTGGAGGTAAAACATATTCTAAAAAGTTTGGTATAAGACCTTGCCAGTAAGTATCCCCTTCATGGATGAAGTATTCACTTGATCTCTGGCTACTTCTTTGATTTTTCTATTGTATTCCTCTTGTGGCATTAACTTATCGTTTATTATCAAGGGATTTGGTAAACCCTTTTGCCTCAAAATTTCAAATTTTACCATGAATCTGTCAATGGCCATTTGCATGGTTTGGCACTTATCATCGAGGTTCAACATTAAATTCCTCTTGGTGAGGAACCTTTTCACTTCCAAAATTGTACCTTCTCTGTCAGGTATCTCTAATTCCTGCAATTCATACCTATTTTTGGAGTTGAGGAAGTAAATGATCCTTGCATATTCCTCTAGCATGTCTCCAAATTCTACTTTTACTCTCTGTATGGCTTCTGTAACCTGTTTTATTAAGTCAATCTGCTCAAAAATTACTTGGATGGATGGCCAAATATAATTGACAGAGTCAATGATATTGGCCCACAATTGATCCTTAGCTTGACCTAAGGGTTCCTTCAGTGTCAGTTCCTTCTCTAGGATTTTTATTCTTTCATTCATCCTAGTGGCTTTCTGCACTTCTTCCTTGTGCATAATCTGGGCAAGCTTGTAGTCAGTCTCCAGGCTAGTCACCTTCTCTTTGAGCTTGTTCATTTCAGTGGTCTGAATGGACATGTCTTCAATTGCCTTGAATAATCTGATTGCCTCATCACCTGTAGACCCTATTTCTGTAGACCCTGTTACTGATGTAGATAATGTAGAAGCTGGCAATGTTGTAGCCATTGGAGATGTAGGAGCTAAGGATGTTGCCAAAGTGGAAGGTACTTCAATAGTTACTGTTGGGATAACAGTGGTAGGGGCATTCTCTATACTAGCTTGTTTTACCTGTATCAAGCTATCTAACTCTTTTTCCATTTCCTTTAGCTGATCATTCAATTGAAGCATCGGGTCCATGATTTCCTCATGATTTGTTTGGCTCTCCAAGACCTCTTTTGTTTGTGGGTGTTCTGAATGAGGCAGCTTTAGTTGTTTTTTAAGAGATTTTATATCCTCGTTCTTCTTCTTTATCAACTTTTCACTAGCTTTTATGTCACTTGGATCATGGCCCAGCTCAATTATCAAGTCCTCCAATGACTTGATCCTATTGTCCTTTGCTTGTGAGGAGGCCTTTTCCAATTTATATTGGGCTGTAATGTTGTCTAGTGATCCCTGCAACCTATGTGCAACCATGGCCTTTCTTGTTAGGGTGGAGTAGATCATCTCTCCATCCCATTTGTGAAATTCATTCTAGTCAATGGGATGAACATCCCTGGCCAACACTTCAAAATCAGTTTTTCTGCAGTCAGCGGATTTTTTTGGCTGTTGAACAGTAGGCTGCATAAAGGACACTTACATTTTTCCTCCTTTGATATCAAAAGCTGACATCAGTCTGCTCTGATTGGCTGGTGTGTGCTTGAAGTATTGGGCATATGTTTCAGCCTTCAACTTCTCATTTATCATCTTGATCTCCTTGTACCTATCCTTAATATCTGTTTCCTTATCAGCTGGCAAGGTAAAGGAAGAAACCTCAACACTGAGTTGTCTCTCAATCTGCTGGGTGTTAGAGGTTGATGGTTGTTGTGTTTCACCTAAAGAAGTTGTACCTTTGCTTCTTTCACCCATTGTTTCAGTGTCAGTGATTTCTATTGATTCAATGTTTTCTTCCTGTCCAATCACAGGATTCAGCTTGGGCCTTTTTATGAGCTCAAAATGCTCATCTGTGGTCTCCATGGTAGAACTAAAACCCTCCTCCCTATTTCTCTTTAGATTCCTCTCCTCATTTGCTGGGGTTTATAAGACAGGAGGAATATTCATGGGTTCCCCTAGTTCTGGAACCTGTAGGAAAGAACTTTGATCAATTTTCTTCTCAACATCAAACATTGTATATTCTACAACCACTACTGTGATATCCATGTCAATTAATGTATTCTCCAACCATTCTGATTGGTTGGAAAATCTCTCAATATCAGGTCTCGGATGGTGGATGAAAGGTCCCAATTTGACCTTGATTTCCAACTTATTTATGACCCCATGAGGGTAATACTGCCACATAAAGTTGTTCCTGAATTTCATGTCCTGCAATATCTTGTCAGCCTCAGGTCCAACTTCTCTATTATTACATATGAAGGGGCCCAATTGGTTTTTCATTTTAAATTGGGTCTTCTTCCTAGTTGCTAGGAAGTTGACTTTATCTGAATTGATGATCTGACTAAAATATTCCAGTGCAAATATCCTCATAGGGAGGTATTTGGGCAATTTATAAGGGGCAAGTTGGCATCCATAAATTCTAATTTCTATGTGGTTCTAGTACAGATACCAATTTCCCACCTTGTTGTTCTTGGCCAACTGTAGCAACCTTTTGATTTCTTGACTGATTCTGGGCTGAGGGGTACTGTTCAACATGTTCATGACTAGGTGGACAAATGAATCGATGAAGTCCTTATAGGTGAATGCAGTGGAGTATTTCTAGATCAAAGGTGTCCAGTAAATAATTGACCTTTGATTCCTTTTGGTATCCAATTTCTGGATGCTGACAAGCAATTTATCTTATTGATAATACAAAAACATATGAAATAATACTGAAGAGTACTTGAAAACTCTCTCAGTTGGGAGTCTTGTGAACTATTCATGCATCATGTCTGTAATGAACTGAGCATAGTTGTACATGACAACAGGAGGCTTGCCTAGGCTGAAAATGGAAAGAAAGGCCAGGATAACCTCATCCACATGCTCATCTGAGGTATATCCTAGGATGCAAGAGAGCATGGTAATAATTTATCTTCCTCTTTCTAAAAAAATGGTGGCAGCATAAGGTGGACTATCTGTGAGAGTATGGAAATCTTCTATGATGACAATATGGAAAATTTGTGTTATTTTAGCTAGGTCTAATTTGACATATAGGTCTAGCAAGTCACCAATAGACAATGGGGTCTCATTAGGTCTTGGTTGGACCTGTAGCATTTGGTTAATAGACTCTACAGTGATGGTGAATAACAACTGCTGGTTAGGGGCAACAATATCTCTTTGGCTAGGAATATAGCAGGCATGACAGAAATGTATGATATCAGGGAATGGGTGCACTTCTGGGAATAAATACTTGGGTAAATTGGATTCCCAATGGTGGATGTCATCATTTTGGTTTAGGAATTTATCCTTACTCCAGCAGTCGAGCTTTGGGAGGTAAGTTGGTGGATCAGTATCTTTTATTTGAAATTCCTTGTATGCTAATGCCAGGTGGTCGATGTCCAGGTGAGGGGTTGACAGAGGTATCACATCCAGAGAGGGCTGGGAAGCCATATTTAGGAGTAGAGGTATGAATTAAGCCTATAATTGCTGCAGAAGTAAGGTTTGGAAGTTCTGGTATAGTGAGAGGGTATTTACAGTTTTCAAAAGAAAGGCTTTGGGTATTCAAGTGAATTACTCTTCAATTTAGGCAAATATTAATTAATTTAAATTAGTTAATCTTTCAATTGGACTGTACGTTTTCAAATTAAAGAGTCATTTTGGTTTTCCCAAGAATACCTGGAATTTGGTGGTATGGGCTGAAAACTGAGTTCAATGGTGAGTGCAGAGGGTACGGTGGCTTCAGCTATGAACTGGTTGCTTGCATTGGGTGTCCGGAGCTTCTTCAGGCAGCAGACAGTGGTCAATTTTGGTCACAGAGGTTCAGGGTGTTGTAGAATGGCTTGAGCAGAAATTTACAGTGAAAACGAGTGAAAAGAGTGAATTGGTGCTTTTCCGGCTTTTTAACGAGTAACTATCACATTTTGGCGCGGAAAATATGAATGAACAGTGGATGGTTTTCAGCTTTGGCGGAGAGTTGGTTTTTTGAGCCATCGTATCGCTTTTGGAGGGCAAGTGGTATTTTTCGTGAGCACGCAATCTAGTCTGGGGCCGCCACGTAGCAGAAAAGCACCCAGGAAAAACCGTGAATCTCACGTGCTCTCGGGTTGTAATCTGTCGGATGGTGAATGTGCATGATATGGATGCGCACCATCAGATCTGGGGGTGGGAGATCATATAACTGTCACGTGGTCAAGATGCATGGACAGAATTGGAGCCAGGATTTGCGGGGCCCGGGATTTAATTACAACTAATTGTAATTAATTAATAACTAAGGTAGGAATTTAAAATATAACCAGCGAGTTTAATGGGGTGGGACAAGGGGTTACTATTGCAGGGTTTTTTCAAATGCACCAAGGGTTGGTGGGTTAAAAGGGTTTATTGGGGAAATATGAAGTGGGGAGTTAGTTCACTTATGCAGGGGGATAAAAACTTAGGATAAGGGGGTTTATATGGGTTTTGAAGGAAATAAGGAAATCAATAAGGGGGGGTGGTAATATTTGCAATGGGGAATGGGTTTCAAACTAGGGAAAAGGGGTTTTGGGTAGGGGGACGATTTTTGCATGGTAATTCCTAGGGGAATGTGTGAAACTAAGGGGTAAGGGTCAAGATGAGGGGAAAAGGGGATTTTATAAGAAATAATGGGAGAACGGGGAAATTAGTAAGTAAGTATATGGGAGTGAAATGAAATGAGGGGAAATTAGCCAAACAAACTTGTGAATATCTTTTCACTCTCTTAAATGCTTCTGCACATGAAACAAATGATTAAACATGATAAATGTGCTTTTGACTAAGCAACCTTGTACATTTGCAACCTTTCTTCTACCTGCCCTTTATTTATCCTAACATTTTTTCTTCTCTTTATTGGGTGCATTTGAGTTTGCGGACTTTTATTTCCTTTTCTTTTGACAAGAAAACTATCTAATTCTAACCTTATAACTTCCAATGGCTCAGATTAAGCTAATGAGCACATTTTTATTCTCTACCTAACTACTGATCTGCCAAGGTTAAACAGTTTGGTTAGATCTTTATTCTCTATCTATCAACATAAAATTTAAAACATGAATGAGTCAAGATTAAGTTGTCTGACCATCATGGATTGTGGCATTTCTAACAAGCAGCACACAACCTTATTTTGCATAGTAAAGTAAAAAGTAGTGGCATTTGAATTTGCACACTTTCATGATCTATTTTATTTCTTTTTTGGGGTTCATATTTTTCACCTTTTTTATCTTTTTCTTTTCTTTTTGTCTTTCGATTATTCTTTTAGGACATACCCTCTTTACATTTTTTTTAATTTTTAATATGGAAAACAATTTGGAGAAAGCAAAAGTATGAACAATATTACAAGACTAACCATAGCCAATTCAAAATTATGAATCATATTATTATAGGACCCTAACACAAACTATCTTGAATGGAAGAAGAGGATAGATTTGATTCTCATAGAAAATTAAGTCGTTGAGAGTATTAAGGGTTTTGTCACTAAACATCTAAAGGAAGAAGCTCAAGCTCTAGTTGAATACATGAAAAAGGAAATAAGGGCTCAAATAATCTTTATGTAGCAAAATTGGAAAGTGAAAAGACATCTATGACAAACTAGTGGAATTATTCTCCGTGAGTTATACAGGAGAAGTGATATCATTAAGAACCAAGCTCTACAAGATGATGATATCAAAGTAATAAGGAACGATACTTTTTGAGGGTGTGTGAAATCAGGAACTAGCTGCAAGAGTTGGGAGAGAAAACGTCTAACAAGGAAACAACTACTATAGTACTCAATGCACTACTAGAGGAATGGGGTAACTTTACATCAAAAATTTATGGCAAGAAGGAAGCTACTCCATTCAATGAGTTGTGGTCACTATGAAAAATTGAAGAAACTAGGTTTAAGGAAAAAAGTGATGTAGGATCAAACAAGCAAACTCAAGCATATGCTGCCATGGTGAAGAGGAAAGACTATTTTGGGAAATTTGGTCCTCAGAACAGGAAGAAGAATATGGAGAAGGTTCAATACTATGGATATGGGAACTTGTTGTGGTCACCAACAACCCCCCTCTTTGTTTGATATTAGCAATAACATCAAGCAAAGGGGGACCCTTAACAAAAAATCCCAAAAATATTTTTATCAAAATTTTTGTATTTTACTCCCTGAAGGCTATATCGCATCGCAAAAGAGAGAGTGAAGCGTTTTCCTATGCGCGTAAATAAGCTACAAAGAAGCGATGCGAAATTCATCGCATCGCATATTTTGAAAGCGCCCTTAAAAGAAAACAAAAAGGAATCGGCGACGGGCGACATGCGACATCGCATATCGCAACGTCGCAAAAGCAGCACACAATGAGCAAATGAAAATTGCGATATTGCGATTTGCGATCTGCGATCCCACAAACTACGATTTTGCGATTTGCGATCTGCGACGAATGAGACTATTAATTTCTGCGATGCAAATCGCAGAAACCACTCATCGCAAAGTTTCTTCGGCATGATCTGTAACCCAAAATTGAGCGCGCACCTTAAGGAAAATTAATGATTACACGCCTGAGTATCCAAAGATGATCATGTTGCGTTTTTTGAAGAGTCAAGTCATTATGAGTGTCATGATTATGCATTCATTAGAACTTAAAGCTTTCATGTCAATCTTTTCGTCAATTCTCTTTTCCTTTGCGTGAACTGCAAGGCAGCAACTAATATAAATCTATATGCAGGAAACATCCAAGGAAAAGGGGAAAGCGCCAATACTAGAAGAACAGAGAGGAGATGCCTTCGCAGATGAATGCCGCATGCAGCAGGGCCGTGGATTCCAGAGTATCACTCAATAGGCACTGATGAAAATAGACTATCCAAGACTCAGAGTCAAAGGTGCACAAAAGCAGCATGTTTGCAAAAGATCCTGAAGCTCAGATTAGATAAAGCAAAAAGGAAAACGCTGAAAAGGGATGATGCTTCAGAAAAGCCTGGAACAAAGAACGGAAGCAATTTTCAATACGTAAGATTGTTCAGGAAACCAAATCCCTAACTCATTGAGTCATTCGCACGGCCGGAAACTGAAATAGCAACAGCACAATCAGTTTGAAATAAATCTGGGTTATACTAAGTATACACACAGCAAAAACACCCAGCCAGAGGAAGATTTTCAAAAATATCTTCTAGTTTGTCAGAAAGAGGTGCCAGCTTTTGTTATTTCTATTTTTATCGCTCAAGCAAAAGGAAAAGACAACCAGCCGACTCTTTCCAGGCGAACCTTGCATTGCTTACAGCACTAAGGAGCAGATACAGAAACGGTTAGAAATTAGATTCAATTTTTAGAAATAAATTTGTTTTAGTAAAAGGGAGGTCATTTGAAGCCGTTTCCTAAATTTGTGTAATTAAGATTAGTTAGTTAGTATTATTTAACCCTTCTCATGGCATTTGGAGAAGGGTCCGGAAATTTGTCAAAAAACTTGTCCTCAGAACATGCACTTTTGCACCCTCGGAGGGGGTTTTTGATGAATGGATGGATCGAGATTTATTTATGTTTACATTTTAATTTCTGCTACTGATGTTGCACTTCTGTAATCTTAGTAGATGTTAGAAGTAAGTAGAGATAAATCATTATTGCTTGAAGTTTGTGAGTGAAATCAGTCATAAATGGTACTTTTATCTCTTGATTAATTTCTGCTCATATTCTTAGAGTGATATACAGCTGAGTTGTGTATATGTTAATGTATGAATGTGTGGGTTACCATTTGGCACTTTTGTACGGTGGAGTCATTTGTTTGTGCTTGACATATGAATAATTGATTATGCGATATGCTGTTCACAACTGTTTTGCCTAACTTCTTATGCAGAATGGTTTATCTTAATTGATTTATATTCTTATGATAGCTGAATGATCTTTATTACCAGTTGTTGTATGAAATCTTTTTAGATTGCATAATGAAAGAATTTTACCCCGGGTTAGTATAGATTAGATGTGCTGTTTTTTTTTGTTAGATTACAATAGCATAGAGCCAGTTTAGAGTCTAGAATTAAATTAGCTTAAAATTACCTTTAGATTAGCATCGTTAAAATCTACACACACACACACACACACACATCTTTTAGATTGGGAAGCTGGTCCCATTATCCCCAGTCGGATCCGCTACACCAAACGGGCAAGGAGCCGCCAACCAGGTTCCCGACCGGGTGGGTATCCCCCTTGTTGTTGACCCGATTTTGGGGCCCTCAACATATTTGGCGCTAGAAGGAGGGCACGAACTATGAATGGCATCTAAGTCAAAATCTAAATGCCATTCTGAGAGTAAATCACCCTCATCAACTCCTCCGACTTCTCCAGTACGGTTAAACCCAGATTTAGAAGTCGCTCGAGTATCCACTGCTGCTACCTACTCTAATATATCAGACCAACTCATTATTGAACCCCCTGAAATTCAAAATTTGATTCGTAAACTCCAGGGATTCTCTATTTTTTCTCATAGGTCTGATAAATCTAACAGCAGCGTGACTTCGCAGTACAATCCTGCTCATCCTCTGACCAGATTGAAGAGTGAAAAATTTGGTATTCAACCAAGTGAACTCCCTCTCCCTACTAGGAAAAGAGCAAGGAAAGCACCACCAGAGTCTGACCGCGAGACTCTTTCTTCTACTTCGTCCATTTCAACACCCTCACTGCGAAGTCAACCACCCACATCCTCATCCCAAATCACTCATCCATCTTCCACAACACTTCCTCTTCAATCATCAAGGATCATAATACCTTCATCTTCTCAGCATCAGGGACCGTCCTCTGCACTCTCATTAACTAGCGGCTCAACGATGGCCCAGTCTCCATGGAACAATCCTGGGGCGGTTTTAATGCCTCCACCCCTAAGCCCAATACTGGCCCATCCTGAGAAGTGGCTACCTAAATTCAATCCAAAAACAGGCATGCTAGCTGAAGAGCATATCAATAATTTCATGCTTTCTGTTAATCTCAACGGAGTTACTAACGAAGATGTTGTCGTCTGACTTTTTCCTTACACAATGCAAGGAACAGCCGGGTCATGGTACTTTTCGTTACCTTCCGGGTCCATCACAAGTTGGGATATTTTTCAAAATCAATTCCTCACCAAGTTTGGCGATGACAGATCAACAGCGACATTGATCAATGACCTATCTAATCTTAAAGCTGAGGCTAGAGAACCCATTAAAGATTTCAATTTACAGTTCAATAAGATCCTCAACAAAATTCCCGCTGCTTCTCAACCCAGCGAGGAAGTAAGATGTGAATGGTACATCACGGCCTTACCATCAAACTTGGCTATCTTCGTAGATAGGGCAAACAAGACGACCTTAGTTGAAAACTTAACTGAGGCGTTAGCAGTAGAAAAACGCGTAGTTGCCCTAGAAAAGAGATCTGCAATAGAAGAACGCAAATCTAAGAAGATCTCTTTCAAAGAAGACACCAAGAAGAAGCAAACGAAGGATCCTTTCGATATGGAAGGATTACAAAAGGTGTTAAAGGCCATGTCCAACGAGATGATTGATATAAGAAAACAAGTAGCAGAAAATTCTTCAAAAAATCCCTATAGATCTTTTAAAAGAAACCTTCCCATGGAGGTGAAACCACCCAATGTTGTCTCAAACGTCGAATCTGAAGAAGAAGAAGAAGAAGAGAATACCACTGAAGGGCAGACCGATGATGAAGAAGTTGTGGAACTACAAGGAATGTGGGATTTCATCCTCCCACAAGAAGAGGATCAAGAAGCATTTCCGGTTAGCACACGAAGCAAAAATCAACTTGATCCTCCCCAAACTACCCCTAAACAGAAGGGCGCAAGCCCTGCAACAAAAGATAAGGTTGCAACAAAGAAAACAACCGCTAGAGCGACGCAATTTAGCCCAGTCCAATCAGATCAAGCACCTCCATCAAGAACACTGATAGTGTCGGATGAAATGGAGTATAACATTATCGATGACATGAAAAAGACTAGGGCTAATATCACTCTTTACGAATTGAGAAAATTGAAACATCAACAGAAAATAATGATGAAAGAATTACATGCCATGCCTACTACATCTTTACCTACAGCTGTAGCTTCCCACAACATGGGAAGACCTCCAACCAACATGATCAATAAGATTGATCCGAATGACATTGCTTTGATTGGAGGAAGGTCAAGATCCCATACTCCCCCTTTTCTTCTCACTTATGAAATTTTCAATAAAAACGTGCACAATTGCTTGATTGATTCTAGTGCTTCAACGAATATTCTACCCAGATCAATATGTGCCAAATTGAATGTTCAGCCTCAGAAATCTGCAGTGCGCATAGTTCAACTTGATTGATCTCAAGTCGAAGTGATTGGTGAACTTCACCAGGTGACCATAAGATTGTCGTCTAACCCGAAAATATGTCAGGTTATCGACATTCTAGTAGCTGATATCCTGAATTCTATGGTTTAATTCTTAGCAGGGATTGGTCCGAGAAACTCCACGGATATTTCTCAACCGACTGGTCGCACATGTGGTTACCCTACAACGGCAAACCCAATCAAATAAAGGTTGAATGAGAATTGCACCAAAAGTACATAGTGACAGAATTGGAAGGAGAGAACGAAGCAATAGCATACAACAGCAGTATCATAGGAAATTACTCGGTAGATTCTTTCCTCGGCAATTTCAATGCTCACACCTCACCTTACTTAGAAAATTCAGTTGTGTCCCAAGTTGAAATTTTTTCCCAAACTGATGATTCAAAGTGTTTTAATTTTTTAGATAATTCTGTAAATACATCTTTATTTTGGAAATTATATTTTGATGGCTCTAAATCTAACGAGGGAGCAGGAGCAGGATGCGTTCTGATTAACCCAGATGGGAACAAGATCATGCTTACATGCAGACTTGAGTTCGATTGCACAAACAATACAGTGGAATACGAAGCCTTGGTGCAAGGCATATACAAAGCAATCAGGATGAATGTTAAGTATCTTCAAGTCTTTGGAGATTCTGAAATTGTCGTCAAACAGGTACGTAACACCATACATTGCCTGTCAAGTCATTTAAATCACTATCAATCATTAGTACAAGATCTGACTTCACATTTCATAGTATTCAATATTTCGTCAATCCCAGGACTCCAAAATGTGAGCGCAGACCTGTTAGCTAACGTAGCCTCTAGACTTATTCCCTCCGAAGATTTTAGTCCCGATAGGTTTTCAATAGAATTAATCTTTAAACCATCCATCCCTGACAACATCACCAACTGGAGAGTGTTCAACGACGATCCAGACATTGTAAATTTCCTCACTTCTGAAGGATCCTACTCAAATCAAATAATTGACGAAGACCATCATGATCACCAAATTCAGCAAAATAGCACTGATAATGCTATACCTAAATCGGTGGTTAAGTTAGAAGATTTATATGATTTGAAAAGTCAGTTTAAAAGGTCTGCCAATTCTAAACTCTACAGTTCAACTCTGAACTATGAATTAGTGAACCTAGGAACCGATCAGAAGCCGCAGAACGTTAATCTAGGCCACAGCCTAGCCCCTGAAGAAAAATCAGCATATATCCGTCTTCTGAGACAATACAAAAACGTTTTTGCGTGGAATTACGATGAGCTGAAAACATACAACACTTCTATCATTCAACACACTATCCCTATGATTGACAATGAAAACCTGTCCAGCAGAAGCTCAGAAAAATCCACCCCAACTTAGAAAATCAGATAAAGACTGCGCTAAATAAATTGTTGAGAGCCAGAATAATTTTCCCCGTTAGACACTCCAAATGGGTATCCAATATGGTGCCTATTAGGAAGAAAAACGGAGATATTCGAATCTGTATTGATTTTCGAAATCTCAACAAAGCCTGTCAGAAAGATAATTTCCCCTCCCACCTATGGAGCAAATACTACAGGCAGTAGCGGGCTCAGAATTAATGTCTTTCCTGGATGGATTTTCAGGATACAACCAAGTGCTGGTACATCCCGATGATCAGTTAAAAACCACATTTCGAACCAAATGGGGTACATACGCATATCGAAAGATGCCATTTGGTCTGATCAATGCCGACGCTACCTTTCAGAGAGCCATGGACATCGCATTTAAAGGTTTAGTCAATAAATCGGTAGTGATTTACCTGGATGATATAACAGTGTACTTCAAGAAGCGAAGCGACCATCTCAAAGATTTGAAACAGATCTTTCAAAGATGCTTAAGGTATGGGATTTCACTTAACCCAAAGAAATCTTTTTTCGCATTAAGTGAAGGGAAATTGCTTGGATTCATAGTGTCGAAATCTGGTATTCACATTGAACCTGACAGAATCAAAGAAATTTCTGAAATATCCATACCCCATAACAAAAAGGCCATGCAATCTTTCCTTGGACAGATCAATTTTGTAAAAAGGTTTGTCCCGGATTTTTCACGTATTATTTATCCCTTACAAAATATGATAAAAAAGAATTCAAATTTTAAATGGGGTCAAGATGAGCACGAAGCATTCAACTTGATCAAACAAGCTATCATCAACGCTCCATCTTTAGCTACCCTAAATTTTTCAGAATCTTTCATCTTATACACTTTTGCCTCAGAGAAATCTTATGCCGCGATTTTGACTCAAGTAAATCAAGAGAAGGCAGAAGCTCCAATCGCATTCTTTAGCTCGAACTTACAAGGTGCTGAACTCAATTACTCAGACGTAGAGAAACAGGCATATGCCGTTTTCAAAGCGATCAAATATTTCAGACCTTTCTTACTTAAAGCCCATACCAAAGTCGTAGTACTATTTCCAGCAGTAAGAAACCTTTTGGTACAGAAGGATGTGGGTGAAAAGAGAGCAAATTGGATTACCGCTCTACAAGAATACAATCTTGAGATCAAACCAGCAAACATCGTAAGGGGTCAAGGCTTCTGCAAGATGTTAGCTGGAGCGTCGCAAATTCCTGAGAACTCATCTGAAGAGGTACACACGTATGAGGTAAGCCTAAACGACGCAGAATCATTATATGCGGACACCATTTATTATCTTAAGAACGGGTATGCTCCATCACACCTGGATCACACCAAGAAAAGAGCTCTGAGGTTGAAAGATAAACAATACCAGCTCATAAATGATGTTCTGTTTAAAAGGAATTATGATTCTGTACTTCTTAGGTGTCTTGAGAAAACTGAAGCCGAAAAGGTTTTGCAGGAACTCCACGATGGACCAGCAGGTGGACACTATGCTGGAGAAGCTACTGCGCATAAGATCTTACGTGCAGGATATTATTGGCCCACGCTGTTCAAAGACTCATACAATTACGTAAGGAAATGCCAAATCTGCCAGACTGCTGCAGGGAAACAAAGGAAATCGTCCATGCCACTACAGCCGGTTAACATCGAGCAACCATTCAACCAATGGGGCTTGGACATAATAGGTGAGATCGTTCCTCACTCTTCTAAGCAGCATAGGTATATCCTCATGGCAACATATTATTTTACTAAATGGGTAGAAGCAGTTCCTCTCAAGACAGTTAATTCTGAAAACATTATTGAATTCATAGATCAATTTATCATCACTAGGTTTGGATTACCAACGGCCTTAATGTTTGATAATGCATCATACTTTTCTGGAAATGCAATGACTGAGTTTGCACTAAAAAGAGGGTTCAAACTGAAATATTCTGCCAATTACTATCCGCAAGGTAATGGGTTGGCTGAATCAACAAACAAAAACCTAATCAGGATTATCAAAAGAACAGTCGACCAAAACCAAAAGAATTGGCACAAAGCGCTGGTAAATGCTTTATGGGCAGATAGAATCACGAAGAAAGCTTCAATCGGCACTTCTCCCTTTAATTTAGTTTATGGGAAAGAAGTGGTTCTTCCAACTCATTTAGTCATTCCCTCTTTGTCTTTAGTACAACACATCGATGAAGTATCTACTTCCTCTTTGCAATTGGGACAAATGGAGATAATCAAACTAGAAGAACGCCGAGAACAAGCTAAGAAAACCCATGCTCACCACCAAGCACTAATAAAATCCTCTTTTGACTTAGCCATCATAACCAAAAAGAACTTTTAGATGGGAGATTTAGTTTTGAAATGGGATAAGGCTCATGAAGAAAAGGGCAAACATACGAAATTTCAGAAGTTGTGGCTTGGTCCTTTTCAGATTGTAGAAGTCATAGGCCCATCGACGTTTGTGTTGCAGGATTTGGCAGGTAGAAGAGATTATTTTCCTGTGAATGGACAGATTCTTAAAATGTATTTTCCATAGAAGATCACTCTTCTATTTTTTGTAGGATAGTTTTAGTTTCTTTTATTTTGTTTTTCTCTTTCTTATAAATAAAACCGTTGTAAATGATCATTGAAAAGGATTCATGAAAGAGCACACTAACTCTCTATCAGATTTTGATTTCACTTGTACAAATAGCAAAACTTTTCGAAAAATCTGACTTTTATTATTGACAAATAGAGTTAACTTTAACCTGAATATGATATTAGTTTCAACCTCTCAAAAAACTTTGATGAAATCAACCTTTGGTAAAAAATTGTTTTATGCCAGCACAATGAAAGGTATCATCAATAATAAAATAAATATTCTCTGTAAAGCTGTTGTTTTCAAACGCTATTATTGTCGTCCAGAGCTTTCTTAAGGAAAAACAATGACTTCCTCCCTGCTAAAGGAAACCGCAGCATTCAGAGAAACAATCCGAGAAAACACTATATCTCAAAGAATAAGAGGTCTCATCACGAGCCGGCTTATCATGATCACAGATATTATAACTTGCTGACTTTGCCAAAACTGTCTATCAAAACAGGGCAACGACTCAAGATTGTTGCAATCAAAAGACAAGGGGTCTCATCACGAGCCAGCTTGTTCAGCAAAAGTTTAAATCAAGTGAATGACTGTGTCATAATTTGGCCACCAAACCAAGACATTGTTCTTTAGAGAGTAAAAAAGGAAAAAGTGTCAAAAAGGATTTTTCTCTGAAATGTTGTAAATAACCTCAAGCAGGAAAAAGGATCATTGCTGGATAACATGGTAACCCTGTCGAGGCTATGGACGCTTGCGGGCAGCAGAGGCTCTACCTACGACAAATGAGCATATTTTAAAGCCAGTACGCAGAGAAGACTTTATTTTATCTTTAAAAAAGGACCAAGTAATGTCTGGTATGAATGCAAGAACTAAGCCTAAGGAAGCAGAAAATTGGAATAAAAGAAGGCTTGAGACAAAGTATCATTGACAGGATAAGGGGAAATCTACTCTATCTGTCCATAACAAAATTTAGACATATGAAAATTTTTTTGTTTCAGAAGTGGAAATGTCAATAGAAAAGCAGAGATAACTGGTTCTTCACAGTGAATCGCCATTGTTGTGGTCACCAAAAACACCCCTCTTTGTTTGATATTAGCAATAACATCAAGCAAAGGGGGACCCTTAACAAAAAATCCCAAAAATATTTTTATCAAAATTTTTGTATTTAACTCCCTGAAGGTTATATCGCATCGCAAAAGAGAGAGTGAAGCGTTTTCCTATGCGCGTAAATAAGCTGCAAAGAAGCGATGCGAAATTCATCGCATCGCATATTTTGAAAGCGCCCTTAAAAGAAAACAAAAAGGAATCGGCGACGGGCGATATGCGACATCGCATATCGCAACGTCGCAAAAGCAGCACACAATGAGCAAATGAAAATTGCGATATTGCGATTTGCGATCTGCGATCCCACAAACTGCGATTTTGCGATTTGCGATCTGCGACGAATGAGACTATTAATTGCTGCGATGCGAATCGCAGAAACCACTCATCGCAAAGTTTCTTCGGCATGATCTGTGAACCCAAAATTGAGCGCGCACCTTAAGGAAAATTAATGATTACACGCCTGAGTATCCAAAGATGATCGTGTTGCGTTTTTCGAAGAGTCAAGTCATTATGAGTGTCATGATTATGCATTCATTAGAACTTAAAGCTTTCATGTCAATCTTTTCGTCAATTCTCTTTTCCTTTGTGTGAACTGCAAGGCAGCAACTAATATAAATCTATATGCAGGAAACATCCAAGGAAAAGGGGAAAGCGCCAATACTAGAAGAACAGAGAGGAGATGCCTTCGCAGATGAATGCCTCATGCAACAGGGCCGCGGATTACAGAGTATCACTCAACAAGCACTGATGAAAATAGACTATCCAAGACTCAGAGTCAAAGGCGCACAAAAGCAGCATGTTTGCAAAAGATCCTGAAGCTCAGATTGGATAAAGCAAAAAGAAAAACGCTGAAAAGGGATGATGCTTCAGAAAAGCCTGGAACAAAGAACGGAAGCAATTTTCAATACGTAAGATTGTTCAGGAAACCGAATCCCTAACTCATTGAGTCATTCGCACGGCCGGAAACCGAAATAGCAACAGCACAATCAGTTTGAAAGAAATCTGGGTTATACTAAGTATACACACAGCAAAAACACCCAGCCAGAGGAAGATTTTCAAAAATATCTTCTAGTTTGTTAGAAAGAGGTGCCAGCTTTTGTTATTTCTATTTTTATCGCTCAAGCAAAAGGAAAAGACAACCAGCCGACTCTTTCCAGGCGAACCTTGCATTGCTTACAGCACTAAGGAGCAGATACAGAAACGGTTAGAAATTAGATTCAATTTTTAGAAATAAATTTGTTTTAGTAAAAGGGCGGTCATTTGAAGCCGTTTCCTAAATTTGTGTAATTAAGATTAGTTAGTTAGTAGTATTTAACCCTTCTCATGGCATTTGGAGAAGGGTCCGGAAATTTGTCAAAAAACTTGTCCTCAGAACATGCACTTTTGCACCCTCGGAGGGGGTTTTGATGAATGGATGGATCGAGATTTATTTATGTTTACATTTTAATGTCTGCTACTGATGTTGCACTTCTGTACTCTTAGTAGATGTTAGAAGTAAGTAGAAATAAATCATTATTGCTTGAAGTTTGTGAGTGAAATCAGTCATAAATGGTACTTTTATCTCTTGATTAATTTCTGCTCATATTCTTAGAGTGATATACAGCTGAGTTGTTTATATGTTAATGTATGAATGTGTGGGTTACCATTTGGCACTTTTGTACGGTGGATTCATTTGTTTGTGCTTGACATATGAATAACTGATTATGCGATATGTTGTTCACAACTGTTCTGCCTAACTTCTTATGCAGAATGGTTTATCTTAATTGATTTATATTCTTATGATAGCTGAATGATCTTTATTACCAGTTGTTGTATGAAATCTTTTTAGATCGCATAATGAAAGAATTTTACCCCGGGTTAGTATAGATTAGATGTGCTGTTTTTGTTAGATTACAGTAGCATAGAGTCAGTTTAGAGTCTAGAATTAAATTAGCTTAAAATTACCTTTAGATTAGCATCGTCAAAATCTACACACACACACACACACATCTTTTAGATTGGGAAGCTGGTCCCATTATCCCCAGTCGGACCCGCTACACCAAACGGGCAAGGAGCCGCCAACCAGGTTCCCGACCGGGTGGGTATCCCCCTTGTTGTTGACCCGATTTCGGGGCTCTCAACAGAACTATAAGCGAGATTTTCCTAAGCTCAAGAAGGAAAACTGTTAGATCTACTACATTTTGCGACATTTGAAGGATTGAAAACAGTTGTGGCAGTGTTGGTTATGCTTTCAAGGGACCCGTATTTGTCAGTCTTTTCCTATTCCGCCATTCTCCTTCTATTTTCTTAACCCCCGCCATCTTTGTTTCACTCCAAATTCGGAATAAACCCATTTTTGTTTAGCCCCAGGTGCTAAGGTTTTAAAGCACATATAACAGCACGCCTTCGCAAAGTCCCTCGCCCACGGCTTTCCCTGTCACATCAGTCAAAAAGCACGTGCATTTAACTCCATGCCGTCTGATCAACCCCTGCCACGATCGAACGGCATTCGAGCCTCCCACTCCCGTAAACTGCATGCATGATAACCTGAGGGGAAAGCATTTTCCCACCTGTCACATCCGCCACGCGTCGCAGTTCTATTGCATCGCGCGCCCGTTGTACGAATTCCACCATTCTCCATAAGTGATGCGGGGAATACCGCTTACCACATGTCTTGTCTGTCCCCGCGTGTTATCTCCCGTGCTAATCTCCCGCCCGATAGCCGTCGGATCTGCCCGACCGCGATCCGACGGCCCACATGTGTCCATTCATACTTTTCCCCCGATACCTCCTATAAGTCGATCTCCACTATCCATATACCAGATCTGACGGCTCAGGATCATTTTGCCTCCGTTCCACCCTGTGCTCCGTGCCAAGAGATCCCTGTCGTCCATCTCTGCGATCCAACGGCCAATTTCCCTTCTACATCCTTCCCGACTATTCACGTCCGTAACCATTCTGTGCCCAAAAGGAAGAAGGTGGCCAGCTACCTGTACCCAGCACAGTTACTCTTCAACAACTGCATTCAAGAGCAGAATAGCCGAGAAGAAAAGGACGATCCTCGAGCAGTTAAACGCCTTCAGTAGTTATGGAAATTTATTCATACAACACTCCACCTGCTCAAGAAGTACAACAAAGTACTAGAGAATGTCAAATTCATTCGTTGAAGCAGCAGATCATAGCAGAGGCCTATTTTAGACAGTTAATGTGGCTGGGGGTCAATTATGACTCCTCCACGCATAGAACAACAGCATATTTTTGTAATGAAACTCTATATATACCCAAAAACAAGATGTAATGAGGGTTGATGGTTGTTGCTTTGATGTAAGGTTCAACTTCTAGAGACTGTAACTATTGTGGTACCTGCAGCGTCTGGTCTTCATTTTTAGCTAATACAAGCTTCTTTTGTTGTTAATTGCTCACTTTCCACTTCTTCTTTGTTCCAGGTTATGCCTGTTATGCATTTTTCATGTGCTCTTGATGTTTAGCATTAGAGGGGTTGTCATCCCACCTCTGTGTTAGAATCTAGTATGTGTCATTGAATGTGTATATAGGTTTCTATTATTTTAAAGCCAGAGAGCTATCATCCTGTCTGTGCATTAGGAAATAGATTTGCAGACCTCTTTACTGGTTGCAGTGGGCCATCACAGGGTCCTGTGCATCTGTTGGTGTGGTCAGTATTCTCCATCTTCACCTATTCCTTAAACTGTGAGTGATTGTTGGTCTAAATCCTTGTAGTCTGGTGGTGTTCACCTATGTTTGGGGTTAAGCATAGTAGAAGTGGTTATCTAGCTTGAATATGCATCATTCCTTCCATTCATCCACCTATTTCCAACATTTTTGTTGAGTTTGTAATGTTCCTGAGCATCTCTGATATACAACCTAGGAGAGTTTATTGGGGTGATAACATAAATTGGCATCGTTTCCGGGGAGAGGAGATTGATGATAGACAAAGTTTGGGCACATTTCTGGTTGTAATCATCTATCTAGCGACTCCATTGGAGGAAGACCAACCTTTGGCAACTCCACAGTATAGTCCTAGCTCAGTTTGTGAGACATACTCGAATAAATCCTCAAAAATCACCAGCTGAACCAGTGCCTAACCCTGAGAATATTGTTAAGCCGAGGAAAACATCACAGGAAGGGGCATCAGGATCAGGTAAGCCTAAGAAATCTCATGCATCTCTGAAAGATAAAGTTATAGCTTAAGATATACAGTTTGAAGATTTAGAACCCAACACTGTTAGTAAGGAAATCCCTTCAGAGATTAATACAACCCCTTGTTCAGTTAGTTCCCCTTTGAATCTCAGTCCAAAGAAAGTTTCCCATACAGTCCATAACATCCCTTCATCTTTGTCATCCCTTTCATTGTTTCATACTGCTCAGTCTACCAGTATCCTTCCACATACCCAAGTCATGGCAGGACAGCAAGCACCTATGAAGATAGAAAGAATTGTAGCTGCCAAGTATGGACCTCTGGTCTTGCCCGTCCCTTTAAACGTTGTGCCTGCAGGAGAATATCAGAAATATATGCCTAAATTCACTGGTATAGAGGGAGCAACAGCAGAAGAACACCTTGAGGCTTTCTATAGTTATGCTGATAACTTAGACATAAGTGAAAATGATGTATGGATGAGAAGTTTTGTCCAGAGCCTTGACGGAGAGGCTAGAAAGTGGTTCAGAAAACTAGCCCCTAGATCTATTACTAATATTGAAGCCTTAGATGAAGCATTTTTGAAGCATTGGGGAGATAAAAAGGATTTGTTGTATTATCATACAGAGTTTGGTAACCTAAAGAGGGAAAATGGGGAATCATTGCCTGATTTTAATAAAAGATTTAACCGTATGTATAGTAAGATACTAGATGAGATAAAGCCTACCCCCACCTCTGCCAAAATCACCTATGCCAATGCTTTTGACTCTAATTTCTCCCTGTTATTGAGAGAAAGAAGATGTACCACTCTAGCTGATATGCAGGATGCAGCACTAGAGGTGGAATCTAATATTATGGCAGTAGAAAAGCTAAAAAGTCAAGCTGACATAAGGAGGTAGAGAGGTGAGGCCACTTCTTCCTCTGCCTCATATTCAAAGCCTAAATTAGATAAAATGACTAAGATGATAGAGTCATTGGCTACTAAAATATCTAAGCTGAAGGTTGAGCAGAATTTAGGAAAGACAAGGCAGCAGAACACATTTGCTCCAAGAAATCCAAATCCATTCAGAAGAGAAAATGAACAGTTACAAATCATTCAGAGGGGAAAAGAACAAAATTAAGAACAAAAGGTTAAAGCTCCTTTTCAAAATGTAGTCATGGAGGAGGAACAATTTGAAGATGAGGATGAAATTCGTTGCATGGAAGATAAAGGCAGTGCTGCATTTTTTACATTGGTTGCATACGAAGAATCATTGCTGCAGGAACAAGACAGTCAAGAGTGGGGCAAAGAAGCTGTTCTACAAACTGAGGAGCAATGGAGATATAATCTGAGGTCAAATGCAAAAAATGCCAAAGAGAATCCTACCCAAAGAGCTGTTGTCCAAACAGAGTCACAAAATATCAAACAGAGAAGACCAGCAACTGACCCAGTCATCCTCAAAGCACTAGTTCAAGAGGTAAGAGGTTCTAATAAGTCACCTTCCTCTTTCAGTTTTGAGTCAGAAGTCCAGAAGTTAAATATATATGTGCCTCTGGTAGAGTTGGTAAAGAGTGAAGTATTTAGAAAGCCTATCCTTGAAGCTCTTGAGCTGGAAATCACACAAACCTCCACTGACTCTGTCAATTTGCAAGATGATAAGCATGTTGTTGTACTTAGCCCCATGGTAGAACCTGCTGATAATAATTCTCCATCATTTTATGTCTTCTTGACCATTCATGGCAAAATCCTCCACAATTGCCTGCTAGACACAGGGGCCAGCCACAATTTGATGCCTAAAGCTGTCATGGAAGAGTTAGACCTTGAAATCACTAGACCATATCATGATTTATTCTCTTTTGATTCAAGGAAAGTGAAATTCCTAGGATTAATCAAAGACCTGGCCATTACCTTAACTCAGCTGCCCATGAAAAGTATGATGATGGATATTATGGTAGCAGATGGTCCTCCCAAGTTTGGCATGATGCTGTCTAGAGGATGGATTAAGAGACTAGGTGGGACATTACAGAATGATCTATATTATGCCATTGTTCCAGTTTTTGGAGGAGAAAGCAAGCGATTATACAAAGAAGCACAATTGGCATACATCATCAATGATGAAAAGAATCCTACTAATCATCCCATATATGTTGTGGACACTGATTTTGGAGCGTGTATCCTCCAAATTGAAGAATCCCATAAGGCCTCAATCCAGATCAGGAAACCAACAGTTCAGGCCGAAGAAGAGCAAGGAAGTCAAGTTTGGGAGATGTTCTTTGATGGAGCATGTTCCAGGGAGACTGCAGGAGAAGGGGTGGTGCTAATATCTCCAGAGCAAGAAATTACACATCTGTCTTTTAAGCTGGCTTTCCAAGTCACAAACAATATAGCAGAATATGAGGCTCTGTTATTGGGCCTTAATGTAGCCAAAGATAGAGGAATCAAGAACATAAAGGTGTTCGGATATGCTGATTTGATCATTCATCAATTAAATAAAACATTTCAGGCAAAGCACCCAAGGCTGAAAGCATACAGAGATGAGGTATGGAGACTCAAAGATTCCTTTGACAATTTCTATATTTCATATATCCCTAGAGCCAAAAATCATCTTGTTGATTCCCTTGCTGTGTCTGCTAGTCTGTTTATTCCTCCCATGCCTCCCAGACTAGTTTATGAAGTCCAAATGAAATACAGACCATCCTTGCTTGATAATTTCCACCATTGGAAAGTTTTTGAGGATGATGATGAATTAAATAGGTTCCTTCAAGTCATTGACAAGTTTTACAAAATGCCAATTGATCAAGAAAATGAAGTTTTAGAAGAAAACCCCCAATCACAGCTTAGAAATAAAATTGGCAAAGATAGCATTGTTCAGCTTCCCAGCAATCATATTCCTAGGGGTTTAATTCCTTTAGAAAGACTGTTTGACCAAAATGATGTGCCTTACAAGGCTGCCCAAAAAGAAGATCAATCTGCAGTATGTAAGCATGATATAGGGAGTCCAGGTCAGCCTAGATACATAAATCTGTCTTCCCATCTGTCCGCTGAACAAAGTTCTGAATACTGCAATTTAATGAAGAAATTTGCTGATGTGTTTGCCTGGGAATATAGTGACCTAAAAACCTATGATAAAAAGATTATTCAGCATAAAATCCCTTTGGAGAAAGACACCATACCTTTTAAACAGAAGCTAAGACCAATAAATCCTATGCTTCTTCCTCTGATTGAAAAAGAAATTAAAAAGTTGTTGGCTGCCAATATCATAGTCCCTCTTAGATATTCAAAATGGGTAGCCAATTTGGTGGTAGTGAGGAAGAAAAGTGGAGAAATCAGACTGTGTGTTGATTTCATAAATTTAAACAAATTCTCTAAGAAAGACAACTACCCTCTACCCAAGATGGAGCATTTGCTACAGAAGGTCTCAGGAGCCAAAGTGATGTCATTCCTGGATGGATTTTTATGGTTTAATCAGATTCTTGTGCATCCAGATGACCAAGAGAAGACTGCATTTACCACTCCTTGGGGCACTTTTATGTATGCCAAGATTCCTTTTGGGTTGATGAATGCTGGAGCCACCTTTCAGAGAGCTATGGACATAGCTTTTGTGGGAGAGAAGGATAAATTTTTCCTTATATACCTTGATGACATAACAATATACTCCAGCAGCCATCATGACCATTTGCAGCATTTGAAAAAAGTGTTCCTGAAGTGCAGGAGGTTTTGGATTTCAGTCAATTCTAAAAAATCACAATTTGCTTTAGAAGAAAGCGAGCTGTTAGGACATGTTGTTTCTGTTGCAGGTGTCCGAATTGACCCAGAAAGAGTAAGAGAAATACAAACTTTGTCTATCCCTAGATCAAAGAAAGATATCCAGTCCTTTCTTGGCAAGATTAATTTTGTGAGGAGGTTTACACCAAATTTTGCAAAACTGGTGAAGCATGTTACCTCCATGTTGAAGAAAGGGTTAGAGATCAGATGGACTGATGCAGCAAGAGGATCTTTTGAGTCCATTAAAAAAGCTATTATGGAGGCTCCCACTTTCATAAGTACGGATTACAGCAAGGAGTTCCATGTACTCTCATTTGCCTCTGAAGACACCATTGCCACAGTTTTATTGCAAGCAGATGAAGAAGTTTCAGAGCATCCAGTGGCATTTTTCGGAAAAAACTTAAGGGATGTTGAACTGAGTATGACATTATGGGAAAACAAGCATATGCTCTTATCAAATCTTTGAAAACTTTCAGAGTTTACATTCTGCATTCCAAGATAATTGCATATGTACCCTCTGTTGCAATAAAAGATGTCTTAACACAACCTGACGCTCATAGAAGAAGGCCAAATGGATTGCAAAATTGATTGAATTTAATATAGAATTGAAGCCCACCAAACTTGTCAGAGGTCAAGGTCTTGCCAGATTGTTAGCTGAAGAAAATTGCAGATCATTGGATATTGATTTCCTGTGCACAATTGCAGAAATTGGTCAGACAGAAGAAGAGGAAGCAGCTGAACCAGAGAAAAAGCAGGCAGTGGCTGAGAATCTAGCTTCTTGTGATTGGTATTCTGCAATAGTTAAATTCTTGCTAAAGCTAGAAATCCCTCCAGGCTCAAGCACAAGTCAAGCCAGAACTATTAAACTTAGGGCAGCTAAATATTGCATTAATGAAAATCTTCTCTACTGGAGGGATCCATCTGGAGTGCTTTTGAGATGTCTGGACAAAGAAAAGTCAATAGAAGTCATGTAGCAGTTTCATTCCAGCGTGTGTGGAGGGCACCATTATTGGAAAACTACTTCCCATAAAATTCTCAGAGCTGGGTACTATTGGCCCTCCTTATTTTCAGATGTGTTTTCATTTGTTAAATCTTGTAACAGGTGCCAAAGATTTGAAGGAAAGCAGCAGTTGAAGTCCCTGCCCTTAAAACCAATACATGAAAAAGGACCTTTTCAGTAGTGGGGCTTGGATTTCATTGAAGAGATCAATCCACATTTCAGTGGCTAGCATAGATGGATATTAGTAGCCACTGGTTATTTCACCAAGTGGATTGAAGCAATCCCTACCAGGAAGGTTGATCATAATGTGGTCATGAAGTTTTTAATTGAAAATATCTTTACCAGATTTGGTTGTCCACATAAATTAGTCACAGACAATGCAGCAGCCTTTAGAGCAAAAGAGTTGGTGGATATGTGCAATTCAATGGGTATTAAATTGGTTCATTCCACCTCATACTATCCTCAAGGCAATGGTCTAGCAGAATCTTCAAACAAAAGTCTGATTAGGGTAATCAAAAAGCTGCTGGAGGATAACAAGAAGAATTGGGATTCTAAGCTCAAGTATGCACTCTGGGCTAACAAAGTGACCATTAAGAAATCCACAGGGAATTCTACATTCAGGCTGGTATATGGTACTGAAGTTGTATTCCCAATTCAGTTAACTCTCCCTGTGGCAAAATTCCTTCAAGAAGAGCAGAACGAGAAAGAAGAAATGGCGAAAAGGATCACTAATTTAGCAGAGGTACACCAAATCAGGGAATAGCTAGTTGAAAAAGCTGCAGAACATCAGGAGAAGATTAAGGAAGCCTTTGACAAGAAGGCAAAAGTAGATAATTTTCAGGTTGGAGACTTGGTTCTAAAGTGGGATGCACTGAAAGAAAAGAAAGGCAACCATGGGAAGATTGATGCTTTCTGGAAAGGGCCTTTTATCATTTCTTAGATTCAAGGGAACAACACCTTCATACTGAAAAGTATGGGAGGAGAAGCAGTTTTTGATGGCCCAGTTAATGGGCATTTTATGAAAATTTATGTGATTTAAGGTCTTTGGCCTTAAAAATTGTAAATATTTGATTTTAGCAGTCTTAGTGTAGGTTCAATCAGACTCCATGCCCAATGGAACACTAGGAATTTTGCTAATTTATTTTCATCAGGAAGGCATTGATCTGCAAGTTCTTGAGACCTCACAGGGAGGATCTCATCCCCAGAAGGAGCCAGTGTTAGCTCTACTACAATTTGTGACATTTGATGGATTGAAAATAGTTGTGGCAGTGCTAGTTATGCTTCTAAGGGACCCGCATTTGTCGGTCTTTTCCTATTCCTCCATTCTCCTTCTATTTTCTTAACCCCCGCCATCTCTGTTTCACTCCAAATTCGACATAAACCCATTTTTGTTTAGCCCCAAGCACTAAGGTTTTAAAACACATATAACCGCACACCTTCGCAAAGTCCCTGGCCCGCGGCTTTCCCTGTCACATCAATCAAAAATCACATGCATTTAACTTCCCGTCGTTCGATAACCTACGGGGAAAGCGGTTTCCCGCCTGTCACATCCGCCACGAATCGCAGTTCTATTACATCGCACGCCCGTTGTACGAATTCTGCCATTCTCCGTAAGCGGTGCGGGGAATACCGCTTACCACCCGTCTTGTCCGTCCCCGCGTGTTATCTCCCGTGCTAATCTCCCGCCCGACTGCGATCCGACGGCCCACGTGTGTCCATTCATATTTTTCCCCCGATACCTCCTATAAGTCGATCTCCATCGTCCATCTACCATATCTGATGGCTCGGGATCATTTTGCCTCCGTTCCGCCCTGTGCTCTATGCCAAGAGATCCTTGCCATCCATCTCTGCGATCCAATGGCCAATTTCCCTTCTACATCCTTCCCGACTATTCACGTCTGTAACCATTCTGTGCCCAAAAGGAAGAAGGTGGCCAGCTACCTATGCCCATCGCAGTTACTCTTCAACCACTGCATTCAAGAGAAAAATAGCCGAGAAGAAAAGGACGATCCTCGAGCAGTTAAATGCCTTCATTATTTATGGAAATTTATTCATACAACACTCCACCTGCTCAAGAAGTACAACAAAGTACCAGAGAATGTCAAATTCATTTGTTGAAGCAGCAGACAATAGCAGGGGCCTATTTTAAACAGTTAATGTGGCTGGTGGTCATTTATGACTCCTCCACGCATAGAACAGCAGCATATTTTTGTAATGAAACTCTATATATACCCAAAAACAAGATGTAATGAGGGTCGATGGTTGTTGCTTTGATGTAAGGTTCAACTTCTGGAGACTATAACTACTGTGATACCTACAGCTTCTGGTCTTCATTTTCAGCTAATACAATCTTCTTTTGCTGTTAATTGCTCACTTTCCACTTCTTCTTTGTTTCAGGTTGTGCCTGTTATGCATTTTTCATGTGCTCTTGATGTTTAGCATTAGAGGGGCTGTCATCCCACCTCTGTGTTAGAATCTAGTATGTATCATTGAATGTGTATACAGGTTTTTGTTATTTTAATGCCAGAGAGTTGTCATCCTATCTGTGCATTAGGAAATAGATTTGCAAACCTCTTTACTGGTTGCAGCCGGCCATCACAGGGTCCTTTGCATCTGCTGGTGTGGTCAATATTCTCCATCTTCACCTATTTCTTAAACTGTGAGTGATTGGTGGTCTAAAGCCTTGTAGTCTGGGGGTGTTCACCCATGTTTGGGTTTAAGCATAGTAGAAGTGGTTATCTGGCTTGAATATGCATCATTCCTTCCATTAATCCACCTATTTCCAACATTTTTGTTGAGTTTGTAATGTTCCTGAGCATCTCTGATATACAACCTAGGAGAGTTTCTTGGGGTGATAACAACAACAACAAAATAGGTAGGGAAAAATCCCATATCACTAAAGAAGTGGAAGAAGCTGAAAAGAAGAAATACAAGAAGGAAGAAGTAAAATATCTATACTATGATTGAGATAGAGTCTTCTCAACCTACTTCTTTTCAGTTTCTGTAAATATAGTTATGTTGGTAAGAAGAATTAGAAGCATGATAGGATGCATCATTTTAGGGGATGGAATCATAATAGCATATTATTGAAATCAAGAGCTCATGGGAAGCTTTAAATATAGTTGAAGTTTATGAGAGTCACTATTAGAAGGAAGTAGCTCTTGATAACCTCATTAAAAGAATAAATAGTACTTATGGGTAGAAGTGAGTCATATAGTACAAAACACATCATACATCATTGGGAAGGAGCATATGCAAGATGAGGATAATCAAGATCCTCAGCTAGAATACTCATTGGAAAGTTCATCTCTTGGGAGAAGCAAATGTCCCACTGAGAATTCCACTTTGGATGGGATGCATTGTTTGGAAGAATGATGCTAAGATGAAAAAAGAATGCAACATGTCAAAGATGATTGAAACACTCTCAATCAAGGACAGTAAGCTACTGAAGGAAGTCTAGATGACCAAAGGAGAAAAGATATATGTATATATTTAATAAATTGTGTCATGTAATATAGTTGCAGATAGAATGGATAAATGTTGCACCTCATGAGAATGATCAAGAGAAAGGGATCTACTCCTTTGGAAGGATGCATGAAGGCATGGTTCACATATTGACTAGATGAAATCAACATAATAAGTCCTCATATGGAATATGATGTGGTTGATAAAAATGAAAGAACTACGATTGGAAGTTCTTGGGAATAAATGTGTCAATAAAGAAAGGAAGAAATCATGAAAGATGCAATTAGGGAGAAGGAAATCAAAATCCAATGACTAAAATATTTGACTAGGATATCTCCATGGGAAATATATTGTTGTATCATTTGCAACACCCTCCAAAATTTTGGCCCGCATCAAATTTCGGAGCCTCCTTTGAGAGTTTTACTTGATGTCTACACACACTCTGGTTCACCTCATGAGCTCGTGTGAGTCTTCTCTCCTACCTTGCTTCATCGTTTGACAGACAAATTTTGCATGATGATGTCAATGCAATTCTTGCGACCATGTTCTGGTCATAAACAAGGCCTTTGCTTCGTGTGTACATGTTGTGTTCACTATGTAAACATCCATCGCGCTCACACACACATTCATTATTGGCTTGATGGAGCCTAACCCAGGCTCAGCGTTAAATGGCCAAACAAATCCCTACATTACTGGCCCTTTCAGCATCAGCCTACGGAGCGCGGACTGAAGTCTCACCCGAAGCAATATAGGGGGATGTTGGAACCAAGTTTCTGCACCCTGAGATGGCTGTGATGTCATTTAATTCCCTCAATCCTCGCCTTAGCGTAGGTTGCTTCTTTCTAAGGCTTGCAAGAGAAACCCTCTATTCTGGCCTTCAATACCTCCACGAAAGTATACGATCAACCTCCGCGCAGCCCTAACCTATTGTTTAGGTACTTTCACGATGCTAGAGTAGTGTGCCATACAAATTCCCCAATTAATCTAAGTGATTTTCTTATCTTGTCAAATAGTTATAGTTAACACGTGTAACCAGATATTCGTAAATGCATTTAATTTCTCAATGTAATTTCTATCATTCACGTATCATATAAGCACAATAGAAGAAATTCATACATAACATATCAAGATGCAATAACAAAACAAAGACACAGAAATTACAGAATATCTTTCTTTATTAATATCTTCCAAGTGTTACAACATTTGTTTGCCTTGCATACATGGCTGCAGGGGTCCGCGCACTCAGCTATGGACTTATACCCTAGGCCTTTGCGCACTCAGCTATAGAGCCTTTACCTATGCTACAACCCAAGACTTAGACTTCTTGCTTCCAAGCTATAACTCTCTTACATCATGTGTCATTCTTCTCCCTTTAAACTAATTAGAGCTTAGCTCTTTTTATACAATTCCATGGTCCGCGGACCATGGGTATATCTCTTACAATTGACTTTACTTTACAAAACTAAGGGTGGACTACACTTTTTGACACATAACACCTTTGCAGTCCGCGACCACAAAATGCGGAGTCTTTACAATTATATTACAAAAATTGACTTAAACATGGGCTTTTAGCCCCAAAACTGCCCTCGGCGGATCCCGCTCCCAACAGGCCCCCAACACAAACATCGTGACTCACCCCTGAGTCACTCGGTAGGTGTGGAGAAATTTGCGTGAAGCCCATCCAGCTCGACCGTTATGACCACAACCTCGGTCGTGAACTGAGCTCCTACTTCACATCTTCAACTGTCTGCTCGGTTACTACTCCTACGCTATCAGCCTGAAGCATTTTTTGCATCGCTTGCAGATTCACAAGCTTGCCTTCAATGTTTCCTGTGACTATGTAAGCTTCATCCAACCAGGGCTTTAGTCGTGCCTTCAGCACTTCTTCCTTGTGCAGCGTTGTGTCCACATGTTCCTTCAGCTACTTCTAGAGCAGTTATTTCTACCTCTCTCTCCATTTCCTGTGTCCGCTCCTCTACTACTTGTTTTGTATCGATAACTTCTAGGGGCAAGGATTCCTGTGTGTCCACCAGCAAAGTCGCAAATACCCCAGAAACTGTCAGAATCTAGTATTGCTCACAATTCATAGGCGTTGGAGAGCCTAACAAGTTAATTCTCAAAATGCCAAGTGTTTCTTGTTGGACAACCACTTGTAATTTATAGGGCATTTTGAATTCAAATCCGACTCTTCCCCCAAAAATCAGTTCATTAATGTCGGATTGGCAGCAGATTTTCAAGGATCTAAGCCATAAATTTCATCTTAAATGTCAGTCACCTGCTCCATTTGGCCTCACTTCTGTTGTCTTTTCATGAATAGTGACTTTAACAGTCGCTTTCTGGCCAACCTATGCGATTTCTCCTTGGGTAGCGTAGCTCCATCCATGCTGTCGCAAACCCAGTGACACATCCTTGCTTCGCACCATCTTCAAATCGTGCAGCTCCGCAACCTGGGCAGTGTATTTTATAGTCTCGTGCCTCCTTTCAGCTACCTGGAGTGCTAATACTGTGCTACCTTCATTTAGTCACATGGTCAGACCGCCGTGTATGGCTTCAAGCGACTGCCATTCACCTTTCTTGGGAAGGGTTCTGTAGTCAATTTGACTAGCTATACCTCTCCTCCATTGGTAATATCCTTAATAACATAAGGCCCTAACCAGTGCATCCTAAACTTCTCTGGAAATTTATCAAACTTACAATAATATAGAAAAACTGGGTCATTTACCTTAAATGTGCACAGCTTGATGTGTCGATCATGCCAAGCCTTTTCGCGCTGCTTTTGGACCTGCTGGTGAAATCCTGCTAAGAATCTTTCTTCATCCAACTCATCCATTTGTACGAGCCTCTCCTCTAGGGCTCCATGATCTGACATACCTATGAGTATTGCTATGCGCAAGCTAGGCACAATATACTCCATAGGCATTACCGCTTCAATATAATAGACAAGCCTAAAAGGGGTTTGTCCAGTCAACTTCTTGCATGTCGTTTGATAAGCCCATAGTACTGTAGGTACGCGTAGGTCCCAATCACTTCACTGAGCATTACAAACCTTGGATAGCGCATTTTCAAGCACTTTGTTGAATGCTTCCACTGTCCTGTTAGCCTACGGGTGATAAGGCATACTCTTCTGGTGGTATACCTTAAATTCTTCCATCAGCGTGTTGATCATCTCATTCAGGAAGTGTGTACCATGATCACTCATCAAGATCTTCGTACAGCCAAATCACATCAGTAAATGCTCAAATAGGAAGTTCACGGCAGTCACGTCCATGCAATCCTTCACTGGTTGTGCTTCTGCCCAACGAGTCAAAGACTCCGTTGCGGTGATAATGTACCTTTCTCTTGTCTTTCCTTGTGGATGAATGGGTCCTACAAAACCGATCACCAACTTTTCACAGGGTTGCAACGTCATCTGCGGATTCAAAGTCATCTCATCCCTCTACGATGGCCTGCCAATTCTTTGACATACATCACATGCCTTGCAATATGCTTTTGAGTCCTGATGAAGGGTTTACCACCACAACCCTGCATGTAGAATCTTCTATGTGGTTGCTCTCCCTGCATAATGACCTCCCGCAGCACCCCCATGAGCATCTGTGAGGATGCTACTTCTTTCGAATTCAGGTACATACCATTGCAATATCTCATCAATCCCTATCTTGTACAGATGCCCAGCAATGACAAAGAAATCTACCACGTGCACCACTAATTCCTTCTTTTGTTTGACAGTGTATCCTTCTGGTGCAGTTTCTATTGTTAGGAAATGTATTATATCCTCAAAATGACCATCCGTGACATGCAATACAAACAGTTGTGCGTCAGGCAATCCTTCTTCCAAGTTAGTGGATTCCTCCCCTATTTCGATGCACGACAGATGGTCTGTTCCCGCATTCAATCATCTAGGCTTCACAACCACTTCAAAATAATACTCCTCGAACAATAAGAGCCATCTGCAGATTCTCCCCCCCAACATAGCCTTATTGACCAGGTACTTTAGCATAGAGTGATCCGTATACATCTTGAAATTTCCTCCTAGCAAGTAGTGCCTATACTTCTGGAGCGCATACACCATAGCTAGCCCTTCGTGCTCACTGGTGGAATAATTCTTCTCTACTTTGGACAATCTTCAGCTTGCTAACGCGATAGGATGGTCTAAGCCTTCTCCGCTAGCCTATGTTAGTATTGCTCCTAGCACTATACATGATGCGTCGACATGCACATGAAACTCCTCCTTCCAGTCTGGGAAGACTAGAATCGGCGCGGTGACCATCTTTTCTTTCAATATATCCAAGCTCTTCTTGCAGTCATCATTCCAACAGAAAGTGATATCCTTCTTTAGCAATTTCTCCATAGACACAGTGATCTTGGCATAAACTTTGATAAACTTTCTGTAATATCCTATATGTGCCAGGGTAGCATGCATCTACTTCACACCCCATGGCACTTCCAAATTTAGTATCACTGCGATCTTCATGGGGTCTACCATCATTCCCTATCTGCAAACCACATGCCCCAACAGGTTCCCAAAAAGAACACAAACAGACACTTCTTGAGATTGAGCATGATCTGGTATCTTCGACAGGTATCCAGCATCAGGCGCAAGCTAGCTACATGGCATTTAACCAGCCCAAATACAATGCAGTCATCAAAATATACCTCTAGGAACTTATGAATAGATTCCTTGAATGTGGAAACAACTATGCGTGAGAAGATCGCAGGTGCATTTTTTAATCCAAGTGGAATTATAGTGTACTGAAAACAACCCCACTCAGTCTCGAAGGTTGTCTTGATCCTGTCCTTCGGTGTGATTTTGATCTAGTGGTACCCAAAGAACCCGTCAGTGAAGGAATACGCTTCTTGGCCACCTACATTGTCCAACACTTCATCAGTGAATGGAGTCAGGAAAGGATCATGTACACAAGCGTCATTCAGCTTCCTAAGATGCACGCATATCCTTATTTCATCCTTTTGCTTCTTTTCCTATACCACCATTGGACTTACCCAGTCAAATTCTTCCACAGGCTCAATGATGCCTACTGCGAGCATCTTGTTTAGCTCTAAGCGGACCTTCTCCTTATATTTCGTATTAAGACGGTAGGGTCTTTGCTTAACCGGCTTCATGTCAGGTTTCAATGAAATCTTCATCATACCTAGGTCCCTGATTATCCCCTTTAGATCTGTAAACCTGGTAGGGAATAAATCCTGGTATTCATAGAGCAATTCAATGACCTTATCCACCATCGCATCATCCCAGTAGTCTCCAATCTTCGCGAATTTGGGTTCTGCCTCCGTACCAATGTTTACTTGTTTTGTTTTCAATGGCGCAATTATGTCAGGGTTCTCAATCTGCAGTCCTTGAACCTTGCGGTGACCTTCTGTTTCTGGAATGTTAATCTTTCGTGGATCCTTGTCCTCTTCTTCAGCAGTTACATTATAACATTCTAGCGCGCGACTTAGCTGAGTAGCCCATTCAGGCTGAATCAGGTCTAAAGGATCCCTCAGTATCCTAAAGATTGTTGCTTTCACTTCTTGTAGTGCTTCATCAATACTATCAAACCCATCCTCAAAACTGAATGTCATCATGAAGCCCTCGCGCAAAACATCACATTCACCTGTAGCATGGAGAAGCTTTGCTTCTACGTACCAATTCATTGGGACAACATCCAAGGTATGACAGAACAAGTGCACCCACTCAGGTTGGGGATTTTTAATGCAGGGTTACCCCCGCTTATACCCACAATATGCATAAATATTCATAAAAACATATGTCCCAAGTATTTGACTCACAAAGGAGTCAGGATTTCAAACCATACATGGTTAAGGCCCTCTTTTATCAGTTCCTTTGTATCGGAACTCAATCACCCCGCCAAAAACTCTTATCAGAACTTTTAAACAACCCTCCAACCTTTGTTTATGACTCTATTAGAGTCACCCTTATTAATCCTTCTATCAAGAATTAAAACCCTCTCATTAACCCTTATCTAACCCCTAAATCATATATATATATATATATATATATATATATATATATATATAGATATAGATATAACTTCCCTCTTACTAACCATTGGTTACATATATTAACACATAAAAACCTTCATTCAGAGCTATTTTCCTTATAAAACCCATTTATAAAGGAAAATGCTACCAAAACATCCCTTTCCATCTTTAGTATGGTTTCTGCACATATCTCGATGCTACCTCCATTGCAATCGGGGATCGCTCCTTCGCGGCACTCCACATATATATATATCATCACCCCTTCTACCTCTGATATCCGACTATCAGAGACATCAAACTATGTTTTGAACCTTAAAAGACTCGGCAACACTTTAACGTAAAATGTATGGAATACACGGGAAAACCTGCTCCGAACACATATATCGGATCTCAAAACTTATCCACCAGCAATTATAAATGTCATCGGGTCCACACCTTTAGTCGCTCCACAGTGCTGCACTATATTAAGGCTCGACCTCCGATCACCCCATACCTCCGATCGTCGATTAGAACTTTATCACTGTCGGCGTATCGACCCGTCGCTATTCCGCCATCGCTAGACCTTTGGCTTCTCCGATATGCGATAAGCGATCAGATCTAGACCGTCGATCTGAATCTCGATCCGACGGTCCATACTTAATCACATGATCGCGATCGCTCCATTTCAAAGGCCCGTTCTGATGTCTTCAAAAGGGGTTCCACCGATGTGACTTAATCCTAGCCGTTGATCTTAATGATCCAATGACTGCTGAGAAACCATCCTTTACTTCTCTGCTCTTCACTTTACTTGTGTTTTTACGCTGTTTCTTCAATTTTCTCCGTGGTTCGAGTTTCTTCAAAGGTTCCCGTTATTCGTTGTTTCTGCTGCTCAACTCTTTTTGAGTTTAACTCCTCAAACTCTCAACTTCGTTGTCTCTCCAGAGCTTTGTTCTAATGTTTCAATTGGACTTGATGATCCATTACGATTCTTTTGAATCGTTCTCCTCTCTGTGGTTCGCCTCGACTCTGCCTGCATATAATTATTGTAGAATTCCAATTCACAATAATTTCAACACTTAAAACACACTTATCCAGGGTCGAAACTAACCTCTATATTTATAAATATACAAAAGATTACAGAATGAGACTCTCTCTCTCTCATGTAGGCCTGATCCTCAACTATTTGTGGCCTCCCATTAAGCTCTGCCGATAGGCTTACATATATGCCAGGAAGTTTTGTTGAACTCGTCCTGGTTC
Source organism: Pinus tabuliformis (assembly GCA_031772625.1). Lineage (NCBI taxonomy): Eukaryota > Viridiplantae > Streptophyta > Pinopsida > Pinales > Pinaceae > Pinus > Pinus tabuliformis. Next base: position 1,942,301,885 of record CM062819.1, read on the forward strand.
GATTCCTAATTCTATTGAACTAACTCCTAAATCCTCTTTTTCCTCTATTTCCACTTCTAATTCGTTAAATTCCTAAAAGCTCTCCCTCTAGTTCCTCGAATCATGTGACTGTTTAAGAGTTGTAATTGACTTTGAACTCTTTTGTCATTACTACCCACTCAGGTTCTCCTTTAATTCGAGAGTATTTATCACTTCCTCTCATTATCTAATTAAATCACTTAAAGGTTTAATATTACATTGACTTGAGACTTAGGAAACTAACTTTTCTAAAGATACATGACCCCCTATGTCTACTTAATTATAATGATTTTCTCTTGAGTTGAACGCTCCTACATCAAACTCCCAAAGTAGAAAATATTCATGATCTCCTGATCATGTGCCTTCTGATCTTCGTCTTCCTGGATCCCATACTTTGTTTTGTAATTGCTCAAATGTTTTGCTCCTTTGCTACTGTTGTACTTTTGTTGTCTTTTGCTCCATCTTCTTCTTCTTGTCAGTCAAGTTCAAACTCTGATTGATCATGCTTCCTTCTGCTACCATTTTCCTCCATTTGGACTGCTTCATCATTAGTTTCCACATTTCTTCAATCTTTGTCTCCAGTACATCTTTGGACTGGTCCATATTCTGCTTCTTACTTCTTCCTCTTTCTCTTTACTTTAGGTTGTTGTTGTTGTCCACTAGTTATTTAAACTGCTACTGTTCACTTTCTCTTTGTAGCTGCTAGTTTACTTTTTATTCTTCTTTTGCTCTTGTTCCAACTTTTTCTTTGCTTACTATTCTTACTTCTATGTTGACTCTTATGTTTACTTTTTTTGTGACTCCTATGATGGCTACCTCCCTATCATCCTTACCCTCTTTCATGATTGAATCATGACTGTCCAACACTCTCTCCAACAATTTAACATCTCTGTTCCATGGATTGAATTCTTCCACAAAATCTTCTTCTCTCATCTTTATTTGGTTGTTCATCTGTGCCAAATTTCCTTCAGCATTCGCAACTAAACCTGCACTCACAAAACACTTGTTAAAATCAAAAACATAAGACTTATGTGCCTCATCTTCATTTGGAAACAATTCAGTTTGTTTCTCTATTTCTTTCCCTTCTGTTAGCACATCAGTATGCTGATTTGAATTCTCAAAAGAATTCATGAGATTTTCCACTAGTCTCTCCTCCACACCATCTATCCTAATGATGTCTTCCTTCTTTTGTTCACTGTAGTGAACTTCTTCTTCTGTAATCACACTGTCATACTCTAAATTTTCCAGCAAATATTCCATCAATGCAATTTCTTTGTGACACTTCATAAGTATTTCATCATCACTTATGTTTCCTGCATTTATACATAAATTATTAGTTTGGAAATCATAAGGTTCAACAGTATCAACTGTTGCTTCACATATCAGCTCTTCAGACTGAACTTCATCTCCTTCCTCCACAAGAACTTGTTCCTGTGTTGTCACATCTTCACACATCCATGCATTGCTAATTTCTTTCTACTGCAATAAATCATTGTTTCTCTCGTTTAAGAGACATTCTCCATCCTCCTTTACTTTAGAGTTTTTATCTTCTGAAAGATACTTCTTCGTACTTCTGACAGCTTCAATAGATTGCTCATCCTCTACAAAACACTCCATTATTAGTGTTCTTTCTCCCTTTTCTAAGACTTTTGCATAGACTTCTTCCTTCTTAACATCTTTCAGTAGATTTCCTTCTTTCTCAACAGCTTTCATGGCTATTTCCACTGTGCCTATCATCATGGTGAATTGATGATCTTTTACTATGTTTTCAACTAACATAGTTTCTTCTTCAAGTTTACCTTTAATCTCTTGTTGTTTATCTTTCCCAAGAGCTATCCTTGTCACACCATCTGCATTATCATTTTCCTTTATGACAGTTTCTATAGACTCATCCATAGACTTTTCCTTTTGTATGCAGTCAAATTCTTCTTCTTCTGAGAAGTTTTCTTTGTCACCTTTTAATTCTAGATCTTCATCTACTCTTAAGATATCTTCAAAAGGCTGCTTTTCTCCTGCAATATCTACCATCATACACAAACTATCAGTTTTAAAAACATAAGACCCTGTGGTCTTACTAGATGCTTTAGCCATCATATCTCCTTGTTGTTCTAAATCCTTCATATGATTCAAAAATTCTTCGATAGCCTCCTCTTCAATATCCTCAAGCCCTTCACTTGGTTGCTTGATATCTTTCCCCAACTGCATATGAGAACTATCTATTTCATCTTCTTCCATAACAGAATTTATATTCTGCTTGTCTTCCTTCTCCTTTATGACAATATCAACAAAATGTCTTTCTTTATATGTTTCACCTACAAACATACACAAATTTTCAGTTTTAAAATCATTAGACCTTTTGGTCTCACTTGAAGTTGCAATCTTCAAGTCTTCATCTTCAGTCAGCATCTCCTCATGTTGTTTTGAACTATGATCCCCATTCTTTATCTTCAGTGTAGTCCTCACTTTCTCCCAGAATTTCTCCTTGTTCTGGTTCACAAATGGACTCTTCCATTTCCAACTCAACTTCCTTGAGTTTTTCCATCAGCCATCTTACTTTCTTTTGTTGTAGCCTTCTCTGCATCTCATGCCACTCCACTAGCTCTTCCTTAATATCCAACCTTGTCTTTGGCTTTCTTCTAGCTACATTGTTAACACATCAAGTTCTCTTCTCATCTCATCTAACTCCTTGTCAATCTCCTCTTGACTCAGTCTCTTGCCATCTGATTTGGCATTCTTCTTCTCATATCCTCTGTTGTGGCTGCTCTCTAAACCTCTGTTATGACTATCAGTAGTCACCTTCTTCTCCTCTTTCTTCATGAGCTCCTCACTCATCTACAACAAGCCCCTGCAACAGCTAGTCCTCCTTGCTGCAATCTTACCTCACTAAGCTCTCCTCACTTAGTCTTTTGGTAAGCACAGGTCCTCTATCTGGAACCTCCTCTTGAGAAACAGCTTTGCTCCTTCTAGGCTTCTTCAATCTCTCACTCTCTCTTGAGAACACTTCAGCTATCCTCTCTATCCAATCTCTTATTGAATTCTTCAGGTTCACTGCCACTTCTCTATCAGAGTGTTTTCCTTACTCTGTCTTCAAGAACACATCTATTTCTCCTCTCACAGCTTCTCATGCTATCACATGTGCATTAGTATATAAACACACATTCTTAATTTAAAACAGAACATATTACCTCACCTTCAAGATCTTAGCATGATCTTGTTTCACCATTCCACTTGTGCTTTGTATGGATTGTCCTCTGTCTCTTACATCTGCAAGTTCTGCTACACATCACCTCTGTCTGCCTTCTTCTGTCAGATTAGAATATGATCCTTCCTCTTGCCTTCATAAACACCTTAACACATAACTCTGCTTTTAATTATTTCACATACAATTTCTTTGTTGTGTTTAACCCCAATGGTTTTAATTACAAACCTACTCTAATACCAGTAATGACGCAGGGTTACCCCTGCTTATACCCACAGTGTGCAAAAATATGCATAAAAAAATTTGTCCCAGGTATTTGACTCACAAAGGAGTCAAAACTTTAAACCATACATGGTTAAGGCCCTCTTTTATCAGTTCCTTTGTATTGGAACTCAATCACCCCGCCAAAACCTCCTATCAGAACTTTTAAACAACCCTCAAGCCTTTTTTATGACTCTATTAGAGTCACCCTTATTAATCCTTCCATTGGGAATTAAAACCCTCTCATTAACCTTTCTCTAACCCCTAGATCATATATATATAAACCTTCATTCGGCACTAATTTCCTTATAAAACCCGTTTACAAAGGAAAATGCTACCAAAACATCCCTTTCCACCTTTAGTATGGTTTCTGCACATATCCCAATGCTACCTCCATCACAATCGGGGATCGCTCCTTCACGGCACTCCACATATATATATCATCGCCCCTTTTGCCTCCGATATTCGACTAACGGAGACATCAAAATATGTTTTAAACCTTAAAAGACTCGGCAACACTTTAAGGTAAAATGTATGGAATACACGGTAAAACCCACTCCAAACACATATAGCGGATCTCAAAACTTATTCGCTAGCACTTATAAATGTCGTCGGGTCCGCACCTTTAGTCGCTCCATAGTGCTGCTCTATATTAAGGCCCAACCTCCGATCACCTGATACCTCCGATCATCGATTAGTGCTTTATCGCTATCGGCGTATCAGCCTGTCGCTATTCCACTGTCACTAGACCTTTGGCTTCTCCGATATGCGATAAGCGATCAAATCTAGACCGTCAATCTGAATCTCGATTCGACGATCCATACTTAATCGCATGATTGGATCTCTCCATTTCAAAGGCCTGTTCTGATGTCTTCAGAAGGGGTTCCGTTGATGTGACTTAATCCTGGCCATTGATCTTAATGATCGAATTGCTACTAAGCAACCATCCTTTACTTCTCCACTCTTCACTTTAGTTATGTTTTTACGTTGTTTCTTCAATTTTCTCCGTAGTTCGGGTTTCTTCAAAGGTTCCCATTATTCGTTGTTTCCGCTGCTCAACTCTTTCTGAGTTTAACTCCTCGAACTCTCAACTTCGCTTTCTCTCCAAAGGTCCGTTATGATGTTTCAATTGGACTCGATGATCCATTATGATTCTTCTAAATCATTCTTCTCTTTGTGGTTCGCCTCGACTCTACCTGCATATAACTATTGAAAAATTCCAATTCACAATAATTTCAACACTCGAAACACACTTATCCAGGGTTGAAACTAACCGTTGTATTTATAAATATACAAACGATTACAGAATGAGACTCTCTGTCTCTCATGCAGGCCTGATCCTCAACTATTCTTGGCCTCCCATTGAGCTCTGCCCATAGGCTTACATATATGCCAGGAAGTTCTATTGAACTCGTCCTGGTTCGACTCCTAATTCTATTGAACTGACTCCTAAATCCTCTTTGTCCTCTATGTCCAATTCTAATTCATTAAATTCCTAAAATCTGTCCCTCTAGTTCCTCAAATCATGTAACTGTTTAAGAGTTGTAATTGACTTTGAACTCTTTTGTCATTGCTACCCACTCAGGTTCTCCTTTAATTCAAGAGTATTTATCACTTCCTCTCATTATCTAATTAAATCAATTAAAGGTCTAATATTACATTGACTTGAGACTTAGGAAACTAACTTTTCTAAAGATACATGACCCCCTATGTCTACGTAATTACAATGATTTTCTCTTGGGTTGAATGCTCCTGCATCAATTTTCTCTATAAGCCTGGGTCCATTTGGCCAAATGCATGTGTGGATCATCCTACTCATCATACTTGTCTGTCAGTCACATCTTAGGCTTCCCAAATCATGTTCTCATCATCCTCCTACATTCATTCCAATCATCAAAGTTTTCTTTATGTGTACCCCACCATCTTGCGAGCGTAACGCGCAGTGCCCAACCCAACACCTGGAAGCGCTTCTTTTCTGGTACCTCCCTTTCACATGCACCCAAAAAGATATCTACCTCATTCAGACCATCATAAGTAGGTAGATTTCTTACCTCTAACGACACACAGCGTAGTGATCGGGTCATCATGTTGCAATTCAGCGTAGTTACTTCACGTAATTGATTCTGCTAGCGTTCTATTTCTTCATCAGAGTCTAAAGTGCAGGAACTCTCGCAATCCCATGTAATCCGTCCATTCGTGGTGGGGTTCACCTAATCTTGTTCTCACACTGTTATCTTATAGATATAGTCCAGATTGTCATCACTCTTATAATCACGGACTGGTTCAGTATATGCGATCCTTCAACAGAATCGAGGGGTACTATTACACGCAACAATTTCTTCTCAAAGATCATCTTTCGCTTCTTCAAATTGATTACCCCATTCATATCAGTAGCCCAATCAATTCCCAAGATCACAGGATAGGGATTGTTGTCATCCACTATCTCTATCACTTCAAAATCAGCCAGTGCGCTCGCTCCCTCAATATCCACGGTCACCCCCTACAGCCGCCCCATGGGGATGATCTTCTGTTGATTTGCCATTCTTAGCTGAATCAGAGACCATTGTCGTGCAGTTCTCCCCTTTCATTCCCAAGTCTTCTTCAGTAGGGCGTTCTCGTCTGACCCTAGGTCCAAAATAACCTGATCCATTTCATACTCTCCTATCTACGCAGTTAGTCTCATCTCTCATCTTGTCCTTACTTTATGTTTACCAATATTTCGTACCACGCGCATCTCACCTGGCATGATCCCAGGGCATCTATTGATGAGCTCTTATAACCCTTTCACAACCTTACTATCATGCAGTAACTTCATACAGGTCTCCAGGAAAATTGTGAGCATAGAGGGGTCCATCTCCTGTTCAGGCTTATCCTTGCTTCCTGAGGTGGAGGCCTCAGCGAAGCTCTTCTTAGTTTCCATGAAGGTTTCACATGCGTGCTCCAAATCGAACTCAAACTCCTTCATTGGAGCATGGCGAACCCATGTATTGTCCTCTGGCTATCTCCCTTTGTCATCTCCTGTCGCAATTCGACTTCTGAGCACTATATTTACATTTGGATCCTCTTCGTGTGACTCAGACCTCATCATCTATAGGTTCTGAGTTGGTGGAGGCAGTAGCGCCCCTTTGACTCATATCCTAGCTATCAGCGTAGAAAAATCTTCTATTTCATGATCAAACAACGTGCAATATTTGCACGATGGACGCGTTGGATTAGTGCAGTCGCAGGCATAGTGTCCTAGTCCTCCGCAATTGTAGCAAATCAACTGTCCTCGACCTCTTCCAAGTCCTCCTCCACCTCAGCCTTGTCCGCGCCCCTAAAATCCTATTCGCACCATCCCTGTGCTCTGGTCAAGGGGACGTGTTTCGACCTGAACCTTATAGGCAGGAGTTCTATCCATCATCAATTCATAGCTCCTGCAAGTACACTCATCATGTCCAACTGACCTACAAATGTTGTAGAAGAGCTGTTGCGGTGTCTGTACAAACTTCTGTAGGAAGTCACAGTTATCTGTGGCATGTTTTCCGGCTACCTGACAGATAACGCACCATAGTGCAGGCCCCGCGCTAGGTCCTACTTGAGCTTCTGGCCTTAAAGGCATCGGTCCTCCTCCTACAATATAGTTTGCAAAGACCAGGAAATGGTCTTTCTCATGACCCTGACTCTTGCATTTCAAGCAACATACCTCCTCACGCACCTCTGGTCGAACCGTCATGTCCTGCTTCAAAATTTGCATCTCAAGGCACAAATTCTTCAATTGCGCATGGATCTATTGAACTCCTAGATTTGGATCTTGCATCGGAGTTTCATGTAGTCTCATGGCAATTTCCAAGGCCTCCGCCTCAGTGGTTATCTTCTGCTGCAACAGCGCACTCCTTAAGTGAGGTAGCAGCAAAGCCACAAACCACTCGCAATGCTGTCCATCTGTCAAATTCATGTTGGCTTCGTGGATTGTACACTTCAACCTCTGATCAATTTCCCAAGGCATCTCGCTTGGTTGCATCGCGATTTCTTTGAATCCCACAATTGACTGCACCTAAGATTTAGGCCTACTAAATTCTCTATTCAGTCCTACCTAGATGTTTGCCACTCCAACATTCGGGTTGTCATTAGAGTACTTAATATACCAAGTTAGTGTGCGATCTTGAAGAGCACTAACCAGTGTCTCCTTTTTTATATGATCATTTGTAACACCTTAAGCTTCCCATACAGCGCTCACAACGAACCAGAATTGTTCCAGGTCCTCATTTCCCAATCCTTTGAACAAAGGAAACTTCATTGTATTTTCCATATCGTACTATGGTGGAGGTGGAGGTGGTACGGGTGAAGTTGGAGGTGATGGTGGTGAAGTTGGAGGTAGTGTGGGTGGAGGTGGTATTCGTGGGAATCCTTGTCTTATTAACTGAATAGCACTTTGCGGAGAAACCTTCGCTATCTCTTCCTCGTCATCTCATGGAGGAGAAATAAATGGACTATACTCCAGACCCTTTTTTCCTTCATTCCTGTAAGTTTTTCCACTTCGCATAGTTCAAAACATCAAGGTAGTTACATAACCCATTTTTCACACAATAGCATTTTAATCCAAGTATTCAAAGATTTTACGTACTTACCTTGCGATCCTTTGAAAAAGTGTCGCTCCACCTCACTATAGTTGACTGACGTGTCGACTGGGAATTCAGTCACAAATCCTCCTATGATGCGATCAAGCCAATGATCAACAGCGTGGGCGATCTTGTCCTCAAATGCTTCCAATTTCTATCTTAGCTCTGGGGTCCACACAATAGGACCGTCAAGTTTCCACCTTCCTTGGCTATCTACTAGCTTTGCAATCCACTCATATAGCTCAATAGGAAAGGAGCAGAAAAATATCTCATGGATCTCTGTATACAGGTATATGTCCAACCACAATTCCTTTGTTAGTCGTGGGTTTTTTTTCTCCTGCGCCGCGAATTCATGAATCTTTCTATCCAACCAAACTTCAATCTCTTTCTCAGTTGGATTCCAGTGATATGACATCACACATCTCTTATGCAGATTCTAGTCCTGGCAATGAAACCATTTGTTGGCTTGATGGGGCCCGACCCAGGTTCAGCATTAAATAGCCAAACAAATCCCTACACTACTGGCCCCTTCGGCATCAGTCCACGGAGCGCAGACCAAAGTCTTACTCGAAGCAGTATGGGGGGATGCTGGAACCAAGTTTTCGCACACTGAGATGGTTGTGATGTCGTTTAATTCCCTCTATCCCTGCCTTCACGCGGGTTTCTTCTTTCTAGGGCTTGCAAGAGAAACCCTCTATTCCAGCCTTCAATACTTCTGTGAAAGTATACGATCGACCTTCGCGTAGCCCTAACCTGCTATTTAGGTACTTTCACGCTACTAGAGTAGCGTGTCGTACAAATTCACCAATTAATCTAAGCAATTTTCTTATCGTGTCAAACATTTATAGTTAACACTGCGTAACCAGATATTCGTAAATGCGTTTAATTGCTCGACGTAATTGCGGTCATTCGCGCATCATACAAGCACAATAAAGGAAATTCATACATAACATACCAAGATGCAATAACATAACAAAGACACAGAAATTGCGAAATATCTTTCTTTATTAATATTTTCCAAGTGTTACAACTTCTATCCGTCCTCCGCACACAGCTGCAGGAGTCCGTGCACTCAGCTGCGAACTTCTACCCTAGGCCTATTTGCACTCAGCTGCAGAGCTTCTACCTACGCTACGAGCCAAGACTTAGACTTCTTACTTCCAAGCTATGACTCTCTTACATTGTGTGTCATTCTTGTCTCTTTAAACTACTTAGAGCTTAACTCTTTTTATACAATCCCATGGTCCACAGACCATGGGTAGATCTCTTACAGCCAACTTTACTTTACAAAACTAAGGGTGAACTACCCTTTTTGAAACATAACACCTTCATGCTCTGCAACGACAAAATGCGGAATCTTTACAATTATATTACGAAAATTGACTTAAACACGGGCTTTTATCCCCAAAACTGCCCTTTGGGGATCCCATTCCCAACAGTCATATACATTGTCATGCAAGAGTCATCACGGTCATCCAACGATCAATCACAAGCATTTTTCTTGTCATTCACACCATCATTCAATCATGTTGAGCATGTGTGTTTGGTTTTTTTGAGTCATCTCATCATCAAGTTATGTAAGTGTGTGTTTGCAAGTTCACGTATGCACCTTTGCACTCGCTCACACACTTGGTTGTTTTGCTAAAGTTTTGATGACCAGATCACCCTTTGATAGCCAGACATTTACCCCGCCATCAACTTAATCGAGTGTCACCCAGAACAATGCAAAAACATCAAGAAAGTCATTTCAAGCCACGCTACCTGTACGCTGATCAATCAACCTTCCTTCTGGTCAACGAAGAGTTCGACCCGACAATCACCCCGGGATTGACTCCCATCAAAATTGCGTAGAGGCTGTAGATATTTCCCATGCCGCTAACTAAGAATATTTCACAGATAGGCGGGACAGACACCAATTGCCCGTCCCTATCTCCCTCAAAAAATTGTACAATTTTTCCATCCAACCCACTAGTCAGTCGATCGGCTGCTCACCTGGAAAACTATGCAGATTTCATGAGAAAGCCCTTTACTTCCCAACAGTCTGCTCAGCCTAGAAACTACGCAAATGTGATCAGCAAGAAAGCCCTCCAACATCAGCACATTTTTTCCTGCTAGTAGCTGACTGCCAGTTCCCACCAGGAATTGCGCAATTTTTGTTGCCAAGATCCCAATAGCCGACTGTCGGTTCCCTCCAGGAATTGCACAGATTTTGTTGCCAAGGTCCCAATAGCTGACTACCAGTTCCCTCCAGGAATTGCATAGTCTTTGTTGCCAAGGTCCCAGTAGCCGATTTTCAGTTCCCTCCATGAATTGCGCAGTTTTGCCTACCAAGCTCCCACTGCCTGCTCCTTCCAAAAATTGCACAGATTTTGTCTGCCCAACCTTCCTATAGCTGGGACTACTCCTCCAAAGAATTGAGCAATTTTTTCCTCCAGCTGAGCCAGACCCCATAGACAGTCACTGTCAATCTGGATTTCCCATCTCCATCTCCCAATGATTTGTGCATAGTTTTCACCAGTAGTACCCGGAGCCTCCATCCCAACTCGAAGCTCGCAACCTTGTCTTCTCTCTCGATCATTTGCATATGAAACAATCATGCATCATGGTAGACTATGAAGTTTATGGATTTGATGTCATCTCATCATGAGTGATTGCAGATATAAGTACACAAACAAACATGGCATGACAACTGATGGGATGAACAAAGGGAGTACATGCAAAAGGACATGTTCGCCAATGGATGAACAAATGATGCATGCAAAGAGATGTGCTCGTGAATGAACGATCATGCAAAGATGTGTTTGCAGATAGAAAGACAGATGAAAATGCAAGGATTTGTTCACACACGGACATACGATTAACATGCAAGGATGTGTTCGCACATGGAAGGACATACGAACATGCACTTTTCGTGAACGGATGAACCTGTCAAGCATGCGAACATACAAGTAAGGAGCAATGTGCGAATGCAACACCAATCGAACCCAACGACCATCGAAGACTTCACGCACTTTGCCATGCAGAGGTGAAGCTATGACACATCATGATGACATCCATCACCCAGCAACACTGCAGCTCGACATGCACACCAACAACAACATGAATGTAGCAGCATTGTCATGTCGAGTCTTGTCATAAGTCATGTCATCCACATCTCTACTCTAGGCCATACTATCAATCAATGATATGTAACGTGGAAGTCCAAGAGACCCACTTGTCATATCAAGAGTCATGTGAAGTTGAAATGTCATGGAAGTCCAACAGTCACGAGGGAAGTTGAATAGCCACAAGGGTCAATTTCACCCTTGGCTATAAATACCCCCCCCCCCATTTGTACATGCAAAGGACTTTTCACCTCGGCTCCTCCCACATAGCCTTGAGAGTCTGTAATATTTTCTTTGAGTACTAACTAGTGACTCCAACGCCCCACCCACGAGGTTAGTGATGTATGGTGTAATGATGTGTCTTGGAAATTTCGCTTGATTTAGAAGCCTGATAATAGGCTAGCATGTTTTCACACATGTATTGTAACTGTTGTAAGCCTGATCTTGAACACTTGTAATGCATGTTGCTTTAACCTATGTTTAACACTTGAATTCATTCAATTGTTGTAATACATATATATTAATGAAAATGTGTTGTATGAGCTGTTAATGATGTCCTGCTTGTGTTGGTTACCTTCCCGGACATCAAACGGACCTTTCAAGTAAACTTGCTATAACGACCATCGCACTCGCACGGACCCCTCCGCTGTGTGTTGTATGTGTTCTCTTTCCTTGTGTGTTGTGACAGTTGCATCTATGTGGATTGCTCCTTCGAAAGCTATGCATGTTTTGTTGTGTTGTGTGTTCCTAACAGAGTTGGGACTTCCTCCCATCCAACTTGGGACTCACTCTCACCCTCTCCCTCTGCATTGAAAGAACCATTGACACAAGTAACACTAGCAATCACCAAGCACACAAACCTCACTACTCGAAGACAAAGAAGACCACTCTCCTATGCTAACAAGAAAGAGCTAAGGCAAACATTTAAGATAATGGCAACCGGGCCATCATATCAAATGGGACTCCTACACCAAACGGTGTGAGGTCTAGTTGGGACTTCACACCGAGGAGATCCCCTGATGTTGGCAGGTCCAACACCATCAACAGATATGAAGACCATGATGAAGTTTGGAAAATAAGGGGACCCTTGACATTGTATATCCTGCAGGTGTGTCAAATATATGTGCAGGATGTTAATATTGCAAGTAAACAAATGTCATGATGAGGGGCCATCATAAAAGGTAATTTTGATTTGATGTTATTTTTTATTTTTGAATAACATATGGATGGGTTAATGCATGGCTACCAGAAAAAGAGTTGTAGATGTTGTCTACAACTAGCACTTATGTGGTGGGATAGAAGATCCTAAAGTAAACATGATGTGGAAGAGGTAGTTGTATGAAGGAAAGTTAGATGTGGACTAGAAAATCACTTCCTGATAAGGGGAAGGATGACATGACTAACTTGAGGAATTTGATGGATGTTCGATGCCCTATAAGATGAAGGATCCATTATATTAAAGATTAAATTCATGACATTGAATGGAGGAGCGCCACAAGAAGTTGAAGGCCCCATGATCTCCACCAATTAATAAAAAAAAATTGTTGGAAAGAATTCCCTAGTTAAGAGGGAGCCTGGAAACAAGTCCTTGGCTAAGAGGGAGCTTGGAAGCAAGTCCTTGGGAGCCTGGAAAATTCCTTCGATAATAGGGAGCTTGAGAACATTCCTTTATAGGAATAGGTATATCCTCCCTAGTTGAGAGGGAGAGATAGGCACATCATTCTTGTTTTCACTTGGGAAGAAAGAATGGAGGATTGGGTAAGCATCTGACATTCGATACTCTTTGAGGATGTGGTAAAGAATCCAAGATAAGAGTAGTTGTAGAGGACCGATTTTCTTTGAGGACTAGGAATCCATGATAATAATATTCCTGGTGGAACATACTCTGAGAGAACCTAGGTGAGGTATTTTCTAAGAGAGACAATGATGAGGGTGTCTATAAATCATTGGTCTCGCCAACATTGTGCTATGATCTTATGGAGAGAGAGAATTGTTAGTAAAGGCCTTGCTATATGAAAATGTTGGATGATATGATGCTAAACATATGGGTTACCAATCTAACTCTTCTTATGATAATTACTTAGAATGAGAATGTCTAAGTACCTTGTATGGATTATGAATACCTCCCTAGTTAAAAGGGAATGTTGAAATATGTAACTAGGTTCAGTATTCATAATGACATATGTAATCATGATTTTATGTGTTTAATGTAAAGAGAAAAATAAATTTATTATTGTTATTCTTGAGGCATGGATTTCATGCTCAAGGGAAATTTATTTTTGGGTCTAGCACCTATTGAGTGCTTCTAGGGTTGTCATAAATTCAATTGAGTCCTTGTCATGTATTGAAGACCCATTTGGGCATTACATATTGTAAAGATTTTAATTTTTTTGAGTCAAAAGACCCTCCAAGATCTCGTCATGGAACAAAGATCAAGTCGACCTAAAGAGAGAAATTTGTACCCCTCACCAGCCTATAAATAAGAAGGAACTCGACCTCATTTTAACACTCACTCAACCAAGTTCGATATTCTCAAGATAGAAGTTGGAAAAGGATGAAAAAGAAGGAGAAGAACCAGATCAATTTTTTTGGGCCTCTCTCTCTCTCTCTCTCTCTCTCTCTCTCTCTCTCTCTCTCTCTCTCTCTCTCTCATGTTAGGGTTTCTATATTTTATGGGCAGAAGAATTTGTTGGGTGGAATAATTTGTTGGGCAGAAGGATTTGTTGGTGTAACACCCTCCTCCCACATCTACCCAAGAAAATAGCCAGTGAGGGTAAACATGAGACGAGAGGCCACTATGATATGATTTGACCTTCGAAGTCATGTTAAGGAAGTGGAACCTACGGAAACACACCATACAGACATTAATCATTAGCTACAGGACCCTCAAGAACTCATCCAATACTCAAGACAATTTGCCTTGGGGTCCCACTGATATTTTGGACAACTTAAGCCTCAGTTGCTCCCGTGCTATAGACATGAGGGCGACCAGAAACCCAAATTTGTTCTCACAGGTTTGCCTACCAGTGATCGGAGACCAAAACTGTCAGAGATATGCCAGTGACTCTAGGATTTGAGCCACTTTTTTAAGCCCATAGCCCAGGTCACTTCCCAGAATTTAACTATCTCTTCAAATCAATAAAATAACATTGAAATGATAATATTAAAGCAAATACTTGTTCAAGACCTTGACAGGGCCCCTACTAGCCATGACAGGATTTTCGTCAAACATATTGGAAGTGTTTAATCTAGAGGTGTAATTCACAATTATGACCATAGGGGTCTCATACTTAGCTGAGAATCACTAAGAACTATTGATGCCTCAACACATCAACTATCATTCCATCCATTGGGTCATAGATACATTGATTATTCAATAACAAGTAAAAACATGATGAGATCCACACATGGTTGTTGTCATAAAACATGTAAATAACCAGCATAATAGGGACATAATTATTCATGAAATCGCAACCATATAAACCACATATAATCCAGCTTAATGCTCATAGAAATACAAGGAGAAATAACCTTTCATTAGTGATGCAAAATCCAAACCTGGGATGGGACTTCCACGTTCCACCCGACTGTAGAATGGATGAGCCAAATATCTCTTTAGCCATTCACCCCCGTACCATATTCCAAGCATGAATGTGGGATGTCATAGAGCACATCAATCAAAACTCATCCAGAGCTTCTAGAGGCCATCCACCTCAACCCATAAAATAGTGATTCCACCTCACGATCAGATATCACCAAAACAATCATCATATCGGTCTCTATCCCAGCCATCTAGGGCTCTAGACTGTTTTTCCAACTAAGGCTATGGGACTAGTAACTCAACCCACAACTTTTTCTGGGCTCCATAGCATTTTTCCAACCAAGGCTACGGGACTAGTAACTCAACCCACAAAGGGTCTAGAGCGTTTGTCCAACCTAGGCTACGAGACTAGTAACTCAACCAAAGTTGTTCCAGGGATCCAAAGTGTTTATTCAACCAAGGCTACAGGACTAATAACTCAACCCAATCTAAGGAAACATGAGATCCAACCAAAAACACAACAAGGAAATAAACCCACAATCACCATGGCTACCCAGGAAATGGCAAGGCTAGATAATCCACTGTCAATCTCGACCATCCTCAATGCCAATGACAGATCACAAACAATAACCCACATGCATATGCTATGTATGTTAAAACTAGTGAAGGAAAAATTCATGCAACCCAATACCTGCAAGAAAATCTGATGTAGTTGTTGATCTCGATGCCCTCTTCCACTTTGCTACTCTTTCGTTGCCTTCTTGCTCCAAAAATCCAAGTATGCCATACCCTCCAACAATGCTCCAAGAAAAATCTAAGTCTCGAGGAGTATGAGAGAGAGAGAATAATGAGAGAGAGCTCCAACACTAAACTGACAAAAGATTACCAATTAATCCTTGGAAGTATTTTTATCAATGGGGCCTCTATTTTCTTCATTTTCCTCCTCAAATGCAACTTGTGACCTTTCACCTCCCCTTTCTCCTAATTTCCTTTATTTTCATAAATAAAATGCCAATTAATGCCTCATGCCTTTCCAAATCCTTTGTCGTTGGCTTTTCCAATTTCCTTAGCCATATAAATCGAATCAACACCCACTTGGAATACATATCCCATCATCCGTGGCCATATATATATATTTACATGGAATTTTCACCAGGGTTGTTACAGTTGGACAAAAAAATTTGCTGGCCAGATCAAAGTTGTAGAAGAATTTGCTGGTTAGGTCGAAGTTGTAGAAGAGTTTGTTGGGCATATCGAAGTTGCAGAAGAATGTTGGGCAGGTTCGAAATTCTAAAAAAAATGTTGGGCAAGTCAAAATTGAAGAAGTTTTTGGAATCAAGGTTTGACTTGGTCTTGGAGGGTCTTGGTCAAGGGTCATAGGTCTTGGAATTCATCAATTCAAGCTCTATAAGAAGGGAAGAATTCTTGTGGGTTTTCCTCCCATTTGGAGAGGTTTTGGCCCTGACTGATCACCTACATATTGTGTGATAGTATATCATTGATTTTATTGTTTGGTAGTTGTCTAATGGTAAAGAACACTAATAATAATCAAGTGTAAGAATAATCTAATCAAGTTAAGTAAAAATACATCACAAGTAGTTATCAAAGTAATAGAAATCACCTAATCTAGCTTCCCTAGATTTCTTAACACATGGTTCTTTTCGACCATGTGAACAAGGGATGGGAATAAATACCCCCAATTCCCAAATTTACAAAACAACCTGAAACCAAGGATATCAATCCCTGAATTTAAAAAATTATGCTAAGATTCTATCCCATTTCAAAAGGATAAATTTGATTCCTAACAGGGCATTGAACATCCTAGAATACTTCTGAGAATGTAGAGGTCAACTCCAAACTATGAATGCCTCCAAAACACTATCTTCAAATTGGAATCTTCCCAATAGAAATACATAATATGTCCAATGACCAAATCCACATCTTAACCCTAGTTGAGATAATATTTCTCACACTCTTGGGTCTACCAACTACAAACATCAACTCTAAAATATTACAAACAAATTAACTAACAATCTGGCTTAACACATGGGGAAACAATGTCTCCATAACTCCTCCATAAAAAATATACAATATTCACTCAAAGTATCATAAATAAGGTCTTAACCACCCTTTTCCAAGGTCTCCAAGCAAGGGAAAACTCCCGAAATTCTTACTTTAAGTGAAGTATACAATATAGTTGTTCAATCCCACTACTAGCCCATTAATGGCTAGACACATTAATAGAATTTCAAGAAAATATATGCGCCCAATGCAACTTGTGCATTACACTCCACCATACAACTCATATTTAACACAAGGAACTTATAAGACTTATTCTTCTTATAGCATTCCCTTTTAAATGAATTTACAATTATTAACCAAATATCATTCCCAACTTTTAGCTTATCATTGCAGCACACTTAGAAATCCAACATAGCAATATTCACGAAACATTGAACAACAATTTCCTTTCAATAACAGAGAAAACAAATACACATATGTTTTTTTAACTCTACTAGAAACTAAAGAAGGGAGAGTCGCTCTCCACCCAACCATAGGCACAACTAGATTGTAGATTTTCTTGCAGTTGATCACCCATAAACTAGATCTAATGCCTTGACAAGAAGACTCACCCAGGTAATATTAGGGATTCAACAAGGTAGAAAACATGAAGGTTACTCTCCTTCATACACAGGTATTCAACATGTTGCCTTTCAACTTCTAAGCCAATGTATGTTATTTTCCATAGTGTTTCCCACTGAATTCACATGACAGAAAGGGAATTTTTATTTTCTCTACTAGTCTCTTAATACTTTCCCTTTCCTAATTTTTTTTGTGCATATATCCAAAAAAACTTTCTAAGCAAATTCTTTTGAACCCTCTAGCTCAGACTAAAAGCTACAACATTGACTTCTCAAACAAAGTTGTAGTCTTATAATCCACATGTGACTTTGGTTCATTCCATAGGTTATTGAGGTTACTCACACACTCCTCTGTAATTCCTCTTGTCCATTCCACAACAATGACTAATCTCTCTCTCTCAAACACACACACACACACACACACTCCTCTGTAATTCCTCTTATTCATTCCACAAAAATGACTACTCTCTCTCGCTCTCTCTCTCTAACATCTCTATCAACCAGGCCACCAAGAGAATTGAGGCTAATATGTGGTCATACCTCACCCATAAGCCCCTTTTGTGACTAAGACCTTGACCACAATTCTTTTCTTCCATGTGCCTAGGGTATGGGGTTAAAGATCTAAATTCCCCAAATTTCCAAAACAACTCAAAACCAAGGAGATTAAAACCCAAAATTCAAAACTCCTACTAAGCTTCTAACATGTTTCAAAAGGCTAAATCTAACTCTGCATAGGGTGGCGACCAACTTGAAAGACTTCTAAGAATGTATAAGTCTTTTATAGCCTATGAATGCCTTCAAAACACTACCTTCAACTTGGAATCTTCATAATATAAAGACATACCATTTCCAATGACCAAATTCACCTCTTGAACCCAACTGAGATAATATTTGTCACACTCTTGGGGTCTACCAACTACAAACATCAACTCTGAAATATTATAAATAAAACAACCAATAGTCTAGCTTAACACATGGGGAAATAAATTCCCCATATCTCCTCCATAAAATATCTACAACTGTCACTCAAACGATCACCAATCAGATCTTAACCACCCTTCTCTAAGGTCTCCAATCAAGATAAAACTTCCATACTTCTTACTTTATACTCACAGGTATATCATAGTTATTCAACCCCACTATTGGCCCATCAATGACTAGATAAACTAATATAATTTTAAGAAGATCCATAGGCTTAGCTCAACATGTGCATTACACTTTTCCATACCATACCATGCAAATCATATTTAACACCAGTAACCTACTTATAATATTTCTTCTTCTTCCAACATTCCTTAGTAAATGAATTTACAACTATTAACCAAACATTATTCAACCTAACTTTTATTTTATTATTGCAAACACACTCACAAATCTAGCATAACAATATTCATGAAACCTTGAACAACAATTTCCTTTTAGTAATAAAGAAAATAGATACACTTGTGTATTTTACTTAAGTATGTTGGAAATTGAATAAGAGAGAGCCAGTCTCCACCCAACCATAGGCTTAGCTACACTGCATATTTTCTTGTAGTTAGCCACCCTAAGCTAGATCTGATGCCTTAAGAGGAAGACTCACTCAAATAATAGCAAGGGTTCAACTAGGTAAATAACATGAAGGTTACTCTCCTTCATACATAAGAGTTCAACTATTGAGCCAGGGCATGTTATCTTCCACAATGTTGCCCCATTGGGTGTGCACATCACAAAGGAAATTATTGTCTAATTTAGCAGACCCTCGATACTTTATCTGTAAACCTTCGTGGATATTACACTCAAAAATTCATCACAACAGATATAATAATATTATATTAAAAATCTGCAATTCTACAATATTATAGTTTTGTTTAATATCTAGATCGGTAAAATTAATTATAATTAGTGCATGCATGTAAAAGTAAATCAAGCGGAAAATTAGAGAACGAAAAAATAATCTCACACACACATAATACACAAGATATGCTCTCTGGGAAACCCTTTCAGGAGAAAACCCAGCTGGAAGGTGAGGTTGCTTAGCTCTCTTTCTCTGTCTAGAAATATGGCTGCAGGTACAAAGAAGTAATGTATGTGACCCATGTGCTACTACAGTGCAAAGATCCTCTCTGTGTGTGCTACCTCCTATCTCTCCCTGCTATATTTTCTCAACTATGGAACAAAATTCTCTCGAAAGAATGGAATGCCTCTACCTCCTAGTGGCCCGGTTATAACACAACCCGATAGCTTACTAGTGGTTAAGTTTGACTACATCAACTCTTAAATAGAGTTACAAAATATACTCTTCTAGATTCTTCTACATCAAAAACACGTGGATATCCCCTTTTCCATAAATAATGGGGGTTGACGCGGCATACTCCTGAACTATAGGTGTGAAAACAGGAAGGTCAAATTCTGAGTGGCATAAGTTTTGCATACGGACTTCGATAAACGTGATTCTTGCATCGTTGGAAATATTTCTGTGTGTAGAATAGCATGAAAAGATGCAATGCATTGGAGGTAAATTTTTACCCCCAAAAAACTTCGTTTCATGCCTCAAAATGCTCCCAGAAGGTTTCAGACCTTGTTTCACCAAATTGGGTCCTACCCGTAAAAATGATCCCGTGAGCTGATTTCTCCACTTTTTCCACTCCAAATGTATCGAGATGGATGAAAAACAATATAATGATCCAATTCAGATCAATACTTCTCATCAAATTCCTTCCCTGCCCTCTAGTTCATACTAAAAGCTACAACACTAACTTCCCAAACAAAATGAGAAAAGCACAAGTTCACATGGGATTCTATGTCTTTGAAACATTTTCTCTCACCTTTTGTTCAGAGCCATAATCTTATAATACATGTGTAGGGTTGGTTCATTCCACAAGTTTCTTAGGCTACTCACACAACTCTCTACAATTCCTTCTACTCATTTCACAACAACCATTGCTCTCTCATTCCCCCATGCACACAACTTCCTACTTTGAGAACTTGGGGCCCCTCGAGGATTGCATGGTTAATTGGGAAAGCTCTAATTGGTATGTTTCCCATGCCTCTAGGAAATCTTGTACCACTCCCCATTCTTTTCTCATAACCGCGGGTATGAAATATGTAATTGTGGGAAAAAGAGAAAAGAAGACATTAAATTGACGTGAACATAAGTTTCCTCAAATCCTTCTCATAGCTTTCCTCATACATCTTGATCCATGTTAGCTTCTCTCTTCTCCAATTTTAACAATATATCAAATAAAATACATACTACATCAATCAAAATATTAAAATATTCGTATTGATCATTCCAATATTATAAATTTTAATTACAATTACAAAACTTGGAATTTAAAATAGATGTTACAAGTATCAACAAAGCATATTAAAATGATCAATTCATTATATGTGTGTGTGTGTGTTTTTAACAGAGTCAGTTACTAGTTTTTCTATTCCTAAAAGAAAAGAGGGAGCTTTCTCCCATTACATCAAAGAAAAAAGGAGATAGGCTACTTGGAAGAGAAAAATAGGGAAAACAGTGCCTAAATTCCAGGCCTTTCCTCCCTTGATTCTAAGATTTCCTATAGCATTTTCCTTATATATTCGAACAAACTGATTCAACAAAAATTTAAATTTACAGAACATGAGAAGATTTTAGAAACTTGTCCATAAAAGTGTAAAGATGATTCAAAATGGAACTTTTAGAATTTGTTGACTGAAGGCTCCTGTTGTGAGTGAGGATGGTTCTTGCTGCTTTGGTGTTTGGGGTTTTCTCCCATCTGGTTGATTAGTAGACCCTTCAGATAGTTGACAATTTCTTCCATGTTCTTACACTTGTGTTTTAGAGCTGCCATTTCTTTCCTCTACTCATCCAATTGTCTCTTAAGAAATGAGTTCTCAGACTTAACATCAAATTTAAAATCCTTGATCGTCTCTCTAATATGATCTATCATGAACTTGTTGGCTCTAAATATTGCACAGTTCTCACACTTCAGAACATTGGCTAGAGGATTCCATTCCATACTTACGATGAGATGATAGTAGATACTCCAAGAGAGAAAATCATAGACAAGAAACAACTAAAAAGAGGAATGATTACAACCACTAGAAGGACCTTCAGTGACAATCAATTGCGAATGGAAGGGACATAGAACTTCAAATATTAAACTTTCTCTCCTCAATAGTGAAGGAAATAACAGTGGAGCAATGCAGTAACTTAGGCACAAGAGATGACTGGGGAAGAGAAGAGCAATCAAAACAAAGAGGAAGATCACAATCACAAAGAGAACCCAAGTGAAACTTCTGGATCTACACCTACAACACCAGAGGTTGGTGAGATGAGAATGGAGGGTGACAGTGGTGAACATCGGGGTCAAAGACTCGGCAATGAAGGAGGAAATAAACAAAGCTCTGCAGGAATTACAGTAAATAATGAGAACAATGAAATGGAGGAGATAGATATATAGCAACGCTGAAGGCCACCTCATAATAATTATCTTCAGTCGATCACGGGAAGCATATGTAGCCATAATTTGCTTGGGAAGCGTATACTGACTATGCTGATTGCCCATGAAGATTTTCCTGAGATTCTAATTTCTCGCTTTTTGTGTTGATAAGACTTTTTCCCACCTTGTTTCACTTGACCAAAGAATCATTCTCTGCATTTGGCAGCTTGTTTTCCTCTGGAATTGGTTTTTGTGTTGTCTCATTGGCTATTCTAGATTCTCCAATGGGACGAGATACTACTAGATTAGCATGCTTATTTGCAGTACCATTATTTCCTCTCAGAATATGTTTGAATGTGACTTCTCCCAGATACTTCAATTTTTTTTCCACCCTCTTTATTATTTGGCTCAGAGCCTTATTCTTGGGATTTTCCCTCTCCACCATTGATTATATTATAATGGTTGATTCCCCCATGATTATGGGATTTTGCATGCCTTGTTGTCTTATTATTATCGTTCCCAATAGGAGACCATATGCTTCTACTCTGTTATTGGATATTTCCATTAATTCCTATTCATAGGTGATTGAATTTCTTCCAATTGGATCAAAAAGGAATCCTCCAGCACTGGCCTTCCCTGGGTTAGTCTTGGACACACCATCAAATAGTAAACATGGTCTTTTTAGGTTTTATGTCCACTATTTAAATTCCTCTTTTTAAAGTCTGATCTTCCAGTTCTTAGTGCTGATAGGAGTATTGTTGATGTTTATTTTTTTGTTCTTGCTCAATGCAAACTCAATCCAAGTTCTTTCCTCATGTTGAATATGGTTGACATCTATTGCTTTAGCTCCTTTGGAAGTGATAAATTCTGCTTTCAAACTCCAAGTTTTTGCCAAAACTGTACTTATGTTTGGAGGACGATCTTTGAAAATCCTCTGATTTCTAGCCAACCAAATTTTCCAGCACATGAATGTGGGCAAACTAATCCAATATCTTTTAATTGTTTCCTTATTTTTAAGAGTATATGGATAATTTTTGTTCCAAGTTGAGAGAATTTCATTAATGGGTAGTGTTAGCTGAGTTATGACCTTCAATGGACTTGCTAACAGTTTCAAACAATCTTTTGTGAAAGCACACTCCACAAAGAGATGTTGGATACTTTCCTCACTTTTCTGGCACATGGCGCAACGAGAAGGACCAACATAACCTTTCTTCTTGAGACTGTCAGTTGTTAGAATTTTTCCTTTGAGGAGAGTCCACATGAACACTTTGATTTTTGGTAGGGTTTCAATTTTCCATGCACTCCTCCAAAAATCCCAATCTTGGTTTGCTTGCTAAGATTGTATAGTGGCATATCCAAATTTTACTAAGTATTCCCCACTGTCTGGATCCCACCTGAGAGAGTCTTTTGTGTCTTGACTCAGAGATGTTGCTCCCTTAAGAAGAGAAATTAAGCACATCCATTGAGGAACCAGGCATTGGGGGAGGTTGAGAATTCTCCAATCAGCCCAATCCCCATCAATCCAATGAGAGATATCTTCCAGAGTGTTGATTCCTTTTGCTTTCATCCACCTTCTCAATTCATGGAGATTTTCTTGACAGGCTATAGGCGGACTTCCCATTATACTATCCTCCCAAATTTTAATGCTTTTTCCATTCCCAGGGGACTTGGAGGAATTTTCTTTGATGAGGGGAAGAGTCTTTTTAATCAAGCTCCATATATGAGAGTAGGGCCTTATTGGGAAACCCTTTTCAAGTAGAAATATTTTGTTATGGTTCATGTATTTTGCTTCCAGAATTTTCTTCCACTGGCTTCTCTCTCCAGTAATAAATCTCCATGTTATTTTTGCTATGAGTGCCAAGTTTAGAATCTCGGGAAGTCTTATTGCCAGTCCTCCTTTCTCATATGGTTGTGTTACCTGGTCATATTTCACCAAAACGAGCTTCTTTGTTTCTATTTGTTTATGAATGCTTGTTGGAGCTAATATTGTTGCAAATTGGTATATTAGTAGAGTTGTGAGCAATGATTTGATTAATACCACCCTTCCTACCAAGTTGAGCCAATTCATTCCCCAATTCTGCACATTTTTTTTCAATTTCTCTATGTATTTGTTCCATATCTCAGTCTTTAGATTTTCTTTTGAAATTGGAAGACCGAGATAATGGAAGTAGCTCCATTTTTCTTGAAAAGGAATTTCCAGAATTTGTGATATTTTTTGGAGAGAGTGAAGAGGGGTGTTCCACCCATAAATTATGCATTTTTGGTTATTTATAAGTCCTCCTGAGGCTTCCATAAAGCTATTGAGAAAATTTTTTATTCTTCTTGCTATAATACATGAGACCCCTCCCATAATGAGAGTATCATCCGCGAATATATAATGGTTAATGTCTTTTACTTCCGGGGAGATTGTGAGTCCTGTAATAGACCGATCTTATCTACATTTCTCTAGATTTTGGCTCAATGAGTTCGCCATAATGATATATAGAAAAGGGGAGAGGAGACAGCGTTATCGAAGCCCCCTAAATCTTTGGAAAAAATCATTCGGTCTTCCATTGACCAAGGTAGCTATCCAAGGACCAACAATACATGCATTAATTATGTATATTTCCTTTTTAGAGAATCCAAATTCATTATATGTGTTACACGACAAAAAAAAATTGAATAATTTTTTGGTTTGACAATCATAACAAAATTCTTTACCATTTTAAATGAGTAAATAGATCACATATTTTATTCAATTATTTAGAAATTTAAATAATTTCTCATTTTGGATTGGCTTGTTGAACTGCGTTAAGATTTGGACTACACTATTCATTTCTTGTGAGAGAAAGCAATGAACGCGATCATGATGTCACGGACAAGTTGCAACCATCAGTGTGTGCAAAAGGAATGAATTAATGAATGAATGTATTAAAATAGATGTATAAATATTATGGAAGGTTTTTTTTCAATAATATAAATATTTAGTTTTTGTATTAAAAAAAATAAAGTTATCCTTTGGAGTTTTTTATTATTTAACACAGTTATTATATTGTTGCTGGGAGGGATAACACATTACGTAATTGCGTTGATTTTAATTATTGAAATATGTTTTGATTTATTAAAGTTGATTTATAGGAGGTGTTTTTAGTGTGATTTTTTAGACTCTGGATCTAAAAGAAAATTTTGAGATGAAATCTTGATTTGTGTTATTTAAGCTTGTTTTTTTACTGTATATATGGATTCAACACCCTAAAAAACTCTTAGGGCACTTTGATTGTGCAGGGATTACCCATCAAGCTTGTGATTTCAACAAATTGCTGTCGGATTTTAGAGAAATTTGATTAGAAAAATCGACCAGAAAAACTTCCAAAAAATCGCATGAAAGGCCACTGGTTAACAATATAAATTTTTTTTAATATATATAAAATTAGTCTTTGTCTATGTTATTATTATATGAGAATTTGAGCATCTTATAGCAAAATACATAGTAAATTGTAATTTTGCAATCATTACTTTTTATTAATGCAATTTACTCCATTCTTGTCATATCAATATTTTTTATACATTAATAATTATATAAAAAAATTAATTGAATATTTTAATTCAAACTTTAATAAATAAATAAATATATGTATCATTTTTTTTGGTTAAAATCTAAATTCAAATTTTAATAAAATAAAATATATGCATTTTTATAAACTAAATAATAAATCAATGTTATTATTATGTTTTTCAAATATAAATTAAAATTTTAAAAATAAAATTCATGTATTTTTATAAGCTAATAATTATCTTGAAAGAATTTTTTATTGAATATTTTAATTTAAATTTTAAGAAATAAAATATATAATTCTTGACTTGGATATACAACCTTGATTTGGAGGACTAATGTAGTTCAAATTTAAAAGCATGCATAACATATTATAGTTTTTTAAAGTCATGTTTGCATAAGCATTGAAATTAGGGCCATGCTCTTTAATTGCATAGATGAGGACTTTACCAATCAGTAGAATTCAAATTGATGGGATTCTAAACCTTAACACTAATTTGAATTTAATATTTTTACTATAATTGAGCTATATTTAAACTAAGCGGTAGTAGTAGCTACTATGTAACACTTGTTACAACTTCCAATGGTGTTATACAAACTAGTAAAACAAAAACAAAACTCTACAAAATCAAAAAGTTAAAACATAAAATTAATTTATTAAGAAAGAATAAAACATAAACTCTAGTAAAACATAAACAAACTAATTTACTCGCCAAGATTGAGCCATTATTTTTACATCCTTTAAAATGTCAATACTTAATTTCACTCCATAGTCATATTTTTTAGAAATGGCAAGAGGAAGTACCTTACTTGTGCTTTCAAGTATGTTTGTAACACACCTCTTCTTAACTCCAACCCACAACATAGGTTAGAAGGAGGTCGTTACTATGTTGACCTAAGATCCAAGGTATTGTTATGGATATGAGGTCTAAAACTTTTGATCTTTTTTTTTAAAACTTCAAATGGACGACATCATTGTGCTCATCTTAGGGAAAATTTTAGGGGCGAAATTTAACGAACGAGCTATTTTTTCGACATTTTTTGAAAAAAAAATATTCGTCAATTTGGTTAAAAATTCACCTTTTTTATATATTTATGATTAAATGGATGATATTCGCCAAAAAATTACCAATTTTAATAGTAAATTACATGTTTTTTTATTGAATATTTGTCTACATTCTATATGTATGAATTTTCAAACCAAAATATTCACCTACAATACTATATATAGGAAAACTATTAAATCCTTAAAAAATGTCTTGGTTCGTCTTGTTGAGATGATTTCGACGATATAATTTTTTTCCTGAACCTACCCTCGAATTAGAAGTTATGGCCACTTAAAGTTTTGAGCCACATCATCAATCCGCCACATGGTATCCTTGTGGTCCCCACATATTACCCACATGGTTGTCCCATTCACCCTCCTCACTGCCACCTGGAATTAATGTATTGGTTGTCGACCCATTCATGACTTGGGGTCATCACATATAATTATGTGTGTGTGTGTGTGTGCATACATATAAATCACCCTCTATTATGCAAGCGCAACAATTCACTACTATCATGTCACCCCGAAAGAAACTCTTCTTGGAGAAAATAATCTCGAATGTTTGAGTGGAGTGGCATTGTGAAAACTTCCGAGATCCAAGTTTTGAGATCTCAGAGAAAAACCATTTGGGATAGAATCCTTCTCAAAGAAAACTCAATCTCGGGAGAAACTCATCTCAGTCCCACTCGTGACACGTTACCCAAAGAAAATCCTTCTTGGCAAAAACTCTCCTTGGAGGAAAGTTGTTCTCGACAAAAACCTTTCTCTATGACAATTCCTTACTCGAAAACAAATATATTGGAGGAAACTATGATCTAAGCGAAAATGATCTCGGGAGAAACTCCAATAGCCTACTCGCTAAACCATCAAGACCAAGAAATTTGTTGGCAGAGGACGAAAGGAGCATTAATTAAGAGACATAAAAAATTCACCATCACGGGCTTTGACGAGTTAAGGTGTGGAGACGAAAATTTGAGCACAACAGATGAAAAAAACCTTTTTCTTCGTCTTGGAACAAAACCTTAGAGGTTTTGTCTCAGAAGAAACCAATGGAAGGTGCAAATGACCTAGGTTACAAATTTGAGATACCGAGGTCTCAATCACCAATGAAGGGTCATATGAGCCTTAGTCTTAAGGAAACCAAGAGCTAATAGCAAAGGTACCATGCTGATATGAGTTATTCGTTGTGCTTACAGAGACTTAGACTATGCCTCGGTTGCAGTGGTTCTTGCAAGCATTTGAGCTTGCTCGAGGAGTCGACCTATTACCCTTAAGGTTGTTATATAGCCCACTTGTAACCATCTCTCTTGAGTTTCCAACAAGATTTTTTCCTGCCCCGTTTAACATTAATATATATGTACACATACCTTATGATGTCCTTCCTAAACTTAAAATAATGGAACAAGGCTTAATATTCAGTTATGTAAACGATACAATGAACGGAACGGGGATTTTAACCTTCAAAATTACTAGGCCCATCTAACAAATGGAAAAATAATAACAACTCAGAAGTCTACATGCCTCTTAAGCTAATAATAATAGACATAAATCAAGTTCATCTCATTTCTGAGATCCACTAGTTCCTTATGCTAATATTAAACATGCAACAAACTCATGAAAGAGAGCTGGAATCATACAAGGCCCAAATCCAATAGGAAATCACATTCCATAGGAAGACTCAAAATCTCAACCCTAACTTAATTCACAGACATAAACCACACATTTAAGCGATATCATAGATTACAAACCTGTAGCCAACACAACATTTATGTAATTGATAAATGAAAGAACCAACACTCCTCAATAATTAGTATGAAATTATCATGTTGTAAATAACAGAGACAATATGGTAATCACAAGCACCAATGTAAGGTGATACTTGTCTTATGCAATTTTTGATGAGGATGGGACTCTAACTCTCGACTCAACTATAGGCCAGTTGTGGCCAAGTCTTTCTTGCAGTTGGCACCAGGCCTAGCCAGATTCAAAAGCTTAAGGTAGAGTGCTTTTAAAGGAGTTTTAAACCAATATTTCCACCGAATCAAGGTGTCTTGACATTGCCTCACCTCCACTCACCAACTATCAAAACCAAGAGAACATGGTGAGCCCCTTCATGGGCATACTACCTCCTTTTTCTTAGAAGATTACATCAATATCATCAGTTGAAATAGTGTCTCAAGACCACACTACCTTCACCCACTAGTTATTCAAAGAGTTCACAATGGGTAAGGGATACTTTCTTTTATATAAAGCGGCTTATATTAAAACATCCCAACATCTCTATGGATTTAGTCATAGAGAGTCTCAATTTAGATGTGGAGAGGGAGATATATAGTTAATGAGATGGATGATTTATTAGCCATGTTACCTTTGAAGGAATAAGAGTGCACATCCCAACAACTTAGTAGAATCTTTCACCTATGTTTTCATCCCAAATCCCATGGAACTACTATCAAGTGTCATTAACACACTAGCCCTGTTTTCCTCCACCTTTGAAAGCTTATTATTCAGCAATGTCTCTGGTAGATTTGTTAGATTTGTAAGGCACAACCATTACTCTATGATTATCAGTCAACAAGCCCCTAAGTTTCTCAGTTGGCTATCAACAAATTTTCTCTTCTTCCTAAATTTTTCTCAATTTTGTTTATCATCCCTTCCCTCTCAATGATGCACTTAATCCTCAAGGGCCTCTTGGTCTCCTCTTTTCCTTCAATTCCTCTCTTTCAGCTCTATGTTCTTACACAATAATTCTACATATTTTTCTCTCTTGAGATGTCTCCTGTGTTGGCATTATGGTTCAGGAATGGCTATATGTTACAGGTGTTGTCCTTGATGGCAACCCATTCAGGTGATAGATCACTGTTCTTCAAGTCAGCAGCAGAGGTTGATGATCAGCTATCAATTATTGAAGAAAATAAGGGGTACGCAGGTACAACTTACAGAAAGTGCGTCCCCGCAGGGCGTCCCGAGACGCAGGCCAGCCGTTCAGGAGGTGCGTCCACCCAGTGCACACATTTCAAGGCAGAGAAAAGCACACGTGGGGGTTTCTTGTGTTTTACTCCTGGTATCTAGCCGACGGTATTGTGTTATTATGGTATCGGCTCGTGGTATTGTTCCATGATTTGAGGAGGAACTTGCCTATATAAAGCAAAGGAGATCACTTGGCTAAGCATCTTTTGCAATTGAATATCTTTAGATCTGAAATTTTGGGTTATGGTCTTAAAAGCTTGATCTATATGAAAAGGAAGTTGAAGGCGAATCTGTGAAGGGTGATCTTCGAGCGCATGATCAGATCTGAGTATCTGTGCCACTCTAGTGAACTGTCTATTCAGCCCTAATCAGAAGGTCGCAGGTGTTTATCAGAAATGTTGCGTGGGGACGCAGCGCAGTAACAGGAGACCTGCGTGGGGACGCAGGGCAGACCAAGTTCAGGTGCGTCCGGGACGCAGTGCAGTAACAGGAGATCTGCGTGGGGACGCAGAGCGACTAAGGTTCAGGTGCGTCCCTGGAGCAAAAGGACGCGGCGCGACAGCATTTCTGGGTGCGTCTCTGCAGCAAAGTACGCGGCGCGATAGTGTTTCTGAGTGCGTCCCTGCAGCAACAGGACGCAGTGCAGTTCAAGGAACAGTGCGTGGGCACGCAGTGCAGCAGAAGGATACCTGCGGGTGTACGCAGGAAAGCCGAAGGTGAATTGCGTCGCGACGCAGGCCACAGAAGGGAAAACTGCGTCTCTGTCTTAAGATGTTCTGTTGATTGAATTTCTCTGTTGATAAGGTGTTCTGGGTTAGTTCTGTTATTGCTGATCTGATAACTGTAGTGGACTGTAACTGTTATATACTTGATGATCATTTGATGCTTTATGAAAAGAAGTAGGGGGTTGTAGCTCCCTTCCAGGAGAAGACTGGAAAACGAGAGAGAGTTGTAGCTCTCTGCAGGTTGCAGCCTGCGTACTGGTAAAGGACTGCACCAGTACAAAATCATTGTAAAAGGAGTTTCTAATTTGAAAGAAGATAGAGACATATTGCAGCAGGTGGTTTTCACCCACATTGGGTTTCCACCTTACATCTTGTGTTCTTTGGTGTGACTATCTGTTTTCTTTGTTCATGCTCATTATTTTATGGTACTGACGTGCAAAAATAATTCAAAGATCAAATAAGGAAGATTTATTAATTGCTAGATAATACTGATTCACCCCCCCTCTCAGTATTATTTCCATCATCCTGTGCATGCATGAGAGGGAAATTGCATGTATCAATCAATGAACGAATTCCTCCCTTACTTCCCCCAGCAACCAACTCACTACCTTCGCTCTCCACAATTTGCACAACAGTCAATGTCCTAATAATGCAACCCATGCCTTTCTTTAATTTTGTCCTAATAATGCAACCCATGTCCTTATTTCTTTAGTTAAATTTAATTCACAATCAACACATTTAATCCCATTTGTCACTAAAAAACAACATAAAACAGAGAGAAAACTCAATAAGGAATGTAATACCCTCATCCCACATCTACCCAAGTAACCAACCAACCAGAGTAAATATGTGACGAGAGGCCACTATGATGGGATTCAACCTCTTAGGGGACCTTAAGGAAGTGGAATCAACAAAACCCACAACACAAACATTATATACCTGTTATAGGACTCCCAGAAGCCTTCCCAATCATCCCCATGACCAATCCCTACGTCCCACTGATTTTTTATACCATTAAACCCCTAGACGCTCTGTTGATATGAACAAGGGTGCATTTGGAAGGCTCTAGTCGCTCCCACAGCAAGGCATGGGTGCGTCTGGGGAATTTTCTCCTCAATCCTATGCCTACGATTCTGGGATTTGTGCCACTTTTTCAAGCACATAGCCCATGTTACTACCCAGAACTCAATGACAAGTTCAAAAATGAAATTTCACAATGGAACAAAGATACATTTGCAAAAACATCAACAAAGACTAGACTAGACCCCTACTAGCCATGATAGGCATTTTGTCAAACATGTCAAAAATATGTAATATACATGTTTAAACAACAGATCTGAGCAACAGGGTCTCATGCTTATCTAAGAATCAATAAGAAGCATTGATGCCTCAACACATTAGCTACAATTTCATCTACTAAGTCATAGATACATTGCTCATTCATTTACAAATCAAAACATGAGGAGAGACATACATAATCATTGCCATAATACATGCTTATAACCAACATAATAACAACATAAATATGAAGGATACATCAGCCATAGAATCCACATATAAACCAATACATTTACACATAAGATACCAAGGAAATAACCTCTTATTAGTGAATTCAAAAGCCAATCCAGTATGGGACTACCACATTCCACTCGGCTATAGATTGGCTGAGCCAAATCTCTCTTTAGCCAATCACCCTCGTGCCATATTCCAAGCATGAATGTGGGAATCAAACCAAAAGAACCAACCAAGGCATCCTGAAGCTAAACCACCTCACCCTCATCAATAGAAACCAACCTTTACTGCAATCCACACCAGATTGTAGAAATTTTGAATAATTTAACACATATTCACAGAGATTATCCTGATCATACAATTATAAGCAGAACATGTATAATACATAATCTCCTCTACGTTGATCATCAATTTACAGAAGCAGAAACATTCACAGGCACACATAGAAGCATCAATCAAACTCATAAACACAGTATGTATCCCGGGGAAAGCATCTCGCTAAAAACCCCACACTATCTGTATATTATATTGATTGAATCATGTAACAATACAAAGCATAATACTTCTCACAAGTATCTCCACCTGTTACACACAATACAGCTCAGATTTGATCTCCAAATCTCCCCCGCTGCTTGCCTGCCTCCACTGCTCAATACCTGCTCAAGAACTGATGAGAATTGCTTCCCAAACTCGATTTTCGCCTGCAAATAGTCACTCACTCTTTGTGGACGTGAGCAAAGGCTAAAATGCGGGCCAAATACGTGAGCAAACTCATTGGCATACTCAATCCCTTGATTGTGCAAGATCTGGTGCACAACTATAGTCACAACTGATAGCAATCTGATTCTCTACCACCTGTCCCTGTTGAACTGAACATGCACTGACATGCAACTGAGTTAACTGATGTATTCTTTAGTTGTATTATGAGTTAATAATTAGTTTAACAACTCATCATTAGTCTATCTGTAGTTAGACTAACTACAACCAGTTTAACTAAGTTAAACTGAACACAACTCCATCCACTGTACCTCCAGTCCACTAAACTCAACTCACTTGAGTTCTAACTAAAGTCATGCATGCAACAACTCAACTGACTCATAAGAAAAACGAATTTCCTTCTGACAGCTGCATGTGCCACTTCCGTAGCTCAAACTGAAGTGCTCCAAGAGAATAAGATTAAGTTTATAGTCCAAATATTATTGTGAGATAATAATATTTGACTTTTCTATTTTTGACAGCCAGTCTAAAAATAGACTTGATCACTCACACTGTGATCACTCACACTTTCATCAAAAATAGAAGCCCATCTATTTTTCCCAACTTGATCAATCATCCATAAACATAGACATGATCCATATGTCTAAAAATAGACATAGTCTAAAAATAGACTTGCGCCAAAAATAGCCTGCGGGCCCACTTAGTGAAGGCGACTCTTTTCACTAAGCTCCATCATCTTGTTGCAATCTCAACACTCCCTCTCGACAAGATATGGATTATCAGCAACCCCTATCCTGCCTCGGTGGTACTTGAATTTGCTCCTGGTGAGAGCCTTCGTCAGAATATCAGCATCCTGATCCTCCGTTGGAATGTACGAAAGTAACATGATCCTCCGCTGCACACAATCTCTGATATGATGGTACCTGATGTCAATATGTTTAGATCTATCATGAAATACAGGATTAGCCGAGAGTTTAATGCAACTCTGGTTATCACAGTAAATCACAGTAGGATCCAAATGAGAACCGAACAAACCAACCAGGATCTTCCTCATCCATATAGCCTCGCATGCAGCCAAACTTGCTGCCATATACTCGGCCTCCGCTGAACTGAGTGCCACAGATCTCTGCTTCCTGTTGTACCAAGAAACTGTTGTCGATCCGATACTGAAGACCCCTCCTGATGTGCTCTTTCTGTCTGTTGGGCTCCCTGCCCAATCTGCATCCGTGAAGCCACATAGCTTCACCTCATCCTCCTGTCTGTACCACAAACCATATCTCGATGTGCCTCTCAAGTAGCGCAATACATGCTTGCCCGCCTTCCAGAAGAGCTTGGTAGGCTTAACCATAGCTTGTGAAAGCTGGTTAACTGCATAGCATATATCAGGTCGTGTATTGACCAAATACATCAGTGACCCCACCAACTGTCGATAAACAGTGGCATCCACTTCTTCTCCCGAAGTGGCATCCTCCTTCCTCCAACCTCCAGGAAGAGGAGTATCAACAGGCTTGCAGCCATGCATGTTGAACTTCTCCAGTATCTCCCGAGCATACTTGCCCTGAGAAACAAACAGTCCACCACTGCGCTGCCATATTTCCAATCCTAGGAAATAGTGAAGGAGGCCCAAATCCTTCATCTCAAACTCTGTAGCAAGATCTTTCTTGCATGACAGTATCAACAGCTCATCACCCGTTAGAATCAAATCATCAACATACAGTACAATGATAAGCAACTTACCCTCCACCACAATCTGGTATAGGTTCGGATCCGCCTCGCTCTTGGAGAATCCAAGTCCTGTGAAATAGCTGTCTATCCGTGTGTACCAAGCACGTGGTGCTTGCTTCAACCCATACAGCGCTCTCTTGAGCCTGCACACATGCGACTCGCTGCTGAAGACTTCAAAGCCTTCGGGTTGCTCAATGTACACCTCCTCCTCAATGACTCTGTTGAGGAACGTAGTCTTCACATCCATCTGATGAATGTGCCATCCCATCTGCGCTGAGAGAGCAAGAATCGTCCGTATGGAAGAATACCTTGCGACAGGTGCAAAGGTCTCCTCATAATCGATCCCCTCAATCTGTGAAAAGCCTCGGGCAACAAATCTTGCCTTGTACTTCTCCACACTCCCGTCAGCTGCCTGCTTAACTTTGTAGATCCATCTCGAACCTACCACTGATTTCCCTTCCGGTCTAGGAACAATCTCCCATGCACTGTTTCTGACAATAGAATCATACTCTTCCACCATGGCGTCTACCCATGCGGGATCCTCCACAGCTTCCTCGAAAGAGGATGGCTCAGTCACAACACACTTGCTCATAAGAGCCATGTATCCAGTGTACCGATCAGGTGACTGTCTCTGCCTGCGTTGGGCTGTAGGTGGTCCTACAACTTTCTCTGCATCTTGAGCCAGTCGCTCAGCTTCTGTCAAGCGCTTTCGCCCTCTGATGGTTGGCGCTGCATGAGTGGTCTCTTCCACTCCATGAACCTCGTCCTGTGGCTGATCCACGTCCTGAAGCTCATCCTTAGGAACTAATAGCTCCTCATCTGCATGCAAGTGTAGCTCCCTCTCAAGCGAACACTTCATGGCTTTCTCCTCCTGAAATTTTATATCCCGTCGCACAACAGTTTTACCACTGTCTGGCAAATACACACGATAGTTGTGGGGCGTATCAGTGTACCCCACAAATATCCCAACCTCTGCAGTCGGCTCCAACTTCTTTCTGGCATCCTTCGTCACATGCATGTAAACGTTAGCACCAAAAATCCTCAAATGAGAAAGATCAGGCTTCTTACCAGAATAAGTCTCCTCAGGTGTACTCATGCCAAGTATCCTATGAGGACAACGGTTCTGCACATAAACTGCTGTATTGCATGCTTCCGCCCACAAGTGAAGGGGTAGGCCCTGATCATGCAACATTGCCCGTGCAGCACCCACAATCGTTCTGTTCTTCCGCTCAGCTACCCCGTTCTGCTGTGGGTTATGGGGAGCTATGAGCTCTCTACGAATCCCTTCTGCCTTGCAGAAATCCTTGAACTCGTCCGAGATGTATTCACCACCATTATCGCTCCTAAGAGCCTTCACCTTCTTCCCCGACTCCTTCTCGACCAGTGCTTTGAATTCACAGAACTTTGAATATGTCTCGCTCTTCTTCTGCATGAAGAAGATCCAGCACTTATGAGAGAAATCATCAACAAAAATCACATAATACCTGTGTTTTGCTGTCGAAGCAACTGAGAAAGGTCCACACACGTCTGTGTGAATTCTCTCAAGGATCATCGTGGCGCGACTATCCTTCTCGTGAAAGGTGGCTTTCACCAACTTCCCCAAAGTACACCCCTTGCATTGATCTGACTGCGCAAGTGTGCCTTTAGGAAGCCCTGTAGTGATCTGTTGCAGTATCTTCAAGGCTCCATGGTGAAGGTGACCCAATCTCCTGTGCCACAACTCGCCATCATCCCGGCTCACCAATCCTTCTGCCTTGCCTGCCATTGCTGCGCATCCATCTACATGCAACTGATAAAGGTTCCTCACTCGAACCCCTATCTTCCGGGTCTCACCAGTTGTCTTGCTGCGCAGGAAGGCCTTTCCCTCGCTGAAAACAACATCATACCCCTTGTCTTCTAACATCGCCACTGAGATGAGATTCTTCTTCAATCCTGGAACATGCATGACTTCCTTCAATACAAAGGGTTTACCAGACTCCCTCTCAAAGGAAATGGTACCGATACCAGTCGCACTGTATCTACCATCATCGCCCATCTCGATGTGCACTCCAAGATCTTTGTCCTCCAGATCAGAGAACAAATCTCTATCTCACGTCATGTGAAAAGACGCACCACTGTCCAGAAACCACACTGATCCCATCACACTTGAAACCAAGCATGCGATCAATGAAAAATCAAGCTCAAACTGAGAAGCTAAAGCCTCTCCCCCTGCAGATCCAGCAGCTTGCTTGTTCTTCTTCTTCTGCGGACAATTTGTGGCATAGTGTTCATGC
The DNA here is from genome assembly GCA_031772625.1 of Pinus tabuliformis. NCBI lineage: Eukaryota > Viridiplantae > Streptophyta > Pinopsida > Pinales > Pinaceae > Pinus > Pinus tabuliformis. The sequence continues at coordinate 1,942,338,162 of CM062819.1, forward strand.
TGGTGACAGTGAAAACACTTCACCTTGGACATATCCTGCTTCTTGCCTTTCGCACCAGACTGAGAAGCTTTCTTGCTCTTCCCTTTCTTTGCTTTGGCAGCCAAAGCACAATTCTCTTCATCAGATACCTTAGATGAAGATCCATTCTCACCTTTATTGTTTCTGAGTTTATCCTTGAGCGCCAGGTCGCTCTTGCTTTGGAATAACATTTGCAATCTGTTGAAAGACATTTTCAACAACACTGCTGCAAATTCGAATTCCACCAGCAACCAACTCAACTGCTTCCGATCAACCCTCGCTTGATATCCTGTAAAATTCTCTTCTACAAATCAAGCTGCTCTGATACCATGTAGAAACTTTTTCTACAATTATCTAGCTCTGATACCATGTAGAAATTTTGAATAATTTAACACATATTCACAGAGATTATCCTGATCATACAATTATAAGCGGAACATGTATAATACATAATCTCCTCTACGTTGATCATCAATTTACAGAAGCAGAAACATTCACAGGCACACATAGAAGCATCAATCAAACTCATAAACACAGTATGTATCCCGGGGAAAGCATCTCGCTAAAAACCCCACACTATCTGTATATTATATTGATTGAATCATGTAACAATACAAAGCATAATACTTCTCACAAGTATCTCCACCTGTTACACACAATACAGCTCAGATTTGATCTCCAAATCTCCCCTGCTGCTTGCCTGCCTCCACTGCTCAATACCTGCTCAAGAACTGATGAGAATTGCTTCCCAAACTCGATTTTCACCTGCAAAATAGTCACTCACTCTTTGTGGACGTGAGCAAAGGCTAAAATGCGGGCCAAATACGTGAGCAAACTCATTGGCATACTCAATCCCTTGATTGTGCAAGATCTGGTGCACAACTATAGTCACAACTGATAGCAATCTGATTCTCTACCACCTGTCCCTGTTGAACTGAACATGCACTGACATGCAACTGAGTTAACTGATGTATTCTTTAGTTGTATTATGAGTTAATAATTAGTTTAACAACTCATCATTAGTCTATCTGCAGTTAGACTAACTACAACCAGTTTAACTAAGTTAAACTGAACACAACTCCATCAACTGTACCTCCAGTCCACTAAACTCAACTCACTTGAGTTCTAACTAAAGTCATGCATGCAACAACTCAACTGACTCATAAGAAAAACGAATTTCCTTCTGACAGCTGCATGTGCCACTTCCGTAGCTCAAACTGAAGTGCTCCAAGAGAATAAGATTAAGTTTATAGTCCAAATATTATTGTGAGATAATAATATTTGACTTTTCTATTTTTGACAGCCAGTCTAAAAATAGACTTGATCACTCACACTGTGATCACTCACACTTTCATCAAAAATAGAAGTCCATCTATTTTTCCCAACTTGATCAATCATCCATAAACATAGACATGATCCATATGTCTAAAAATAGACATAGTCTAAAAATAGACTTGCGCCAAAAATAGCCTGCGGGCCCACTTAGTGAAGGCGACTCTTTTCACTAAGCTCCATCATCTTGTTGCAATCTCAACACAGATCACTAGGCCAAAACAAGCATGGATGCCACAGATTTCTCCACCTACACTGTGAGGAATTTTCTTTTCTCATAGTCTTTATGCTTTACTACAATCTACAGTCTAATCCAGGGATCACTAGGCCATAACCAAGACACCAGTTTTTGGGCTTTACCGCAATCCACATCGGATCACTAGGCCCTAACCAAGACTCCACTCTTCAGGTTTTACCATATATCCCATGCCGGGATTACTAGGCCTAATGGGGAGCACCCACCTATAGGGTTTATCGTATATCCCATCATTAACTAGTCGAGGATTCCTAGGCCGACCGAGGTAACATAAAATATGGCTTTACCACAACCCATAGCCTAATTCAAGGGTTACTAGGTCATGTGTTATTTTATTAAGATATCTACCTCACTCAACTTCTAATCCGTCCATCAATCCAGCTTAACCAAAACATGAGAACCCCATCACACCATGGCTATCCAAAAATGGCAAGGCTAAGCTAAGAAACACTGTCACACCTGGAAAACCTATGCCAATGATAGAAGGAGAAACAAGAACTCACATGCAACACCATGCATGCAAAATATAGCAATGAAACCACACATGCAAATCGATACATGCAAAGAATCTTGTTGTAGCTGCTTGATCTTGGTCTTCCTTGCTTGCTTCTTCCTTTCTCTTGCCTTCTTTTCCTTTCTTGATCCAATGCCAAAGTGCTCCAAGAAAAATCTGTGTCCAAGAGTGAGAGAGAGAGTAATGAGATATCTCTAAACTAAATTGACAAAAAGGTACCAACTGATCCTCATAAGCCTTTTTTATCAATGAGGCCTCTATTTTCTTCATTTTTCGTTATTTTCCTTCATTTTCCTCCTCACATGATACATGTGACCTTTCACCTTCCTTTTCTCCTAATTTCCATTATTTTCATAAATAAATGTGCCAAAAATGCCATTTTGCCTTCCCAAACCCTTTTTCATTGCCTTTGCCAATTTCCTTAGCCATAATAAACCAATGAACACCCACACTAGGATGTCTTGCCCAACATTCAGCTTGGAATAAGTGTCCCATAATCCGTGGTTATTATTTTTTTCCTTTATTAACTTTTATTACATGGAATTTTCACCAGGGATGTTATAGAACCCTCCCCCTTGGGGGACACCGCCCTTGGTGTTCAACCGCACCTATACCTTAGCAAAACCATTGAAAAGTAAACATACTTCCCATGGAGCTTTATAACATAGCTAGATGCAATGTTTACTATGATCACTCGACTGAAAAACAAACCAACATGACAACTATAATGACATGACACTCATACCACTTATTGAAGGTTTATAACTTAGCTCATGGCAGTATTTACATGCACACACATATATACATATACCAAAACATCACCCAAACATATGCCAAAGCATATATCAAACATCATACCAAAACTACTTTGCCTCAACCGACAAACAATGAAGGATACATAGACTGCATCTAATCTTCCATCTCCCATGTAGCTTCATCAAGCCCAAAGTTATTCCACTGCACTTTAACTTGCTCGATTGCTCAGTTCTAGAGAATGAACACCTTTCTCTCCAATACACATTGAGGTTTCAGCTTTCTCTATCTGGCTCCACCTGCAGTACAGACCAGAGAATCCCATGATCAACATATTTAACATACTTCGTAAGCAATGACACATGGAAAACATCATGGACTTTTACTGTCAGAGGTAGTGCAAGTCGATAGGCTATTGGCATAGTCTTCTCAATAATCCTAAAAGGTCCCCAAAACTGGGGTACAAGCTTGACACATGATCCAATCCACAAGGAGCTCTTCTTCGATTTGATGCACAAGTACGCATGTTCTCCAACCTGGAACTCCTTAAACAACCTATTTTAATCTACATAAATATTATACCTATCCTATGTTGCTTTCAAATTCTTCTTTATTACCTTCATTTCTTGTTCCATTTCCTCCAACATGTTCCATCTAATCAACACCCAGCTAATCAAATCACTACAACTGATAGGAGCATTGCAACTCTACCCATACAATGCCTCAAACAAGTTCATCTTCAAATATTCCTGATACCCATTGTTGTAGGAAAACTCTATCATTGGAAGATACTCTTCCCACTTTTGTTGTTGATGCATCTCATACATCATCAACAGGTCCTCCAATATCTTGTTGACCCTCTCAGGCTGACCATCTGTTTGCACATGATAAGTTGTATTGAAGGCAAACTTTGTGGCCAAACCTGCAAACAAGTCCTTCAAAAACTTGAAAGTGAAATTTGCATCCCTGTCTAACACAATCTTCTTTGGATCACCATGAAATATGACCACATCTTTGATGAACACTTGTGCCACGTCACTTAGAGCCGAATACGTAGTCTTTACTGGAATGAAGTGCACAACCTTTGTCAACCTACCCACAGCAACCATGATGGATTCGTGTTGTCTAGATGTCTTAGTTAAACCTATGATGAATCCATGGAAATGACCTCCCATTTCCACTTTGGAATTGCAATCGGATGTAGCAATCCACCTGGATGCTTGCACTCTGCCTTTACCTACTAACAATCTAAACATCTAGCCACAAACTCTGACACATCTTTGTTCAGATTCAGCCGATAATAAAATTGTTCACTGCGGTCACTGTCTTTTGATAGCTTGGGTGACCTGAATATGGTTTCACATGAAACTCCCGCAAGATCACCTTCTTGATCTCACTATTTTCTGGTACATATATCCTCTCTCTAAATCTGATCAATCCATCTACTATGAGACAATAGTCCACATCCCGTGCACCTATACCTGCACCTGTACCACTACATGTACATGTACCCGTACATGTACCTATACCACTACTTGTGCATGTACATGTACCCGTACATGTACCTATACCACTACTTGTGCATGTACATGTACCTATACTCTGATGTAACATGTGCCTAAGCTCCATGTACCTGACATCCTATTTACCTTTGTGAAAGATCCTATCCAGTAAATCTGTCCCATAGGAACTCATAGTTGCTCTGTGATTTACCTGTACCCAACTACTAAGAGCACATGCCACCATGTTCTCTTTACCCTTTATATACCTGATCTCAAAGTCAAACCCGCTAATCGTGGCCAACCACTTAGCTTTCCTTCCATTCATATTCAGTTGTTCAAATAGATACTGCAAACCACTGTGATCACTCATCAATAGAAACTTCCTACTGAGAAGATAATGCCTCCACATATTCAATGCATGTATGATCATTGCCAACTCAAGATCATGTGTCAGATAGTTCTACTCATGCTCATTCAGTTTATGTGACTCATAGAACACTACCTATCCTTCCTACATAAGGACTCCACCAAGTCCTCTCTTGCAAGCATCTGTACATACTACAAATTTTTTGTTCATATCTACGATCTTTAACATTGGAGCATGTGTCAACAACTGCTTAAGTTGCTGAAAAATAGCCTCACACTCCTTTGTCCATTCAAACTTCTAACCTTTCATCTACAATGATGTAATAGATAAGCAATTTGTGAGAAGTTCCTTATGAACCTCCTATAATAACCTGCCAATCCCATGAAGGATTTCACCTCATCTACATTTCTAGTATCTTCCCACTCCATGATAGCTCTTACCTTTTCTGGATCCACTATTAATCCCTCCTTGGAGACCACATGTCCCAAGTAATGTACCTCAGTCTGAAAGAAGCTGCACTTGTTGATCTTAGCATACAACTGGTGCTCTCTCAACAATCGCAACACTGTTTTTAAATGCTCAACATGCTCTTCTTAATTTTTAGAATATATCAGTATGTCATCAATGAACACAATAACAAACTTGTCCAAATAGGGATGCAACATACTATTCATCAAACAAATAAAGGTGTTGGGTTGTGTTATATTCTTTCCATGACTAGCCCACATAATTAACCGGGGGGTTAGAAGGGGGGTGAAGTCCCACCTCTGTTGCATTGATTGCGTAGCGGGAGAGTCACAGGGGGTTTGAGGGGTGCAAGTAACCCCACTCTATAGGGTTCGGGGCAATGCCTCGGAAAAAATTGGTTTTGGACCCTATATTAGGTTGGGCGGACCTACCTATGGTTTTGTGCATGTTTTTCGCACATGGTTTTGGACGCGATGGTTTTCAGTCCATGGTTTTGGATGCGATGGTTTTCGGTCCATGGTATTGGATGCTTCAACATGTATAAATATGTATTGTAACATTGAAAGGAATATAATGAAAAATCAAGCTGGTAGTCCCAGTTTTGGGATCCAGGGGAAATATCTGTGTATATGTGTTTTATGTGTTATGCTCTTGCATTGTTTATTTTCTGTGTTTTAGAATTCGTATGCAGATAATTTCTGTATGGGTTTAAAACCTACATTTGGTATCAAATTTGTTTTGGCTTCCAGGGGACGCCTTTGTTGCTAAGGGGTTTTGCTCAGGCCTATGGTAGACCTTGTTCAGTGGGAGATCTGCGAGATCAATTCTGGTGGTGAAAGAAGATGGTGAGCAGTGGAAACATAGAGATTGAGAAATTTAATGGTCAGAGTTTTGAGTTGTGGAAACTCAAGATGGAGGATCTAGTGGTGGATAAAGATCAGTGGATCACGGTAGATCCGGGTACTAAACCAACGGGAGTGTCCGATGAAGAATGGAAGAAGTTAGATCGGAATGAAAAGAGCACAATATGATTGTGTGTCTCAAATTCAATATTGCTGAATGTATCAGGGGAAGCTACGGATAAGGCCTTGTGGGACAAGTTAGAGACTTTGTACCAATCTAAGTCTCTGGTGAATAAAATGTTCCTAGGGAAAAAGTTGTATAACCTGAGGATGAAAGATGGAGACTCGGTGACAGAGCATCTGAACGCATTTAATACTGTGGTAAGTCAATTATTATCTCGTGATATTAAAATTTCAGATGAAGATAAGTGCACCAATTTGTTGTGTTCTCTACCAAATTCGTGGGATATCTGGTTATTGCAATAGGTAGTAATACAACTACCTTGCAGTTTGATGAAATAGTCTCATCCTTGTTGACGGAGGATATGAGACGAAAAAAAATGGAGAGCCAGAATGGTGATGCCTTTTCTGTACGAGGACAGTCCCAGAATAGAAACAAAAATAAGTCATCGAGTGGGAGATCTAAATCTAGAGGGAGATCTAAATCGACAAGAAAACCTATAAAGGTGGCGTGCTAGAAATGCGAAAAGGAAGGGCACTACAAAATGAACTATAAATCTAAAGCTCCTAATAAAGGAAAGGGATCTGATGATGCTCCTTCTGTAGAGGCAAAAACCACCTCAGATGAAGGTGGGGATGTGTACTTGGCTTCTTCAAGTACACATGTAGATCATGAGGCGTGGTTGATTGACTCAGGTGCATCCTTTCACTTCACTCCCCATAGAGAGTGGTTCTGCGAGTATGAGAAATATTATGGTGGTGATGTCTTCTTAGGGGATGACAAGGAGGCTAGAATCGTTGGTCGCGGAAAAGTAAAATTGAAGTTGCAAGGTGGAAGGGTTAAAACACTTTTGGGTGTTCTGCAGATTCCTGCATTAGCCAGAAATCTGATTTCTGTAAGCAAGCTAGATGATGCAGGTGTAAAAATGGTGTTCGAGAAGGATACTTGCAAGATGGTTCGGGGGGAACTGGTATTTATGTGGGGAGTTCGAATTGGAACTTTGTACAAGCTGCAAGGTAGCATTGTTGTTGATGGGTGCAACAATTTCGTGGTTCTTAAAAGCGGAGCAGAAAATCTAGTGGTCTTTGGAGAGAAGACCATGCTATGGCATCAAAGGCTTGGACATATTGGAGAGAAGGGTCTTCGAATACTTCATGGTAAAGGTATGGTAGAAGGTATGAGTAATAACTCTCTGTACTCTGATTTCTATGAAAATTGTGTATATGGGAAGCAGAATCGGGTGAGTTTCCCCTCTCGTGGTAAGAAGGCGAAACAAATATTAGAGCTTGTGCACAGTGATGTGTTTGGACCTGTGAAGGTTCCATCACTGGGTAAGTTTGTGTACTATATATCATTTATAGATGACTTCTCAAGGAATACATGGATATATTTCCTTAAGAATAAATCTGAAGTCTTTGACAGGTTTAAAGAATTGAAGGCTCTGGTGGAAAACCAGACAGAGAAGAAGATAAAGGTGTTGAGAACAGATAACGGTGGAGAGTTTTGCAGTAACGAATTTGAAGAATTCTGTAAGAAGAGTGGTATAGCACGATAGAATACTACTCCATATACACCTCAGCAAAATGAAGTTGCAAAAAGAATGAACAAGACCTTGATGGAAAGGGAAAGAAGCATGCTCAGTGGTGTCGGGTTAGGATAGGAATTCTGGGCAGAGGCAGTGGAGATAGCATGTTACCTGGTCAACAGATCACCTTCATTAGCGTTGAAGGATAAGACTCCACAAGAGGTATGGACTGGTAAGAAACCCTCTCTTTCACATCTGAGGGTATTTGGATGTGATCCATATGTACATGTTCCAAAGGAGAAACGAACCAAATTGGATAGTAAATCTGAAAAGTGCATCTTTATTGGGTATAAGGATGGTTTAAAGGGTTATAAGCTTTGAAACCCAGTAAAAAGGAAGGTTGTATATAGCCAAGATGTGGTGTTCAGAGAGATGAATGATGTTATTAAACATGAATTCCAACCAAAGGAACCTGAGAAGATAGAGTTTGAACTAGAGGTGGAAGAATCAAACTCTACAGCAGAGGAGGAATCAAAAGATGAAGAGCCACAAACTCCGGGTGTGAGAAGAACAGTTCGAAAAGAAGGAAGCCAGAAAGTTATAGTCCATCTGCTTTCTGTTCAAATTTTTCTTTATCTAATACTGACGATGATCCTAGAACTGTGAAGGAAGCATTAGATTCAGAGGATGGCAAACTCTGAAAAGAGGCCATGGTTGATGAAATGGCATATTTTCACAAAGATGAGGCTTGGGATCTGGTGGAGTTGTCAGCTGGAAGGAAACCCATTGGCAGCAAATGGGTGTTCAAGAAGAAGACAAATGCAGAAGGAAAGGTGGAGAAATACAAAGCTCGGTTGGTAGCAAAAGGTTATCCCCAGGTGCCAGGAATTGATTTTGGTGATATTTTTTCTCCTGTTGCCAAGGTAACTTCTATTAGATTACTTTTAACTGTTGTTACTGATTTTGATTTTGAGGTAGAACAGATGGATGTGAAGACAACATTTCTTCATGGGGATCTAGAAGAGGAGATCTACATGAAGCAACCTGAAGGTTTTGCGGTGAAGGGTAAGAAAGAACTGGTATGCAAGTTAAAGAAGTCTCTGTATGGGTTAAAATAGTCACCAAGGATGTGGTATCAAAAATTTGAAACATTTTTACGGGGATTTGGCTTCACCAAAAGCAAAGCATATCATTGTGTGTATTTTAAATTAATTGGTGATCGTGTTATTGATCTGGTCTTGTATGTGGATGATATGTTTCTGGTTGGAAATGACAAAGAAATTATCTAGGATTTAAAGACCCAATTGCCCTCCAGATTCAACATGAAATATTTTGGTGCTACAAACTATATTTTGGGCATGCAAATTAAAAGGGACCGGGAAAAGAGGAAGCTCTGGTTAAACCAGAGGAAGTATGTCAAGACAATACTGCAAAGGTTTAATATGCAGGATACTAAACTAGTGAAGGTTCCTATTCCTGTAGGTGTAAAGATATCTATTGAATAGTGTCCCAAGACACAAGAAGAGGAAGAGGACATGTCTTGTGTTTCATATGCAAGTGCAGTCGGTAGCCTGATGTATGTGATGGTCTGTACTAGACCAGACAATGCACATGCAGTGGGAGTATTGAGCAGGTTTATGTCAAAACCAGGGAAGGAGCACTGGACAATAGTGAAGAGGGTTTTTAGGTATTTGCGTGGCACTAGTGATTATGGTTTGTGCTACCAAGGAAGACTAGGATTGGACAGCGTGTCAGATATTCATGGCTTTGTTGATGCAGACTAGGCTGGAGATATGGATCAAAGAAGATCTACAAGTGGGTATGTGTTTAACCTATTTTGAGGTGGAGTCAGTTGGATGAGTAAGAAATAATCTGTAGTGGCACTATCAACTACAGAGGCAGAATACATGGCATCCACTCATGCAATAAATGAAGCAGTTTGGTTGCAGAGATTGTGTTCAAGTGTGGGGTTAGTACATGGAGTTATAAGGATAGATTGTGACAGCCAAAGTGAAATTTTCTTGGCAAAGAACCCTGCATATCATTCAAAGACAAAGCACACTAATGTTCAATATCACTTTGTGAGGGATATGATAGAAGACAAAAAGATGTTGCTAATAAAGGTGGACACTTTGAAAAATATTGCAGATGCATTGACAAAATCTGTGAGCTTTGAGAAGTTCTCTTGGAGTAGAGAAACAATGGGCATTGCAGGGCTGTATAAATGACTAAGCTCTCTTGTGGCCCCCTATGAAAAGAAACAATAAGTGGGAGAATGTTGGGTTGTGTTATATTCTTTCCACGACTAGCCCACATAGTTAACCGGGGGGTTAGAAGGGGGGCAAAGCCCCCCCTCCGTTGCACCAATTGCGTAGCAGGGGGAGTCACAGAGGGTTTGAGGGGTGTAGGTAACCCCACTCTATGGGGTCCGGGGCAGCGCCCCAGAAAATTTTGGTTTTGGACCCTATATTAGGTTAGGCGGACCTACCTATGGCTTTGTGCATGTTTTTTGCACATGGTTTCGGATGCGATGGTTTTCGGTCCATGGTTTTGGACGCGATGGTTTTCGGTCCATGGTTTTGGACGTGATGGTTTTCGGTCCATGGTATTGGATGCTTCAGCATGTATAAATATGTATTGTAACATTGAAAGAAATATAATGAAATATCAAGCTAGTAGTCCTAGTTTTGGGATCCAGGGGAAATCTCTATGTATATGTGTTTTATGTGTTATGCTCTCACATTCTTTATTTTCTGTGTTTTAGAATTCGTATGCAGATAATTTTTGTACATGGTTAAAACCTACAAAAGGTAGTTGAAGCATTAGTCAAACCAAATGCAGCTACAAAAAACTCATAATGCCCATACATGATTTGAAAATTTTTCTTTTAAATGTCCTCCTCTTTAATGCGTACCTGATGATATCTAGATCTCATATCAACCTTCGACAACATTGTTGCTCCCTTCAGCTGATTAAACAAGTCATCAATCCTCGGCAAAGGAGACCTGTTATTGATGATCACTTTGTTCAACTGTCTGTAGTCAATGCATAATCTGAGAGTACCATCCTTCTTCTTCACAAACAATATCAGTGCACCCCAAGGTGATACACTTGGCCTAATGTATCCCTTGTCAAGCATTTCCTTTAACTACAACTTCAACTCTACCAACTCTGGAGTGCTCATCTTGTATGTTTCTTTTGATGTTGGTGTTGCCCCTGGTACCAAATCAATAGAAAAGTCTACTTCCCTGTGAGGTGGAAACTTTGAAATCTCTGCAGGAAACACATCCTGAAACTGTTGTAGAACTGGGTACCTGCTCAAAACATCTGCATCCTCAACTTCCTTACATTTGTTGCTAGAAATATGCACTAAAAATAACACAAACCCTTTTCTCTGACTGTGATTTTCATGCATAGTTGTCACCATACTAACTGATGTTGCTTTCCTCTTACCCTGTAAGATTCTCAACTCTCCATTGTCATCCAAGCACTCAATGGATTTTTCATACCAATCCACCTTGGTCCTATGAAGATATAACCTATCCATACCCAAGATCATATTGTAGGATCCCAACGACAATACATTCAAATGTGCTGAGGTAGGCATACCATTCAAATTAAATGTACAATCTCTTACCAAGTGATGAACTCTCTTCTTGGTACCTGTAGCCAACTACACTAATGAAGACTCAGCATGCACTTCTTTATTCAAACCCCAATTATCCACCAATTCAGGACTAACATAACTATAATTAGATCTAGGGTCAAGCAAAATAGAAACAACTTGATCACAAAGCTTACCATCCATCTCAATGATAGATGCATGATGGTTTGCCTTCCTATTATCCAATGTTGCATAGATACCAGGAACGCTCTGACCAACATCCCCAACAGTATGCACCTCCTATGCACTATATATATGAGGCCTACCACCTTGATTTTGTGGACAATCTCTCTTGAGATGCTCCTTACTACATGTCCAACTCTCCAACCATGCAGTACCATCACCTCTATGTTGTTGTGATCCATGTCCTTATCTAGCTACATTGAACCTCTTGTAAGGTGCCGCATTTTCTTTCTCTTCTGCATTCTGAGGCCTTGTTCTTTTTGGCTGTCATTTACCTTTACCTTTATCTTTCCCTTTCCATCATTGTTGATATTCATTCTTATGATTTGACTGTTCATAGAAATGCTTCAATTTCTCAATAACTTCCTCAAGTGACCGAGGCTCATCATACTCAATCTAATCTATAAATGCTAATGGAAAACCACTGACAAATCATTGAACTTTAGCCTTCTCATATTTAAGATACGATACATACCTCAATAGCTCCAGGAACTTAGTCATGTATTCCTCATCTGTCATCAATCCCATATTTAGCTCATATAATTATTTGGCCTTACCGTCGTAATACCTTCTTGATAAGTACTTCTTCGTGAAAAGCCTCTTGAACTCATGCCAACTCAAGTCCTCTGCCTTGATGTCTCTAACCCGCTTCACATCTTCCCACCAAATATCTGCTTTACCTCTCAGGCTAAAGATAGCTACTCTGGACTTCATATTATTTGTTTAATTATGAAACTTAAAGAACTTCTTCATCCCACGTATCCAAGCCTCTGTATCTTCCAGATTCTTCAAATCTCCATCAAAATTCGGTGGCTTTTCTTTCTTAAATTCTTATGGAAAGTATCCCCTACCACTCCTCCTATAAGGATGATAGTGATGACAATCATAATTCCTATCAAAACTAGAACTAGAGTAGTACCTGTGTCCATCACCTCTCCTATCGGAGTATCCAACAACATATCATCTCTCACTATGTCATCTCCATCCGACCTCTGACCACCATGAGACCTACTACCATATGCCCCATTATTTTTTTCCTCTTTCCCATGGTTGATCCGAAGTGGCCCATGTCGCTGCAATTCTTACAAAATCTGAAGGAGTATTGCATTAACCTTTTCTTGTTTCTCTTGTGTTTGCATGATTTTTCATTGTTCGCCTCAAAACTCCTTATTTATTCCTTCAATATTCTCAATGTGTCTTATAAATCAGAAGAGTGCCCAACACCACGCTTCTCATCTGATTCATATGCAGAATCTTTGTAATCTACCATCTTGCTAGTCATTTTTTATCTCTTTCCCGCAAGGCATACTATCTCATCTAAACTAATATCCCTTAGCATAATTCAGGGAGGATACCTCATCTGCGAGATCAACTAAATCAGCATAATACATGTACAAACATAATCATAACAACATATAGACATATAAAAAATATGTGTATCAACACATAAACATCATTTTAACTAGATTCCTATCATTAATGTATGACCATATCAACCTCACACCATGACCTCATGCATGAAAACAACAACCATACCAATGTACATTGACAATATGTAAGCATAAATAACATGTAGCCAAGCATAGACTCATGATGACACATTCCATGACAACACCCTCACTTTCACATGGCAACATCACTACACTCATGACCATCACCATACATATGCAACAAGCATATGGACCACAAGGATGAGTAACACATATGAAATCAACATGAATGCATGACTGACACACACTGCCCATCCAATCCAAGGGGTGAACCATGCTATGATACCACTCTTTAACACCCTCATCCCACATCTACCCAAGTAACTTCCCAACCGGGGTAAATATTTGATGAGAGGCCACTATAATGGGATTCAACCTCCTAGGTGACCTTAAGGAAGTGGAATCCACAAAACCCACAATACAGATCTTTTATACCTACTATAGGACTCCCAAAAGCCTTCCCAGTCATCCCCATGACCAGTCCCTGGGTCCCACTGAATTGTTAGACCATTAAACCCCTAGACACTCCCTTGATATGGACAAGGGTGTGTCTGGGAGGCTCCAGTCGCTCCCACAAAAAGGCATGGGTGCGCCTGGGGGCTTTTCTCCTCATTTTTGTGCCTATGACTCTAGGATTTGTGCCAATTTTTCAGGCCCAAAGCCCAAGTCACTGCCCAAAACTAAATAACAGGCTCATAAATGAAATTTTACAGTGGAATAAAGATACATTTGCAAAAACATCAAGTACTAGACTAGACCCTACTAGCCATGACCAGAAGTTCATCAAACATGTCACAAATATGTAATCTATAGGTTTAAACAACAAATCTGAGCATATGGGTATCATACTTATCTGAGAATCGCTAAGAAGCATTGATGCCTCAACACATTAGCTGCAATTTCATCTATTAGGTCATAGATACATTGTTCATTCATTTACAAATCAAAACATGAGGAGAGCCATACATCATCAATGTCATAATATATGCTTATAACCAACATAATAACAACAGAAATATCAAGGATACATCAGCCATAGAATCCACATATAAAGTAGTACATTTACACATAAGATACCAAGGAAATAACCTCTTATTAGTGAATGCAAAAGCCAACCCAATATGGGACTACCACATTCCACTGGACCATAGATTGGCTAAGCCAAATATCTCTTCAGGAAATCACGCTCGTTCCATGTTCCAAACATGAATGTGGGACTCAAACCAAAAGAACCAACTAGGGCATCTTGAGGGTAAACCACCTAACCCTCATCAATAGAAACCAGGTTTTACAACAATCCACACCAGATCACTAGGCCAAAATAATAAACATGTAATAACATGCTTTACGATGATCTCCACCAGATCACTAGGCCAAAACAATCATGGATGCCACCATATTTCTCCACCTACACCGTGAGGAATTTTCTTGTCTCCTAGTCTCTAGGCTTTACCTCAATCCATAATCTGATCCAGGGATCACTAGGCCATAACTAAGACACCAGTTTGTGGGCTTTACTGCAATCCACACAGGATCAATAGGCTCTAACCAAGACTCCACTCTTAAGGCTTTATCGTATATCCCATACCAGGATTACTAGGTTTGGTGGAGATCACCCACCTCTAGGATTTACCGTGTGTCCTACCATTCATCGGTCGAGGATTCCTAGGCCCACCGAGGCAACACAAAATCTGGCTTTACTGCAAATCACAGTCTGATTAAGGGGTTACTAGGCCATGTGTTCTTTTATTCAGAGACACACCTCACTCAACTTCAAATCCATCCAACCATCTATCTCAACCAAAACATGAGAACCCCATCACACCATGGCTATCAAGAAATGGAAAGGCTAGGCTGAAAAACATTGTTACACCTGGAAAAACCCATGCCAATGATAGAAGGAGAACTAAGAACACACATGCAACACCACGAATGACAAATATATCAAGGAAACCACACATGCAAATCAATACCTGCAAAGAATCATGTTGTAGCTGCTTGATCCTGCTCTTCCTTGCTTGCTCCTTCCTTCCTCTTTCCTTCTTTTCCTTTCTTGATCCAATGCCAAAGTGCTCCAAGAAAACTCTAAGTGTCCAAGAGTGAGAGAGAGAGAGAATAATGAGAGAGCTCCAAACTGAACTAACAAAAAGGTACCAACTGATCCTCATAAGCATTTTTATCAATGAGGCCTCTAATTTCTTCATTTTGCATTATTTTCCTTCATTTTGCTCCTCACATGCAACCTGTGATCTTTCACCTTACTATTCTCCTAATTTCCATTATTTTCATAAATAAATATGCCAAAAATTCCATTTTTCCTTTCCAAATCCTTTGTCATTTCCTTTGCCAATTTCCTTAGCCATAATAAACTAATGAACATCCACACTAGGATGTCTTGTCCAACATTCAACTTGGAATAAGTGTCCCATAATCTATGATTATTATTTTTTGCCTTTATTAACTTTTATTACATGGAATTTTCACCAGGGTTGTTACAAGGAAACTAGACAAACCTTTCTCTAAGAGGACTTGCAATCCAGATGAATCAATCCAAATTTTCCAATCAAAGGTCAGTTGGCCAAATCTAGATTCAATTTCAATAAATAACAGAAGCCTTGAATATACTAGGAGCAAAATAGTTGAAAGAGCACGTCTCTAGCTCACTAACTACATCTATTGATAAATTAAAAACAACCCTGCAAAAGCATGACAAAGATGTTGAAGAAACTTTACAAATCATTTTTTCAATGGTTAATAAAATCAACAATAGAGGGAAGAAAATAAAGCATGGTTGTAGTCCAAGAAATCCAATGCACTTCCTAGGATACAATCAAAAGAGAGATTATAAACTAGCAGAAAGGTAGAACAAATACAATATCAACCTATACATACCCTTCCAACTAAGAGCTAATACTCATTTTGGCTCTTTTTCTTACCCTTGGTTTTAATAAAGGCATTATAAGGTTTTGTTGACGTTGTTGGACCCACCAACATCAGGGGATCTCCCCGGTATGAAGTCCCAACTAGACCTCACACCATTTGGTATGGGAGTCCCATTCAATACAATGGCCCGGTTGCCATTATCTTAAATATTTGCCTCAACTCTTGCTTGTCAGCACAGGAGAGTGGTCTGCTTTGTCTTGCAAGAAGTGAGGTTCGTGTTCGTAGTGATTGTAAGTGTTTCTTGTGTCAATTGTTAGAAAATCATATATTACATAGCAATGGAACACATGAAATATATTGCAGAAATATAAATACAGAAAATGCATAAAACAAGAGAGACACAAATATACATGGTTCATCCAATTTGGGCTACGTCCATGGAGAAACAGCCAGTCCTTCCTTTTATATTATCCAGCAAACTAAAGAGATACAACCTACAACAAATTCGTTGTAATTCCCTCTTCTCTCTAGCTCAATCTCCTCTCTCTTTATCACTTAGAATACAGATCTACATAGACGCAATACAATTCCCTCATATATAGTGAGGGGTTTCCTTCTAGGGAAAAACCCTAAATTAAACATAACTTCTACCATTAGATCTCCGCCTAATGAATGGCCCAGATTGAATATGAAATTACAACATTTTACAAGGCAATTTTACATCTATTTTTAGCTTCGAGGGTGCTACCCCCGATCCCTCGCCAAGGGGGGAATCCTAAAGATGGTTGTCACCCCCCCGGATCCCCCTTGCAGTGCAAATATTACGAGCGGTGTTGCCGCCACATTTCGAACTCGGTTCTAATGCGGTGATACCTCTGAATAAAGAAGATAATCAAGCTCCACACCCAACAATCTCCCACTTGGAGACTGATTATATCAACTCCACTATTGCTTCATTTGCTGGACAATGACTCCACTTTGGACCTGGTTGTTTCTCATCTTCTTCTTCATACTTGAAGACCAATTGAAACTAAGCAAAATCTCAATTTCTCCCTAGTTACAACTTTTTTAACATATCTGGAGGATTTTGGCTAGAGTGTATCTTTTCCAGCTTCAATTTTCCATCTTCCAACACTAACCATATGAAATGATACTTGAGATGTATATGTTTTGTCTTGGAATGAAATGCAAAGTTCTTTGCAATATGTATGGCACTCTGGTTGTCACTGTATAACCTACCCAACTCTTGCTTCTTACCTAATTCATCCAAAAACCTTTGTAACCAAATCATTTCTTTACTAGCCTCTGTAGCAGCAACATACTCTACTTCCATTGTTGATAGTGCAACAACACTTTGCAGTTTTGAAACCCAACTGACAGTTGTTCTACCTACAGTAAACACATACCTTGTTGTGCTCCTCCCGTTATCTCTATCACCCGCCATATCTGCATCAACATATCCCAATAGAGCAATGTTTGAACCACCAGAGCATAATCCTTGATTTGTGGTACCTCTCAAATACCTGAGAATCCACTTCGCCGCCATCCAATGTTCTTTTCCTGGATTGTTCATGTACCTGCTTACAAATCCCACTGCATGTGAAATATTAGGCCTTATGCAGACCATTGCATACATTAAGCTTCCAACTATTGATGCATATGGAACTTTAGACATATAATCCATTTATTCTTGAGTCTTGGGACACACCTCCTTACTTAGTTTGAAATGGCTAGCCAAAGGTACACTAACTGGTTTTGCATTCTGCATATTAAATCTTTTCAACACCTTTTCTATGTACTCAATCTAAGACAATGTTAATTTTTGATTCTTCATGTCTCTAGTTATTCTCATACCAAGGATTTGTTTTGCAACACCCAAATCCTTCATTGCAAATGAGTTTGCCAATTTTCTTTTGAGCACATTTATTTCCTGCATGTTAGAACCTGCAACAAGAATGTCATCTACATACAATAACAATATAATATAGTTGCCATCATTTTTCCCTTTGAGATAAACACAATGATCATTGTGACATCTAGTATAACCTTGTTGAGACATAAACCTGTCAAATTTTAGATACCATTGCCTTGGAGCCTATTTTAAGCCATACAAGCTCTTATTCAACCTGCACACTAGTTTCTCCTTCCCTTTTACCTCATATCCTTATGGCTGCTGCATATATATATCTTCCTCCAAATCCCCATGGAAAGAGGTTGTCTTTACGTCTAGCCGACACCCCTGGACCCCCCTTGCAGTGCAAATATTATGGGCGGTGTTGCCGCAACATTTTGAACTTGAGTTCAATGCAGTGATACCTCTGAATAAAGAAGATAATCAGGCTCCATACCCAACATCAATGGTTATTTCACTGTAGAGGGAGAGGGTGGGAGTGAGTCCCAAGTCGGTTGGGAGAAGTCCCAACTCTGTTAGGAACACACAACACAACAGGACATGCACAAATTTAGGCGGAATAGTCCACACAGATGCGGCAGTCACAACACACAAGGGAAGATAACACATATAACACTCAGCAGAGTAGTCCACACGGGTGCAATGGTTGTTACAACAAGTTTTATGTGAAAGCTTTGTCTGATGTCCCCGGAGAGAACCACCACAAGAGAGACAGCATTAACAACATATACAACACATTTTCATTAACAGATTATGTATTACAATAAGTGAAATAAGTCCAATTGTTCAACACAGGTTAAAGAAACATGCATTACAAGTGTTCAATATTAGTCTTACAACAGTTACACCATACATCACTAACCTCATGCACGAGGTATTGGAGCCACTACATACTCCTCAAAGAAAAGATTATAGACTCTCGCGGCTATGTGGGAGGAGCTGAGGTGAAAAAGTCTCGTGCATGTACAAATGAGAGCGTATTTATAGCCAAGGGTGAAACTGACCCTTTTGGTTGTTCGACTAACCTCATGACTGTTTGAATTCCATGACTTTTCGACTTTACATGACTCTTTGTACAACAAGTGGGTCTCTTTGACTTCCACATTACATTACATTGATTTGACAACATGGCCCATAGTGGATATGTGGACAACATGACTCATGACATGACTAGACATGACAGTGCTGGTACATGCGTGTTGCTGGTGGAGTGTATGTCGAGCTACAGTGTTGCTGAGTGATGGATGTCTACATGGTGTGTCACAGCTTCACCTCCGCATGGCAAAGTGCACGGATTCTTCGATGGTCCTTGGTTTGTTTGATGTTTCTTTGGCACATTTCTCCTTGCTTGTATGTTGGAAGGCTTGACAGGCTCATCTGTTCTCGAAAGCTGCATGTTCGTCCGTTCGTCCATCCGTGAGCACATCTTACATGTTTGCTTGTTTTTCCATCCACGCACACATCTTTGCATGATCATCCATTCACGATCACATCTCTTCACATGCATCGTTCATTTGTCCGTTGGTGAACCTGTCCTTCTGCATGTTCTCCCTTCATTCATCCAATTCGTCATCGCGCTATGTTTGTTGGTGTACCTGTACCTCTAGTCACTCATGATGAGGTGACATCAAATCCAAAAACCTCCTAGTCTACCATGACACATGATCATTTCGGATGTAGGTGACCAAGAGAGGCAGAAAGGTTGCAAGGCGAGATGATGGCTTTAGGCACTACTGATGAAAACTACCCAAGAGTCACTAGGTGATGAAGATGGGAAATCCAAGTCGACACTTATTATTCGCGAGGTTTGGCTCAGCTGGAAGGAAAAATTCACAAATTTTGGGAGGGAGAAATTGGGCTGCAGGAAGTTAAGGCATAGAAAATCTGTGCATTTTCTGGAATGAGTGGGAAGCAAGGGCTTGACAGCAAAATTTGCACAATTTTCTGGAGGAACAAGTCAAGCCACATAGAGGATTAACAAGCAGAAATTGCGCAATTTTTTGGAGGAACTCACTGAGATCCTGGCAGCCAAAACTGCGCAATTCCTGGAGGGAACTAGCAGCTGGTTGTTGGGTCACTAGCAGTAGAAACTACACAATTCCCAAGGGGAAGAGCTAATTTACTGATGGGAGCTGCTAGCGAGGGAAACTGCACTAAGGCTGGGAGGTAGGCCTGCTGATCATCTCTACACAATTTCTAAGCTGAGTAGAATGTTGGGTAGCAGAAGGCTTGCTCATGAAAACTGCACAATTTTCTACATGAGCAATTGGTCGACTATCGGGAGGATTGACTGTGAAAACTGTGCAATTTTCTGAGGGAGACAAGGACGGGCACTGGGTGACTATCTGACCTGCCTGCACAATTTCCTCAGTTAGTAGAGTAGGCAAGGTTAGCATCCTCTGCATAATTTTTGAGGGGCGTCAACCCCAGGGTGGTTGTCGGGTTCGAATCTCCGAGTGGCCAGCACTAAGGTTGATTGAATTTCTTGCAAGCAACGCAGCTTGAAATGACTTGCTTGGTGCTTCTACATTGTTCTGGGTGATAGTTGATCGAGTCATTGGCGGGGTGATGGTTCAGCTGTCAGAGGGGAGTCTGGCCATCAGAACTTCAACAAAATGACCAAGTGTGTGAATGAGTGAAAGATGAAAATGTGATCTTACAACACACACCCTCATGACTTGATGATGAGATGACTCAAACCAACCAGAAACACATGTTCAACATGACTGACCGACGCTGTAAGAGACAAGCGCGACACTCATGATTGATCGTTTATCGACCGTGACGATTGTTACGGAACAGTGAATGTGACTCCATGTGTGAGTGTTACATATGTTTTCATAATGAACATAACATGTACGCACGAAGTGAAGACCTTGAGCATGAGCAGAACATGGTCGCAAGCAAGACATTGACATCAACATGCAAGATTTGGTGAAATGAACAAGAAAGGCAAATGCAAAGACTTATGCTAGCTCACAGAGTGAACCTGAGTGTGTGCAGTCATCAAGTAAAACACTCAAGGGAGGCTTCGAAATTGGGTGCAGGCCAAAATTTTGGAGGGTGATTGTAGCCGCTACAACACTTGGCAACACACTAGTAGAATTCCAACTTCTCTGTTTTGGTTCATTGAGGGAATAGGGCCTTGGTCTTTCGGGAAATGTTGAATTGTTGTGACGGTTACTTCGGCTTCCCCATTTACCCCATGGACATACATAGTTCACTTTTTTCCAACTTAGTCAAACACAATCAAAAGTTCAGCTTGCTCGAAGTATTTTGAATCTGGGAAGGGTAGTTTAGCTCGCAAGTTGAATATTCTCAGAGTATAAGTTTTCATCTCTAGTGTTTCTTTGCTACCAGCAGGCCTAGACAATACCCTGACAAAGTCACGCAGAAACACACACATTTCTCCACTTCCAGCGAGCCTAGTCAATACCCTGGTGGAGTTGCATGCTTCACCTCTCTGCGCAGGAAGCCTTTCTCTTCGTTCACCTTTGTATTTTTCAATAGGAATTTGCATAGGCGCTTATTTATTTTTGGGGTGGAAGAGGGATCCCAACTTATTGAGAGTTTAAGAGGTTTTTCTTTCAGAGAAGCATGTAAGACCTCTAACATAGGTGTGCTCGTTTAGATTTTCCCCTTCTCCATTTCTACTAGTTGGATGAGCTTGAACACACAGAGCAGAAGGCTAAGTAGAGGCATGGGGATTCCCAGTGTGGACATAGGTTCATGGTTGGACCAAAAATTCCCTTGCAAATGGATCGTATTTTCCGTCAAGACTTCATCGGCGGAAGGTTATAACAAAGCACAGGGAAGACAGACAAAAGACTGGCCAAGTGCTTCAGTGTCATAAGTCTCTTCAAATTTCAGCCACATACTCTATTCAGAAGCCAGAACGTAGTAGTTGGCAACACTTATTTCCTGAAACAAAAATAGTAATATACCAAGAAAACAAAGAAAACGTAAACAAAAATAGTAAGCAGAGCAAACAAAGTGAAAACAAAGATAATAAGCAAATCAAAGCAACCAAGTTAGCAAGCAAACAAACATGTAAAACATAAATAAAAGACAAGTGAAAAAGCAAACACTACTCCTATTCCTACGTTAAACAGTTGGGGTTACATGAAATGAAATTTCTAGTGAAGCCACTATAGGCGTACCCGACCCGTAGTCACAAAGATACAAGGATTAACCTAAAGAAAAAATAGTGTGAAAAAAAAAATGAAAAAACTTGAAAAAATTGCACAGGAGAGAGAAGGTCTCACCTGTGGGCGGAAGAATGTGCCACAACCACCCAACACACATTCTTACCTCGTCCGTGACTACCGTTTTCAACAAACCTTGGAGGTCTCTTGCGAGTGTGTGTTCTTCTGCACCAAGTTTCTTAGCGACTGTGAGGAAGGACTGAAGCTTGTTACCTACAACATGACTCGCAAAGTAAAATTGTTCTAGACATTCAGCGATTGGATCATAAAATTCGTGATGGTTTTTTTGAAAGATTCGTGATCTTTTAGAGGATGGATTTCTGATTCAAGAGAAGGGATCACGATGGGAATCTGATACAGATAGATAGATCTGGTCATTCTCTTTAGTCATGTCAAGATAGTGAGCCATCAGCGCAAGCTGAGGTGCCTCACTTGCTTGACAGAAATCTGAGAATAAAGATGTTACATGGTGACAATCATAGTGTGCAAAGTGACTGTCATTGGATGTAATGTTGGGAAAATGATAAACTGCATGAAAGCCACCCAAGGTAGAAGAAAATCATACCAATCGGTCGAGATGGAATATTCCCAGTTTGACATGAACAAAGAATATTTTTGTACAATCTTGCAAACGCTTTGAATGAGGGAACCAAGTTCGTTGTCCACTAGACATGATAGAACACCCACCTGCCACAGGTGAAAAAGTGCGCATGCATCATGGTAATCACATAAATGTGGAAAGGATGCAAGCACTGTGAATGTGTGAAACCAGTTGGGGTGTGGTGAAATGAGAGTAACTTGATTCATGTGATAGGTTGTGTGCTCGTCATCACACAGGGAGATTGTTGGTGTGATGAGTGGGCAGATTTGATGTGTGAAATTTGCAAAAAGACCAAGGAGATGATTACGAGAGAGAACATCTGATAAGTATGATTCCAGATAAAGATAGCCTTTGAGATGATTCACTTCGATGTCCCATGATTGAATGAGGGACAGGCACTCCCAACCCAAACTATTTGTAAGATAAGTGCATGAAGACAGACATGTTGTAACGGACTCGTGGATTCGATCATTAGCGAAAATCTGAAATTTTGAAATATCACACCCAGAATAGTAAACATTATTTACACGGGGATCCACGTCGAGTGCAACCATGCATATATACAGATTGTTTGTGAGAAACAAGATCTCATTTGGTTTGGTGGGCTTACCAGAGTCGTGAGGTCCTTACATAACCATCAATGGACGTTGAATTTCCTCAATTCCCTGACATGTCCCGAAACTTTCCAAAGTTGAAAATTTTCATTTTGAGATGTGAACCAAATCATGCATGGCTTGAGGATGGTTGTTGTTACCGATTTCAAAACTGCTCTGAGGATGACAACCATCTCTATCATATGCTTCATCAAAAATTTTAGCAAGCTGACTTGACGAGCCATCTTCATGCAACACACAAGATGGTGACGAGTGGGAAGAGTCTTGTGTGTTGAGACTATTTTCATCATGGACAACCTCACTACCTTGTGTCGATCGAGGAGATAACTCATGGGATGAAGAAACAAGAGAACATGGAATATCTCTGATGTACGTTGATGCACTATGAATGATAGGTCACACGGGTAAGTGACGTGCAGAGGAAGCTTCGATATGGATGTTTGCTTTGACTAGTGCAAATTCTAGATCTGAGTTAGAGTGTACATGTGATGACAGTAGATCATATGATGTGCTTGGGCATTCATCATGTTAGAGCCTAGATTTGCCTCAGGCTGAAAAGGCAAGGTTCTAGGTCCACATCAAACCACGCTCAGCCTCGTAGCTAGCCCTACGAGGACAGGAGAGGGCTCTCTCCGGGTCAATATCAACAAAAGATAATTGTATGGGGCTTGATATGACTGATTTAACAACTAATCTTAGGCTAGGTATGAAGTGCAAGGATTTGATTTGATTGTTTTGGGGGTTTTTTGTTGGAAAAAGGGAAAGGCAAATTTGGGTCCGGGGATGGGGTCTAGTTTTTGCAGAGTTCTGATTGGGGAAAGGAAGGCAATCGTTTAGATGCTTTGGATTGAATGAATGGATGGATCAGACCGGTGAGGGGCTAAGGAGGGCAAGAGGGTGTCAAGGGTCCTCCTCAAACAAATGAAAACATGTAAAATTAAACAAAATTTCAAGGCAGAGCAGAGTAGTCCAATGAATTCTACCTCAATCACTCATTTGTTTAATTTCAAAAGAAAAGAGAAGGGAAAATGATACACATAAATATCAGTAAACTTAAAATTACTCAGAGAAAAACACCATCAAAACACAGAGCCACATGGATCCCAACAAGTGCTACAAAACCCTGGTCTTTCCTTTGCCAAAATTGCAGAAATCAAATGTACAATGAAGTGCCCAAGCAATCCCAAGTATCCAACCATGAAAATGACTTAGAAATTACATAATATAGACAAGCCAAACCCATTCCCTTGCCTCTAGGGGTCGAGCTCATCATTCTAGGAGCTGTTTCAACCAATTCTAAACAAGGATCTGAAAAATAGGCAAAGAAACAACTTGCCTCTATATGTTAGGAAACTGATTCATTCATTTAATTTTCACTTTTTAGTGAATGAATCCTCTAGAACAAGTAAAAATGTGCCAATATTACATCATGGTCATCAAATTACATCATGGAATATCAAGAGCAACATCAAAAAATAAAACTAGTCAAAACTGGGTGAAATTCTGAGCTGAAGAGTGAAAATGAGGCCAAATTTCTCTATGCGCTGCGCCCAAATTTTCTATGCATTGCGCCACTTTGGAGCTGATTTTGAGGCACTTCCCGAAGTCCAAATTGAGCTCATGATATCTCGTTGGAAATCCCTGCCTGTCTACTTTCCAACCCAAGTGGAATTTCTAGATTTTGTGTCCATTTTCCCCTCCAAAACTTCAATATCCCAATACTGCTTCCTGTGTGTGGAAAAAGTGGCAGAAAGGCCATTTTCAAGGTGTTTTTGACCCTTTTGAGGGCTCAAAACCTGCCCAAATTTCTTGGCCATAGGTAGGAAAGCATAAATTTTCATGAAAAATCTAGAAATGCAAAGTTTTTTAGCTTTGGAGCCCTCTAGAAAAAGCGAGCGCCACGTGGTGCGGTGCATAGGGAGGAAAACCCTGTGTTAAAAATTTATGTGCGTAGCGCCTTTTGGAAAACCAGTTTTGAGGACCTTCCCGATGTCCAAATTGGGTGTGGGATAGCGCATTGGAAATTTATTTGAGTCTAATTTCCAACACAAGTAGAATTTTTCAATTTTGAGTTCATTTGCTCTATCAAAAGTCAAATCTCCCAAGGCTGGTCAAAATGTGCCAAATGAGGCTCCCTCAGGGCAGAGTGCTGTTGCAGTCAACTTTTGAAGATCTTCCTCAACTCCAAATTGAGTTCATGCTAGCTCATTGGAAATATATTTGTGTCTAGTTATCATTTTACTCAACAAGAAAGTCATTTGGCCAACCAAACTAGGAGAAAACTTGATTTTCCCAAGGTCACTTCAGAGGTGCCTCAATTCTCCCGAGGCAAATGTACTTTTTACATTTCTCTAAAACCATGACACATGTGTAAAAAGTGAAGGAATTTTTTCTTCCTTGGACTATTTTGGGCAAAAAACTCTCTCATTTTTCCAAAATTCATCTTTCCTTTCTCATAAACATCATTTTAGTAAAACCTACCCCAATGTGTGGAACAGGGGATTTGTCGAAATGAAGGGAAATGAAGGAGATAAGGAGCTTCTAAATTCTTAAGAAAATTTTGGGAAGTAGGGAGGGATGTTAGGAAGTAGGGGAAAGTGGAATTTCAAAGATTGAGTGAGGGGAAGGGGTCCAAAAGGGCAAAACACAGGTCTAGCCTAGAAAATTGCCAAGTTGTAGCAAGAAACTAGGGTTTGTGGAAAAATGAGGAATTCGGGGGATCTCAGTGATGGGAAGTGTTTAATATGGTATATTAAGGATAAGGGAAGGTGTATGAACATCAGGATACAAGTTTTACCGGTGATTTGACCATCCAAGAGAAATTGCCTTCAAAACCCTAGGAGAGGGAAATGACCTTACCTAGGCGCAATTGAAGCATGAACAAGGCATAAAATAACCCAGTGCAACTTGGCATGATGATGATAACCCTCTGAATGATGGTACATTCTGCCGAATGGTGACATGGAGCTCTTGGGATAGCCATTAGGGTTTGTGAATTTTAAGTATGAGACTAAGGTTTGGTGCATTTAGGATTTTGGGAAAGGTAACATGGGATTAGGGGTATGTGAATTTGGGGAATAAGGAAAGCAAGGAAAATATGCAATAAGGGAGTGATGAGCAAAACAGCCAAATACAAAACCCTAGTAGCAATTCCTTTGCAAATTTTGAAGAGATAGGGTTTTCTTTCCTTAACACACTTCACCATTCATCAAACACCATCAACAACCATCAATCTTGGATGAAAACCCATGAGAGCAGTTCAACCTACTTGTATCGATGGCAAGGCATACGTTTTGGGTGATTTTGGAGCAAATCTGGCAATTTTTGGGCTTCCTGGCTGTATGCGTTGCGCACTCAGCCCAATGTGCCACACCTTACCAATGCACCACGCCCGTGTTAAATTGCACTACAGACTAAAGCCCAGTGTGCCGCGCCTGATGGGTGCGCCGCGCCGAGCAACCTAGTGTGATTTTCACCCACACTTCACACTTACTCACCAAATTTTCCCTTTTGCATGTAAATGAACTATTGAAGCACAAGAATATCTCCTATGGCATGGACTTTGATTCTTCATTTGGCAAACACACTTTTGTAATGTTGCAGACTTTGGCATTTTCACATAACTCTGTTTTTGCTTCCACTTTGATTTTTGGCTGAATGATGAAACTCTGTCTATTTTTGTAGGGATGATTGACATGTAATTTCGGCAAAGGATGACCAGGGTTGCGCCTGAAGTACCTCATGACTGAAAAACTTTAAAAATTACATATTTATTACAAACCATAAATTTGATGATTTCTTCTTCAAAACAGAGTTTTGAAGAAGAATCATGATCAAACATATTGACAATGAAATTTTGCAATGAAAACTGATTTTGAACCTCCCTCATGTGCATGTGGACATTATTAGACTTTTTGAAGACGAAACCCTAGACCTAATGACTAAAATGTCCCTTTTGCTAACCAAGAGACCAAATAGGACTGTGAATGACTTTAAAATTGATTTTGATGTATAGACATGGACCAGTAGATACATGACATGAGGGAGATGACTGACAAGACCGTTCCATCATAAAATTGATGCTCCTAATGGAATGCAAATGACTGAACTGAATGAGACACCTAAAACTGAAATGCGACAAAGAGTTTTTGATCTCTGACGGAGGGATGAATAGACTGACTCTAACACATCACAACATACAGAAGCATGGGATTGATGACAGCCCAAGACTGGAGGTTGATTGAAAGAATTGATTGTCCATGATGTTTCACCAAGATTAGCGGATCGAGAATCGATCAAGAATGGACGCTCAATGTTTTGAGAGGAATTGATTATGTATTCACCGTCCTGCTCTTCCGTTTGTATGATGAGTCTGTCTTGCACATGACTGCAACTTGAGCCAGCAACTTGAGGATCAAGAGAGTGCGCGCAGCTAGCTGGTGAAGCAGATCTCTCGAGCGAGTCATGGTGCAAGGAGTCATGGCTTGTAGATGATGGAGGATGGTAGAGATGCAGATTAGACTAAAGACTTGGGTTATGAACGATGATCTCCTCTTGCGGAAAGGAGGGATGAGTTTTCGCCATAGGCTTTCTGAACGATTCTGGAATTTCCTTCGTTGAGGCAGCAGGTAGCCAAGCAGATGTGTTGGGAACATTCTGTGCAAATTTCTCAGCTTTACAACCGTTGTGAGGGGGTACCCGCTGTGTAGATTTCTTATTTTTGCGGTTGCTACAAGGGGGCACCCACTTCGAGACATGAGGTGTCTCCTGATCCACAAGAGTTGAGGAAGAAGGGAAATTAGGAAGTTCACCGTTTCGGGAGACATAAACCAAGCATTTCAGCTCTTAGCTCAAGAAGTCAAGGTCCACAAACTGCTCAGGAATTTCATAACATAGGTGAAGGAAGCAGGTAGCAAAGTCCTCGACTGATTTTCTAGGCTTCATTCTTAAATGAGAGATTCTTTCATAGACATCTTGGTGGTCACACTCATCGAAGGCTTGAGGGAGCTCCTTGAGGAAACCGAGAAGGGAATGGACGGAAGCAAGTGGTAGGGTATGACACCACCGATTAGCATGACCTTCAAGGGTGAGGAAGAAGAGTTCAAAAACAAGTTCATCACTATCGATTTCATGAGAATCACAGAAATGAAGAAAATAAAAAATGTGCTCGGTTACGAACATTCTGTCCTCACCGTCAAACTTTATCAAGGAAAAGTGATCGAGAAGCTCATCAGGGATTGATAACTAATTAAGGGAGAAATTAGAGAAACACCTCGGGAGCATGAATTGTGTATTATTCATGGGTAAGATATTTAACCCAGATGTACAGGTTGAGCTTATCATCTAGCCCTCCTTATAGCACCAAAATGTTGATGGTGTTGGACCCGCCAACATCAGGGGATCTCTCCAGTATGAAATCCCAACTATACCTCACATCGTTTGTTGTGGGAGTCCCATCCGGTAAGATGGCCCGGTTTCCATTATCTTAAATATTTGCCTCAACTCTTGCTTGTCATCACACGAGAGTGGTCTACTTTGTCTTGCAATAAGTGAGGTTCATGTTCCTGGTGATTGTGAGTGTATCTTGTGTCAATGGTTCTTTCACTATAGAGGGAGAGGATGGGAGTGAGTCCCAAGTCGTTTGGGAGTACTCCCAACTCTGCTAGGAACACACAACACAACAAGACATGTACAACTTCCAGCGGAACAGTCCACATGGATGTCGCAGTCACAACACACAAGGGAATATAACACGTAGAACACTCAGCGGATTAGTTTGCACAGGTGCAGTGATTGTTACAGCAATTTTTATGTGAAAGGTCTATCTGATGTTCGGGGAGATAGCCACCACAGGTGAGACAACGTTAACAGCATATACAACACATTTTCATTAACATATTATGTATTACAACAAGTGAAATAAGTTCAAGTGTTCAACACAAGTTAAAGCAACATGCATTACAAGTGTTAAAGATTAGTCTTACAACAGTTACAATACATGTGTGAAAACGTGTTACCCTGCTAGCAGGCTTCTAAATTAAGTGAAAGTTCCAAGACACATCATTACACCATCTATCACTAACCCCATGCGCGGGGTGTTGGAGCCACTACTTACTCCTCAAAGAAAATATTATCGACTCTCTTGGCTATGTGGGAGGAGCTGAGGTGAAAAAGTCCCTTGCATCTACAAATGAGGAGGTATTTATAGCCAAGGGTGAAAATGACCCTTGTGGTTGTTCGACTACCTTCGTGAATGTTTGACTTCCATGATTTTTCGACTTTACATCACTCTTTCTACAACAAGTGAGTCTTTTGGACTTCCACGTTACATTACATTGATTTGACAACATGGCCCACAGTGGAGATGTGGACAACATGACTCATGACATGACTTGACATGAAAGTGATGGTACATACGTGTTGCTACTGGAGTGTATGTCAAGTTGCAACGCTGCTAGGTGATGGATGTCTTCATGGTGTGTCACAGCTTCACTTCCGCGTGGAAAAGTTCACAGAGTCTTCGATGGTCGTTGGTTCTCTTGATGTTGCTTTGGCACGTTGCTCCTTGCTTGTATGTTGGAAGGCTTAACAAGCTCATTTGTTCATGAAAGGTGAATGTTCATCCATTCGTCCGTCCGTGAGCACATCTTGCATGTTTTCTCGTCTGTCCATCTACAAACACATATTTGCATGATCATCCATTTGTGAGCACATCTCTTTTCATGCATCGTTCATTCGTTGGTGAACCTGTCCTTATGCATGTGCTCCCTTCATTCATCACATTTGTCGTCACGCCATGTTTTTTGGTGTACCTGTACCTGCAGTCACTCATGACGAGGCGACATCAAATCCAAAAATGTCCTAGTCTACCATGACGCATGATCATTTCAGATGCAGGTGACAAGGAGCAACAACAAGGTTGCGAGGCTAGATGATGGCTCCAGGAACTACTGACGAAAACTACGCAAGAGTCATTGGGTGATGAATATGGGCAATCCAATTCGATAGTGACTGTTGGCTAAGTGTGGCTCGACTAGAAGGCAAAGCTGTGAAAATTTCTGGAGGGACAATCTGGGCTGCAGGAAGCCAAGGCAAATAGAATCTACACATTTTCCAGAACGATCAGGCACCAAGGGCTTGACAGCAAAATTTGCGCAATTTTATGGAGGAACAGGCTGGGTTGCATGGAGTATCAGCAGGTAGAAATTGCATTGTTTTTTGGAGGAACTAGCCGGAAGCCTAGCAGCCAAAACTACTTAATTCCTGGAGGGAACTGGCAGATGGCTGCTGGGTCATTGGCAACAGAAACTGTGCAACTCCCAAGGGGAACAGGCAATATTCTACTGGGAGCTTCCCATGAGGGAAACTGCACTGAGGCTGGGAGTTCAGTTTGTTGATCATCTCTACATAACTTCTGAGCTGAGCAAACTACTAGGCAGCATAAGGCATGCTCATGAAAACTGTGCAATTTTCTACATGGGTAGTCGATCGACTATTCAGAGGACTGACTGGGAAAACTGCGCAATTTTTTGAGGGAGACAAGGATAGGCACTAGGTGACTGTCTGACCTTTCTGCGCAATTTCCTCAGTTAGAAAAGTGGGCAAGCTCAGCGGCCTCTGTCAATTTTTGAGGGGAGTCAATCCTGGGGTAGCGGCCGGGTCCAACTCTCTGGGTGGCCAGCATGAAGGTTGATTGAATTGCTTGCGGGAAACGCAAGTTGAAATGACTTGCTTGGTGCTTCCACGCTATTCTGGGTGACAGTCGATTGAGTCAATGGGGGGGTGATGGTCTGGCTATCAAAGGGGATTCTGGTCGTCAGAACTTTAGCAAAATGACTAAGTGTGTGAACGAGTGAAATATGCAAATGTGATCTTACAACACACACCCTCATGACTTGACGACGAGATGACTCAAACCAACCAGAGACACATGTTCAACATGACGGACCGACAGTGTAAGCGACAAGCACGAAACTCGTGATTGATCATTGATCGACCATGATGACGCTTGCGCAACAGTGAATGTGACTCTGTGTGTGAGTGCAACAGATGTTTTCATAGTGAACATAACATGTACACATGAAGTGAAGACCTTGAGCATGACCAAAACATGGTCGCAAGAAATACATTGACATCAACATGCAAGACTTGGTGAAATGAACAAGCAAGACGAATGCAAAGACTTACACGAGCTCACGGAGTGAACCCGAGTGTGTGTAGTCATCAAGTGAAACGCTCAAGGGAGGCTCCGAAATTGGGTGCAGGCCAAAATTTTGGAGGGTGGTTGTAGCCGCTACAACAAGTTTCCATTAAAGGGAGCTAACATGTTTGATGTCCATGAAGCAAGAATCAGATCCTGTATAAAAAAGTGCATTCAATATCTTCCTTTTATCATGGATTAATACAATAATACTTACTATAACCTTCTCGTGTTGAACTGCAAACATCCTCATATTGTCCATTTCTGCAATGGGGGCTATAGGAACTTCTTCTAAGGGAGGCATAGTTTCAGTGCCATATGAAAAAGGATCTATATGAGCTCTTCTTTCATGGTCAAATGCATTCCATTCAAGATCCTTTTGAATGTGTCCAACTTGTAATTCTTTAACTTGTTTTTGTAGAATCTTGACTTCTTCTGACAATCACTAGTATGCTTAATGGAGGCTTTCCAAATCATTTTTTTATTTTGCCTTAGCCTTTCTCGTCTCTTTAAGTAAAGAAAGAACATTCCTTTCTATGGATGGTTATTCTTGGTTGAGAAAATCCCATTTCTTTCTTCTAAAGATGTTTGAACTAATGAATTAGAATCAAATTTATCCTCTTGCCTCTTTTCTTTATATTTTCCTCTTCGAGGTATAGTTTGTTGAACATCTAAACCATGATTAGTTCTTTTGTTCTCCATCTTCCATTTTTTGTATGGCCTTATGAAATAAGGTTGGGCAGATTCCTTAGTTTGTGCCATGAAACATGAACTTCCAGCATGTTGTTATCCCTTTTGGCCTGCTTGATAAGCTTTCCATGACCAATACAACTTTTGGCGTTGGTCTTTGGCACTATCTAAACTCTTATATTTTGAATATGTATCATTTGGTGCGCAATTACAGTTTCAGAGACAATGCATTCACATTGGTTCTCATAAAGATTTATAACCTACAGAAAGTCCTTGCTACTATCCAATGAATGGATAGATTATTATTCGTGTAGTGTAGGATCCTCTTCAGGATTCTTAGATAAGTAAAAAGCCTTCTTTTTTTTAGGACATTTGAGTTGGGGGAATTGGTAAA
Source organism: Pinus tabuliformis (assembly GCA_031772625.1). Classification (NCBI taxonomy): domain Eukaryota; kingdom Viridiplantae; phylum Streptophyta; class Pinopsida; order Pinales; family Pinaceae; genus Pinus; species Pinus tabuliformis. Next base: position 1,942,370,756 of record CM062819.1, read on the forward strand.
ATGTATGGGAAGGATCCCCACAATTTGGACACCCTGAGATTTTTTTTCCTCCAAACTCATAGGATCCTCTCTTTCTTGTTACAATTAGAGCTCTTCCCTTCCTAGAAAGGGATGTAGGACAATATTTTGAGGTATGGCCTAAAGCGCCACAAGTCCCACATTTATATTACTTCTTGGGTCAATATTTTCCTACAAGTTTGGAAATTTGGCTTCGTGGTTGGAAAAAAGGGCTTGTGCTTTCTAGATTTTTACCTTTTATAAGATCTAGAAACTCATATTTTCTCCATAGGGAATATTTTACATGATTTTTCTTCTCAGGGGGGTCTTTTATCCCTATCCCATAGGTTTTATAGATGTTGGAACACTAGGAAGCTGGGCCGCTTTGGAGGTGGATTTAGTAGCTTTCTTGTGGGAACATAGTTCTACTATACATCATTCAACCATGTTTTTTATATGTCCTCGAGAATAGGATTTCAGGGGATCTTTAAGATGTTTTTTGACAAAATATATGAAATTTGCAAGATGTCGTGCGAAATATTTTTCCTTCCAAAAATCATAATTAGGAGAACTGGTTTGGTAGATTTCGGTAACCCATTCCCTGTGATATTTCTCATATTGTCCTAAGGTTTTTATTTTCATTTGCATGAGAATTTATGTGTTTTTATCTACCAAGCCTTGAGTATCACACCATTTTTCAATGATTTCACTTATTACACAACCTACCATGTTGTTTTCTTTAGTGTCATCTTCCTTTTCCTATTTATCCCATTTTTCTTTGGTGATTTTTTAGTTCCACCATTTTGCTAAGAAAACTGATAATACAGATACTATAGTAGTAACAACCTCTCTAGGATGCATTTCTCCTATTTCAATATAAGCTTTATGACAAACCATCATTTGAGAGCACATGGTGAATATTTCTTGCTCACTAAGGCTGTCAACACTCCAATTATAGAGGTTCTTAGCATTACATTCCTTTCGGTATGTCATTTTTTCTGATGTTTTTAGGTCAGGATGTGGCTGACGATACTTATAGTGGGGAACTCTTCTATGTGCCATGAAGGCATGGGATTATGTTGTTGGTTGGACTGTAGTAACATTAAAAGACATTATTAGCATGTATCAGTTTTATTTATTTTCTAGTGAAGAGGTTATTGCAACATAGGTGGATGGAGAAGTAAGGGTTGAAGTGAGAGCTAATGCTCCTTGATGCATTAAAAGTAAACTCTAGCTTCTTTTTCTTGACTAGATAATCGTGCATATCCAAGACCTCACACATTGATATGTTCAATTTTGTTGAAATTTATATAAATTGTTTTTGGTTGATTAAATAAAGGTTATATTAAATAAAATAAAATGATTGATTTTGATAATATTTTATTTATGTGTTTATCAATGATGAGGTTATAAAGGTGAAAGAAATCCCAATAGATTTAGAATTTATTAGACAAATCACTATTTTAATAATATGGAGTTATATTAAATTATAATTAATATATATTTAGATTTATGTATAAAATAAAATGTTAATGTTATTCAAATGTACATGACTTTGTTGTAGGTAGCTGTAGCAATGATTAAAATGGACATCAATTTTTTTTTAATATAGTGTTTACGGTGAAATTGCTTTTTATCCTAGAGTAAGACTTAACAATGATTTTGATTTACCAAAAAATCATTTTCATTAGGCTTAAGGAAATAGGTTAATAAACTAAGACAAAAAGGCATATTACAGGAGTTCAAGTCTACTCCTTAAGGACCACTAGTAGATTTTTTAGGTGACATGATTTTCCTTAAATAATAATGATAATTCAGCGCCACATCATGGATATGAGCAAATGATTTCACTATTACTTCACAATTGAGTTATAATAGGTTTAACAACCATCAAAGATAAAATAAAATAAATTTTGCATAGATATATTCATTCTCCATACAAGTTATTGTTTAATGAATATGATAAAATTATTGAAAAACTAATAAATTGAAAAGGAATATTATTCATTGATATGAAATGTTTTAAGAATGAAATTATATTTAGATTTATTAAAAGAATTTCATGTGTAAACATATATTACTTAAACTAACGTAAGGGAAATATTTATTATTCTCGTTGTTTTTTTAATGTCATGGTTGAAAATGTTTCAATTTTAACACTAAAAAAATGGGTGATGTTGCATCATCACTTTTGTATTTCAACTTGTTTTTCCATGTTTTCCGTAATCATGATACTTGGTCTTTAATGTGATGATTGAAAAATGTTCGAATTTCATTCTTGAAAACAACAACGAAAAGAAAATAGGTGATGCTTCATCACCACTTTTGCATTTCAACATGGTTTTTCATATCTTTCATAATCATGATATTTGGTTTTGAAAGTCATGGTTAAAAATGTTGGAATTATAACCTTAAAATTAAACAAGGGCGATGTTGCATCACAACTTTTCAAAATCAGCTTGAAAATGATGATTTGATGTGCCCTCCACAAAATAAGAACTCAGTAAAATTCTCGTTAAGTTGGTATCTTTGCTATTCTTATATGAGAGTTGGTGTCTTGGGGAAGGAAAAATATAACCAAAGGCACATGTTGTGCTCTATGAACATGGAGATCAAAAAAAGGGTAGTATTAGCACTTGTTGACATAGGTGCCTAGCACAACTTCATGATGGCAAGCTTGGCAGAACAACTTGAGTTGCAGGTGGCCGCAACAGTGATCAAGAAAGTAGGACATGATGGGATGGGGATGCATATTCCACTAGAACTTTCTTAGTTGCTAAAGACATATGCATGTATGATGTTAGATGAGTTGCCAAAGGTACTCCCAAGATGGCGAGAAGTTGATCATTTCTTTTAAGCTTGAGCCTGGTGTCCCACCACTAGCATAAGATCCTTACAGGTTGTCAAGACTAGAGTTGGACGAGTTGAGGTGTCAATTAACAGAGCTAATTGTTGCAGGGTTTATTTTTCCTTCTCGTTCTCCTTATGGTTCTCCAGTACTCTTTTAGAAGAAGAAGAAGGATACTAATGAGCTTAATATGTGCCTTGAATACTAAGCATTGAATAAGTAAAGCATGAAGAAGTGATACCCTCTTCCACTAGTAGAAAATTGATTCGACAAGTTGGCTAAGGCCAAGGTATTCTCGAAGCTTGATTTGAGACAAGGTTACTATCAAGTTCAAATAACATAGGGTGATGAAGCAAAGATGGCCATGGTAATGAGGTATTGAAGTTATGAAGTCCTAGTTATAACTTTTGGCTATGTAATGCTCCTGCTACATTTTCAATCTTGACAAATGAGGTATTGCATCCATTCTTGAACAAGTTTGTCATAGTATACTTCGATGATAATATAGTGTTCAATAATGATATGAATGAGCATAAAAAGAACTTGGCACAAGTGTTTGAGGAACTGAGGTATCATCACTTGTACTTAAAGAAGTCAAAGTGCATGTTTGCTCAAAGGGAGTTATCATTTTTTGGCCATTAGGTTGTTTAAGTATGTATTCACATGGATCTTGAGAAGATAAAGATGATAGTAGATTGAGAAGAGCCTCACAATGTGCATGATTTGAGGGTCTTCACTTGGATGACCAATTACAACAAAATTTTTGTGGTGGGTTATTTGATGATAGCCTCCCCCTTGATAGCCCTGCTAAAGAAGGACCAACCATGGAAGTGGATAGAGAAGAGTAAGCTTACATTTGAGGATCTCAAGTGTAAGATTGTAATAGCTCCCATGTTGAAACTTCCAAAAAAATAGATATTAATATTTGAGGTGTAGAAAATGCATCCTATTTCGCCATTGGATAGGTTTTGATGTAGAATTTTCACGTTGTAGCTTTCGAAAGAAAGAATTTACATGATCGAGAGAGGAGACATTAACTAGTAGTACCAGGGTTTCCATGGACAACAACGACTCATGGTGGGGGAGGATGTCAGGCCCCAAGGTGCCAAAGTAAGGCCCTATTTCATTCACGCACCAAACACACATGATGAGCACCTTGGTAGGTGAGAAATCATAGGCACAACGCCCAGTGAGGGCATGCCCAACTGAGAAAGTCGAAAAAACAAAGTTGGGGTTTCCATTGGGCGAGAGCAGCATGAGATGGAGAGAGTGGGCACATGACTTATAGATCAAATTAGTGGAAAAATGCCATAAAGGCATTAACCCAACCAAGTGACACCCTCATGCACATATAGTATGTCGACCCAAGGAAGTAGAAAACCAAAATGAGGAAGTCGATGCAAGCACGAATTGAATCGAGTGGCACAATGTAGAGTCAACCTGGGGGCACAAAAGTGTCAGGGGACGATGCGATAGGTGAGCCGATGGAGCAAACGAGCCAACAGATGAGTCGACTTGTAGACAAGGGAGTCGACATATGAAGGGATATTTAAGTACACTTGTGGATTTGTTGAGATGTTATTGCATTACTTTTACATGTTGAATTATTGTAAGAGAAATATGACAATGTGGTTATCCATTCTATGTTGAAGAAGATATGATTCCGCTAAGTAACTAATATAGAATATAAACAAGAGTAACATATTGTGAGACATAGTTTAGGTGGATTGGCATTGTGTTACACTAGGTAATTATGAAACATGTCAATATTACATACTCAAGGGGTCATGATGCACTAGACATACCTTGTAACCATACAAAGCCCCTTGGGTCATGACACTACCCCTTCTAATATAATTGAAATAAAATTATTTTTCATAGAAACAAAGTATTTGAAAACTCAAAATGCCATTAAACCATTTCTCACTTAGATGAAAAATAAACCTAAAATCCTATTAAAAAAAGTTAAAGTTATTATGATCAATTTATCCACTTTCGTCTTAGTTGTTTAGATCACCCCCTCTTACAAATACTTTAGCAAGATTAAGTGGACAGTCCGCTGCATGTGAACCCCCCCAGGACACGATTTAGTGGATAGTCTGCACTTGACATCGGCTCTTCATCGAGCCAACAGACATTATTGAGTTTCTTCAGCATTATTCATTCAGCCTCAAATGTTAAGAGAGATGAGTCTGATCCTCATACCTATTAGGTCCTGGATCTTCTCCGCTAGAGCCAGATGTTGATTTACTTCATGCATTGTATCTTTGATTTACTTCATGCATTGTATCTTTTATAGGAGACCGTTTGGTTTTCTCGCTTTGTATATACATCAGTGTACTCAACAATCCCTTTGACCTACTTTGTGGTCATTAGTTGGACATAAATATAATTATTTTATTTTATCTTATTGAAATAAACTTAAAAACTAAGCGAAATTAAATCTAACACATTATAAACCCTCAAGCTAATTAGAAATTGGCACTAGTTTTCCATATAAACAATTAAATATTGTAACTCAATCTAGGAAAAAATGTATCCAGTTATTCTTTTATAGTATCATCCAATAAGGATTTAATCTTGTAAAATAGTGAGAGAAATCATAAACAAAATGCTCATCAATAAGCCACCTAGAGTCAAACTCATAAAGAAATGCCGTTGATGAGGCATTGATTCACTTTATTATAAACGAAATAAGCCCAAATCTTATGTGACAAACACTACAAAACATGGAAAATTGGACCGATGAGAGAGACTTGAATAAACCAAGCCCTTTTGATTTACATTTGTTTATGGAGATACCCTTCACTAAAAAATGTTTCGATTGTATCAACCAAGAAAGAACAAAAGTCTAATACTTTCAACCTGACTAGAACGAAAAAATCATTTTACATTATAGTAGTTATTTTTAATATTATTTTTATTAAATTAATATAGATTTATTTTAATTTTTGATTTATTAAGAATAGAAAGGAATTAAAAAGTTTATTTATTTATTTATAAATAAAAGTTGAGCAAAGTTTTGTAATTTGAGAAATTTGATTTTTATTGATATTAGATATATTCATAGTTAAGATAAATTTATGATAATATTTGATATTATTTATATTTATAAAAATTTCACATTTTTATGTATAGAAATATTTTTATTTTAAATTTTATTGAAATCTTATACACACTTACATATTTATATGTAGGTTTAGCATTTTTCTTGGACTAAAATGTAAAATATATATAAAAATATAAATAATAGCAATAAATTAAGATCCATTTTAATATATAAATTAAAACAATAGTTTATATTAACAATTTACAACTTTATATTTAAATTTAGAGAATATTATTTTTTATATGCTTATTAATTAAATTTAAATATGAAATTATAAATCGAAAATACATATTATTATTTCATTTATATATTAAAATAGGCCTTAATTTATAACTACTATTTATATTTATATATTTCACATTTCTATATAAAATTGTTTTTATTTCTAAATTTATATTTATTAATTAAAATTATTGATTTTTTTATATATTTATTAATTATAAATTTTTAAATATCATAATTATCAATATACTAAAAATTTATTAGAAAAATATTTAAAATTTTATTAATAAAAAAATTAAACAACAAATTAAATTAAATTGATTTATTAAATTTATTAATTTTTTATTTATTATTTTTAATTTTAATTTTTCCTCATTATATTTTATTCTTATTTATTTTTTATTTAACATTTCATCATCCCTCCTATTAAGTGGTATGCCCATTAATACAAAATGTACATCCAAATTAAAAAACAAAACTTTTCCCCACATTCAAAATATAAAAATAATAACCAAAATAGAAACTAATCTATGTAAAACTATTTTTCTTTTATTTAAACATGTGACTTTCATCCATACCCTTTAAAATAGCAATAACCAATTTAGTCAAGCCAAATGGAGCCAATCTACTTGAGCCAAATTATAGGCACCTTACATTTTGGTATAGTGTTTTCCTTTCGGAAAGGTTCCATGGTGTTTAAAATTGTCCTCTGGTTAAATAAGGTTGAGACTACTCTTTGAAAATATTGGAAAATATTGTATAGAATTACTTTTGGTTCGTATGAGGTATAATTTTTATTAAGTTTAAATTTTATAAAAAAAAATTGAGGGTGGGAATGAATCTTGGGGATAAAATTTGTATTTTTTCATAGTCAAGACTATGATTGTACGAGGTTAATTAATAACTTGTCCATTCAACATGTGGATTGGTTTAAGATTAGGCTTAAGCTAGATCTCCAAATAAGTAAAACAAAAAGAGATTTATTATTACATTGTTAGGTTTAAGATTAGGCTTAAGCTAGATGTCCAAAGAAGTAAAACAAAAAGAGATTTACTATTAAATTGTTAAGTGATGGGTATTTTAAATATTATTATTTTTAAATATAATATAAATATTTATTTTAATATTTGAAAAAATTATATTTGAATTTATTGAATGAGTGAGACAGGTAGTAGAGTGGTTTTGTTATCTGTAATTAAAGTTTTCCTAGTTGTTGTCATTATCATAATTTACAGATTTGTGCTATTAGTCTTGAGTTTGTAGGATCCATTACCCCATTTAACCTGGTTTACAATATATCTTCTTGCCGATTATGGCTATGAGTTAGGGTCATCATACCCTTGCTTTATGTAGATGTTTTCTCCTTGCCCTAGTTTCTAGCCAATCCAAGCTAGTTCTATGTGTTCGAGATGCCAAAGTTCATCGTTGTTTTAATGTAGTTGATTTGAAGAGTTTTTAGCTTTATTTAATGGGTGGCCTTTCCAATCTTGTTGTGGAAAGTAATGTCTCTCTACCTGGTGGTTTACCGAGGAAGAAAAATTTTGAGCTAATAAATTTTGCAAAAAAGATTGATTTAATTCATTTTCTTGACTGGGGTTAGAAGAACATTAATACCCTTAAAGAAAATGGATTGATTGTTAAATGTATTGGCCTTTGGCCCAGTTATAACTCTGATTTGGATTGGATCTCTAATAAATGGGGACATCATGAGCTTGTTTGTACTCTATATTGTGGAAAAGATTATTATGATTTTATTTTTGAGAGCCAAGAGGATAGGGAAGTGATCTAAGATCTAGACTTTATTTCATGGGCTCCATCAGAATGTTTCTTACCTATTGGACTTTGGATTTTCATCCCAATATAGAAATATCTTCAATGTCTATCTGGATTAGATTACCACATCCCGCCCTTATATTCTAGGGTGATGGTATTTTGAAATCCATTGGAAACAAATTGGGCTACTATATTACTTGTTCATAGCCTAGGGAGAATATCTTCTCATATGCCAAAATTTGTGTCGAAATGGATTTTGCATAAGGATTCAATGAGGGATTCAACTTGACTTGGAGGGATGGAGTTATCTTCGAGCTCTAGATTATAAGAAAATTCCTTTTAAATGCAGCATTTTCCACGAATATAAGAACTTTGTGAAAAGTTGTCCTCCTGTTCTAGGATCATCTTAGCCTCCTTCTACTCCTTCACCATCTTCTCAAATAATGTTAAGAAAGGAGCATTCAAACAAATTTTAATGAAGCACAAGTGTAAGAGGTCTCATCTTGCTAGTAGGCCTGAATCTCACAAGTGTTTTCCCTAGAATAATAGGTTTGAAACTTTGCAATATCTAGGGAGGAAGATGAGATTGAAAATGACAAACTTGATTTTACAAATGAAGGAAGCAAAAGGTGGAACAATGGAAGAGGATATGATCAATATTTCCTCCTCTTCTCCTTCCTATTCAGATGTTTTAAAAAACAATATGCATTCCTCCCTTCCATTAGCAAGAAGCAGAAAATATTGAATAAAGAAGCCCCTAGAATCAGTGCCCAACACTCTTTTTCCTCCTGTGGATCTAGTGGGGGGTCGGTTTCACTCAAATCTTAGAAACATTTTGTTTTTGTATCATATTCTGCAAACAATTTGTAAGATTATACTTTTATACTCAAGAAGTAGTATGTTTAAGTTTCAGTGGATTTCTGATAAAGATTTTTAAGAATCAGAAGTTTAAGTTGTTTAATATGTAAAGATGAAATGCCTCAATGCTTTTTTAGGGTGTTGAATCCATTTATGTATTCAAAAGTGCATTTTAAATTACAAGAAATCACAATCTTGCTCTAATTTCTATGAGTGCTAAGAGGAATATTCAAAATTCATGAGAGATTAGTCAGTTACGACTACCTCTCATGGAAATGGTCATAGATGAATGACTTACTTAAAGCAGTTGAATCCCAAAATATGATATCATATACACATTTTTTTATATCACAATAACAACATCATTCTTTATAATTCTAAATGATGGAACAAAAAAAATGGATTTGTATATTTTATAAAACTATTTATAATATTGGAATAACAAAACTTATATTTTGTCATTTAGTTTTTAAATAGAGTAATAAAATTTATATTTTATAAACTGAATTTTTTTTTTTTTTTTCTAAGTAAAGGCTAGTTCTATATTAAAGAAAGTAAAAATATGTACATGGATTAGACCTTCCGAGGAGGCCGAGGCCAGTCCTCAAATAGTAGAAGCTGGACCATACTGTCTATCTGCTTAAACTGATTTACAAAACACAGTCCATAATGATTTTTCCTGGACTTCAGATAACCTGGACTTGAACTGACAAAACCACCATTGATACTGGCAGGACAGAACCAGTTTACACCATTGACTCTAATACATAGAAAGCATACTGTAATAACCTGTGACTTACAGCAGTAGATAAACTGAGACCTTGGACTGAAATGAACAGAAGGAAAAAACAACATAATCATCGACATAATTGCAAAAAACTAGACAGAAGCACCCGTTGAAGCTTAGGCTGGCTGGCTGGGCGACGCTGGCTGCTTTCCCTTCTCCGGACTGGGCGAGTCAAGCCAGATGACAAGCCCTTCCCCGTCCTGAAACAGCTCTCCCAATCCAGGCTGAGCGTGGTCGTTGAGCACTTCCCTTTCCATAGCAGAATTAGGTGGCGGCAGAACCTCTTGAACCGAAGCAGCATGAACCGAGACCTCCTGAGCCGGGGCATGCTGAACCAGGGCGTCCTGAGCCGGGGCTTCCTCGTTGCGGTGAGCTCTATACACCAGGCCATTCATATCCCCCAGGAGTATGTCACTGTCCTGAACACTTGCAGAGGCAGGAGAGGTCGATGTGGGATCTCCAGGCTCTTCCTCAGAAATGTACACCGTGAGATTAACTACCACCTCTGGTCTGACGAGCCGGCTAGGAAACCTGAGACGAAAAGTCTGGTAAGTGCCTTGCAGAACAAGGCTTTCCTGCTCTGAGCTAGGGGACGAGGGGGGAACAGAGGCCATGGGAGAAATTGGGTGCAATTCTTCAAGTTCAGGGCCAACTCGGATACCGGACCTCCCTCCCCGTCTTGGCACACCTCTGCTTCGCGGCATGGTGCCTAAGGCCAGAGACCCCAAACGCTTTTCGACCCCTCGAATTCTGAAAGCCAGAGTATCCCCTCTCAGAACACCAGCAGCAATGGGAAAATTCTGGTCATAAATTGGCATGGCGGTCCCAATATAAGGAGTAGCGACCGATATCTCCGCAGGAGGAGAGCGTTGAGCCATAATCCTGGTTTGCATCGAGTCCAGAGCTACCATGCTCAACTTGAATGCGCCGTCCCCTCGGCTCTGTTTCAAATTGGATTCAATTGCCTTCTGCATTAACTGATATCCTCCGCTGCAGGCCTCCACGTACAGGTGTCATCCTTCCGTCCTCATCCCAGGTGTCGTGGCGAGTGCCATGATTAATGGCAAGTAAAAGCACCCGCATCCAGGTGCAAATTCTCTATCAGATATTTGTCCTAAGAGACCATTTCCCTCAGCTTATCCATCTAGTCTCTGGGAGGCAGGCTATCTATAGCTCCTTCAAAGTGATTTTCTTTTGCCTCCACTCCAAGGTTGGCTAGAAGATCAGCCAGCTTATTCCCTTCTCTTCTGGTATGCTTGAAAGTGATTGCTTGGTGCTGAGAGAGCCAGTGATTGATCAGCTCAAGCCTCTGGGCCATTCTCCAGCTGCTGCTTACCTTATGAATTGGAGAGCCTTGTTGAAGCTTTGTGGCCATTCTGATTATGATCTGCGAGTCTCCTTCTATGATGAGGGGAAAGAAGTTTTTTCTGTGTGCTATTTTGAGACCTCGCCATAGACCTTCCAATTCCGCTGAGTTGTTAGTGTCCCAGCCTATCGAACCCATGTAGATGCCTAGAGGATTGCCATTGTGATCCCTGAAGACTCCTCCATAACCTGCTTGTCCTGGGTTTCCTTTAGAGGCCCCATCAAAGTTGAGTTGGATCATGTCAACGGGAGGTGGATTCCAAGAACTTGCTTCCTGTCTGTGGTTGTTGGGATTTCTGCCGTTAGTTGAATTGTGGTTTATCCGCATTTGCCAGTTATCCCAAACAGCTTTTTCCTGTGGCAGAGTTGGAAAGTCTTCAGGATGCCAGTCTTTGAGTGAAAGAGTCTCCATTAAGTTTTGATGAAAATTATTCCACAGTTTGTCCAGCGGCATCGATTGATCTTTGAATATTCTTCGATTGCGCTCTTTCCATATAGTCCACATCAGTAAACCAGGAAGGAGTTGCCACAACGCATTGAGAAGAGTACTTTGAAATGGGGTTTGACTTCCTTTGCTAATGGTTCCTTTGAGGTCGTCTTGCTCTCTTCTTTCAATTTGACAACGGAAAGCAATCTTCTCCCATAATTTCTTTCCAACTGAGCAATTTTGCATAAGATGAAGTGTTGTTTCTTCCTCCTGTCGACACATGTGACATATGGATGGTCCCGAGAAACTCCTCTTTCTGAGATTATCCCACGTTAGGATTCTGTTGTGACATAGAAGCCATAGAAATGTGGAAACTTTCGGCCAATTAGATTTATGCCATACTTTTTCCCATAAGCTGTCTTTGTTTATCTGCCCTTGTATGATTATATTGTAAGCCTCCTTGGTTGTGAAAATTCCTTTTTCTCCATAGCCCCATCTTAAAATGTCTGGTTCTTCTGAGACTCTTATTTGCCTCTTTTGTAACTCTGTTTCTAGTAGATGTTGAGTCTGTCCTGAGCTATTCGGTAGGAGCTGATGAATGTCTTTCCACTTCCGGTGTTCCTGAGCAGCAGCGGAAGTCCAGCAATGGTTAACTTTGGCCAGATGGTGTGTCCCTCTCTCATCGGCTGGAAGTTCCTGGAGAATGTCTTTGATTTTTGGCAACTGCTGCCATGAATCTTCCCAGAACCGTGTTGTGTTCCCATTTTTGATCTCCCAGAAGCAGTGTTCTTGAATGAGAGATCTGTGTTGTATGGCTGCGTTCCAGATTGCGGATCCCGAACTAGTCTCAGTCATACGCAATCTTTCTTCCATTGGATAGTTACTTGCATACTTGGCCGTCCAAAGGGAAGCCCATGGAGTATTAGGATGGGCCAACCACCGCCACCAGATTTTAGCTCCCATCGCTTTGTTACTATGCTCAGGATCTCTAAGGCCTATGCCTCCTGCATGCTTGGGAAGACACACTTTCTCCCATTTAAGTAGAGCCCATTTTCGATTCTATCCTGAGCCTCCCCACAGAAATTTACGTTGTAGATTCTTGATTTCTTTAAGGACCCATTTGGGGGCAGCTAGAATGGAGAAGAGATACAGAGGCATGGAGTGAAGAACAGCTTTGATGAGAACTATTCTGCTGGCCATGTTCAGAGTTCGATTAGTCCATAGGAACAGACGTGCTTCTAATTTTTCTAACAGCTGCTTCCAGGAGGAATGCTTGAGAGCTGAGCTCATAAGCGGGGCACCTAAATATTTGGAAGGCAGAGAGGCAGAGGTGAAGCCCAGAATACGCTCAATAGCTCTTTGTGTAGAAACAGGGGTATTGAAGAAAAAAATTTGTGATTTGACTCGATTGATGAGGGCACCAGAAGCGTCAGAGAAAGTGGATAGAATGGATTTTACAAGACGAGCTTCCTGGACCGAAGGGTGAGCAAAAAGCATATTATCATCTACAAATTGCTGGTGGGTGTGGACCGGGGAATTGTGAAATGAGAGCCCTTTTAACCGCCTATTAAGCTTAGCAGCCGTGATGCTTCTACCCAAACCCTCAGCCATAATTACGAAAAGAAAGGGAGATAAGGGATCACCCTGCCTAATGCCTCTAGAAGGTCGAAATGTGGCTGAAGGGGTGCCATTGATTAACACTGAGAAGAATGCTGAGGATATTAGACTGTAGATCCATCTAACCCACGAGTGAGCAAAGCCAAAAGCAATAAGAATTTTTTGTATGTAGACCCAACTGAGGCTGTCAAATGCTTTAGAAAGATCTAGTTTAAGCAGCATACCTGGCTTTTTGGTCAGCTTTAGGGAGTGAATTAGTTCATGCGTGAGAATAATTCCATCCGTTATTTGGCGCCCTTCGACATAGCCCGATTGCTATGTCGATAGATACTGTCTGAAAATTTGGGATTAAGATTAAATTTTATCTATTAGTTAGATATTGTCTGAAAATTTGGGATTAAGATTAAATTTTGTTAAGAAGTTTATGATTTTATTGGTATTGGACTTTTTACAAATACTATTTACTTTAAAATTGTCTTTTGGTTTTAAAATGATAACTAAAATTGTTTTTGATTGGCTAAAATGTCATTTTCCTTGAACACAAAGAAATAACTTAAAAACCTGTCACATAAGGTATCTGAAAGAGTGAAAATCTACGTCCTTATAAAACATCTGAAAATAATAAAACAACTTACATTTGTAAATATCAAATAAAAATAAAATTTAAAATATTCATTAAAACACACACATATAAATTATGATTTCTTTAAAATGAAGGTAACCCTTGCATTTTGATTTCATCATATACACATATTTTTCTATATCATAAAAATGACCTAATTTTATAGTTTTAAATGGTGAAATAAATAAATAAATAAATTTCAATATTTTATACAATTATTTATAATATTAAATAAAATAATGGAATTTACATTTTGTTATTTAATTTTTAAATAAAATAATAATTTATATTTTATAAATCGATTTGCAATCAAAAAATATGATGATTATACTTAATAATGTATTAAAAGATCATGGACTTAGATTACTCAATTAACTTAACTCTCCTCTGATTTCCATTATGGTATGCCAAGTTAATCTTTCTCTAGTTAATAAAAGAGATTTATTATTACATTGTTAGAGATTAGGCTTAAGCTAGATGTCCAAAGAAGTAAAACAAAAAGAGATTTACTATTAAATTGTTAAGTGATGGGTATTTTAAATATTATTAATTTATTTTTTTTGTCGGTAAAAACTAAATCTATTAAGAGAAAATATAGTACAACCAAACGTTACATCCAAGAGAAGCAAGAGCCTAGGCAGCCGGATAGGATGTGTTATCCACCTCGGCTCCTAGGGGTAGAGAGAAGAGCGAAGAACGTGACAAGAGGAAACTGGAAGAGCAGAGTGACAGAAGCCAACCGGGAACCGGAAATGGTAGGACTAACAACCTCGGTTCCGGGGAAAGAGTGAAGCAAGCAAGCAGTTACAACTGGACACTGGAGCTTGAGAAGCATAAAGTGCTATCCTAAAAGAGTAGGGGTTTCGACACGAAGCTTTTTCCCTTTCCTTTTTTTAACTTCAACCCAACCACTTTGGGGTGGATGGGTGATAACAACTTGCAGATGGTGGTCCTGCACAGGGGGGGTCTCCTTATCTGAGTCCGAGGAAGAGGACAAATGGACACGTTTCTGAGCACTGGCTATATCAGAAGAAGGTACCAGACCTTTGGAAGAAGGGGCAACAGAGTGAGGGGCCTGAGACAATTCTTCATCGCTGTCTTCGTCTTCAGAACTGGAAGAAGCAGAATCCCCGACTAGAGGGGGAGAGCAAGGCGCCCATCGTTTGGACTTGGGCTTGGATTCGTTGGCCTTGTTCTTTTTCGCCGGGCGAGAAGGACATGTGTTCTGCAAATGCCCAGATTGTTGGCAGTGTCTGCACCGAAAAGCAGTGTTCTCGTAATCCACCGTCTGGGTCCAGACAAAGTCATTTATCTTGAGATTGACTTGTTCTGGAAGACCTTTGCTCAGGTCTAACTCCACACATACTCTTGCATATGAGTAGAGACCTTTTGCTGCCCGCCACAAATCTCCATGGATGAAGCTGCCCAATGCGTCTCCAATAGCTCTGAAGACACGAGTATTCCATAGGTGAGCCGGTAAGTTTGGAAGTTGAATCCATACCGGTGTCTTGGTAATGACAGCCGTGGCTGGATCAAAATCTGGAAACCACGGAGTCAAAAAAAGCCCTGCAGTTCCCATGAACCAAGGACCCTCTTCTATGGCTTTTTCATAGTGCTTAATATTGTCAAAGAGTACAATGAAATAACCTTTCGAGCAAAAAAAGACCTTACAATGATGCGTCCAGTTTTCATGGATCCATGCGTAGAGATCCTGAGATCGGGGCCACAGACCATTAAATCTGCATATGAGGGCTCTTTCTGCAAAATCTTGATGCTGGGAAGCCAACTCTTCATGCATGAGCTCGACAGAGGGAACATCTTCAACTCTTTCAACCAAGAAGACCTTAGATTTAAGGGCTTCCGGGGGTTTGGGGTTCTCGGAGTGGATTGCGTCCTTGTATGAGGAAGGCCGAGTGGAGGAAGATTGTCCCGCTGCTCCTCCTCTCAGCCGGAGGGTGGCCACCACCGAGCTGTTCCTGGAAATGCTGTAAGCAGAGAGGGATAGAGGGTTTTCAAGTTGTTTACCTTGAAAGAGAAGACGCAGAAAGCTGGATGGGATCCCTATTCTGCGCTCTAAAATCAGTATGAGGTCCTGCACCAGGTCTGAAGGGCGAACCCATTGCATGATGGTCCTGCCCGCAGGCTGCATAATTTGGATCTGAAAGGAGTCAGATAGGGGTTTTGACCCTATGCAAAGCTCTGGATCTGGCCGGAGCATGGATTCTTCTGCTCTCTGTATTGTCAGATCTGGCGTATCTTTGTCCGATCTGAAACAGAGACTGTGATTCGGGAAGCAAGAGGATGCCTCAGATCCATACCAAGACCCTGTAGATGAAGCATATTCCGGCTCTCTCGTGCTCTGAGAGCCAACAGTTGCTACCTGCTCTGACTGTAAGCATTCTTTCCGCTCTGGCCCCAATTTTAAGCTATTGTCCTTTTGCATGCATAGATCCGCAACAGCGCTGCACAATCTGTTATTTATGCCTTCGATCCGCTTCCTGGACTCTGGCCGTGCACGAATATAAGTTAGATCCTTCAGATCCCAGCCAGATCTACGTAGTTTGGGCTTTTGCGATGAGGGAGGGAGCGGATCTGCATAATGCAGTCCCTCCCTACCCGTTCTCCTTGCGTTCTGGGTTTTGGAGAACCTGATCTCTAAAACTCTTACGGCAGACAAATGAATTTGTTCTGAAATGCATTTTACAATCTCGATCCACCACAGGGAGATACCCTCTTCGAGTACCCATGCCAGGAGATGTACCTTCTCTTCGTGGTATCGTTGAAGATTTGTGGATCGTCCCCGGTCCAGTATCGCAAGAATGTCTTTGACGTTGAGCCCCCTAGATGCGTAACAAAACAGATCTGGGTTTTGAGGCGTATGGCGGCGGGAGAGAAGCCAATCCTCTGAATGTACAGGCACCAGAGAAACCCTTGCCGCTGCGCTCACCGGCACTCCATAGCTTGGCTCGCCTTCGGCTTTTGAGGCGTCCTTGGGGACCGATGCAGCAGCTACCAGCATACGGCGCGAGTAAACCCTAGCCAGAGCCATTTCTCAATCTACAAAAAAAATATTATTATTTTTAAATATAATATAAATATTTATTTTAATATTTGAAAAAATTATATTTGAATTTATTGAATGAGTAGACAGGAAGTAGAGTGGTTTTGTTATCTGCAATTAAAGTTTTCCTAGTTGTTGTCATCACCATAATCTATAGATTTGTGCTATTAGTCTTGAGTTTGTAGGATCCATTACCCCATTTAACCTGGTCTACAATATATCTTTTTGCTGATTATGGCTATGAGTTAGGGTCATCATACCCTTGCTCTATGTAGATGTTTTCTCCTTGCCCTAGTTTCTAGCCAATCCAAGCTAGTTCTATGTGTTCGAGATGCCAAAGTTCGTCGTTGTTTTAATGTAGTTGATTTGAAGAGTTTTTAGCTTTGTTTAATGGGTGGCCTTTCCAATCTCGTTGTGGAAAGTAATGTCTCTCTACCTTGTGGTTTACCGAGGAAGAAAAATTTTGAGCTAATAAATTTTGCAAAAAAGATTGATTTAATTCATTTTCTTGACTTGGGGTTAGAAGAACATTAATACCTTTAAAGAAAATGGATTGATTGTTAAATGTATTGGCCTTTGGCCCAGTTATAACTCTGATTTGGATTGGATCTCTAATAAATGGGGACATCATGAGCTTGTTTACACTCTATATTGTGGAAAAGATTATTATGATTTTATTTTTGAGAGCCAAGAGGATAGGGAAGTGATCTAAGATCCAGACTTTATTTCATGGGCTCCATGGGAATGTTTCTTACCTATTGGACTTTGGATTTTCATCCCAACATAGAAATATCTTCAACGTCTATCTGGATTAGATTACCACATCCCCCCCTTATATTTTGGGGCGATGGTATTTTGAAATCCATTGGAAACAAATTGGGCTGCTATATTACTTGTTCATAGCGTAGGGAGAATATCTTCTCATATGCCAAAATTTGTGTCGAAATGGATTTTGCATAAGGATTCAATGAGGGATTCAACTTGACTTGGAGGAATGGAGTTATCTTCGAGCTCCATATTATAAGAAAATTCCTTTTAAATGTAGCATTTTCCACGAATATAAGAACTTTGTGAAAAGTTGTCCTACTGTTCTAGGATCATCTTAGCCTCCTTCTACTCCTTCACCATCTTCTCAAATAATGTTAAGAAAGGAGCATTCAAACAAATTTTAATGAAGCACAAGTGTAAGAGGTCTCATCTTGCTAGTAGGCCTGAATCTCACAAGTGTTTTCCCTAGAATAATAGGTTTGAAACTTTGCAATATCTAGGGAGGAAGATGAGATTGAAAATGACAAACTTGATTTTACAAATGAAGGAAGCAAAAGGTGGAACAATGGAACAGGAGATGATCAATATTTCCTCCTCTTCTCCTTCCTATTCAGATGTTTTAAAAAACAATATGCATTCCTCCCTTCCATTAGCAAGAAGCAGAAAGTATTGAATAAAGAAACCCCCAGAATCAGAATCAGTGCCCAACACTCTTTTTCCTCCTATGGATCTAGTGGGGGGTCGGTTTCACTCAAATCTTAGAAACATTTTGTTTTTGTATCATATTCTGCAAACAATTTGTAAGATTATACTTTTATAGTCAAGAAGTAGTATGTTTAAGTTTTAGTGGATTTCTGGTAAAGATTTTTAAGAATCAGAAGTTTAAGTTGTTTAATATGTAAAGATGAAATGCCTCAATGCTTTTTTAGGGTGTTGAATCCATTTATGTATTCAAAAGTGGATTTTAAATTACAAGAAATCACAATCTCTAATTTCTATGAGTGCTAAGAGGAATATTCAAAAGTCATGAGAAATTAGTCAGTTACGACTACCTCTCATGGAAATGGTCCTAGATGAATGACTTACTTAAAGCAGTTGAATCCCAAAATATGATATCATATACACATTTTTTTATATCACAATAACAACATAATTCTTTATAATTTTAAATGATGGGAAAAAAAAATGGATTTGTATATTTTATAAAACTATTTATAATATTGGAATAACAAAACTTATATTTTGTCATTTAGTTTTTAAATAGAGTAATAAAATTTATATTTTATAAACTCAATTTTAATTAATATTGTAAAAAAATTAACTTTATCTATTAGTTAGATACTGCAAAATTTGGGATTAAGATTAAATTTTGTTAAGAAGTTTATGATTTTATTGATATTGGACTTTTTACAAATACTATTTACTTTAAAATTGTCTTTTGGTTTTAAAATGATAACTAAAATTGTTTTTGATTGGCTAAGATGTCATTTTCCTTGAACACAAAGAAATAACTTAAAAACCTGTCAAATAAGGTATTTGAAAGAGTGAAAATCTACCTCCTTATAAAACATCTGAAAATCTACCTCCTTATAGAACATCAATAAATCGTTTCAAGTGATGTGTTTTTCTTTTAATAAAAATAATAAAACAACTTACCTCTATAAATAACAAATAAAAATAAAATTTAGAATATTCATTAAAACACACATATAAATTATGATTTCTTTAAAATGAAGGTAACCCTTGCATTTTGATTTCATCATATACACATATTTTTCTATATCACAAAAATGACCTAATTTTATTGTTTTAAATGGTGAAATAATTAAATAAATAAATTTCAATATTTTATACAATTATTTATAACATTAAATAAAATAATGGAATTTACATTTTGTTATTTAATTTTAAATAAAAAATAATTTATATTTTATAAATCAATTTCCAATTAAAATTTATGATGATTATACTTAATAATGTATTAAAAGATCATGGACTTAGATTACTCAATTAACTTAACTCTCCTCTGATTTCCATTATGGTATGCCAAGTTAATCTTTCTCTAGTTTCCAAGTGTGGTGGACATTGTAGTCTACCTAAACTAAAATAAGATGATAATGATAACTTCGTTTTTTAAAATTGTGTTATAATGATAAGATGGAGTGTTACACCATGAAACCTCAACCAATATCAAATGTCAAACTCCTTGACTGTCTAAAAAAAGTGTTTGAAAAATGAAGTGTTTCCTAACCTAATCGTTATATTTACGCTTGTTGCCTATCATTTTATATGGCTGTGAATGTTTGCAACCATTTTTTCCAAAGACTTGGTGGAATTTTCTACTCAGAATTTGGTTTCATTTGGAATTTGCTTCATCAAACCGCGTGAAGCTGTGGGCTACGCTGTTCATTATTTATAAGAAGAAGTAATGAATGCGGACTAACCTGTACAGCGAGAGTATTAAGTGAAGGACGCAAGCATTAGCTAGTAGCGTATGCAAAAGGAATGAATGCTCTGCAAGGAAACTGTTGATCTAATCTATTGTGATACATCTTTTTCTCACTTTCAATCCCTAAGATCGGGTAAAGTTTTATGGCTAAAAATAAGTAGTTTGTTAATGGGTTATAAATGTACAGAGTTGTATATGTTTATCGTTAGATTTTGATAATCGGTAATTTAATGGGCATTATATACAACCCAGTGTATTTATGACTCATAAATATGACCAACATATACTATCATTTATATTTATGACTTATAAATATAACAAACTGATTATTTGTAACAAAATTCCAAGCGATAATTATATTTTGAAGTTTGAAAAAATGCATTTCCAAAAAGCCATATATGACCACAAATATGACCAACATATACAATCCCATGTATTTATGACTCATAAATATAACAAACTAATTATTTATAACCAAATTCCACACTATAATTATATTTTGAAATTTGAACACATTTCCAAAAACTATGTATGACTTATAAATATGACCAACATATACAACCCCGAATATTTATGACTCATAAATATAACAAAAACTGATTTTTTTTTTTAAAGGGAGGGGCTAGTTTCCAGGAGAAGCGATATGGGGCTCTCTTTTTATTACATTATACTTGTCAGACGAGTTGACAACCGTCACATCATACACTCGCAATGGATCACATCATACATTCGCAATGGAACCATCATACAGCGCAACAGCAACGGCAGCAGGGAGAATCGAACGCGATCGGGAGCGAGATAGCCGACTGCCCCAACTGCGAGATCATGCACTCATGTGCAAAAAAAAACCGATTATTTGTAACCAAATTCCACACTATAATTATATTTTGAAGTTTAAAAAAATGCATTTCCAAGAAGCCATGCTGAGGTTTATGAGAGCAATCACTTCTCCCATAAAATACAGTTCCATATGGTTGTGACTTGTATATTCAAGGGATCTGTTTGCAAATTTTTAATATTTACGAAGGAATTTTTTTTTTCCCTTTGCTACGAAGGAAGTTGTACTTTTCCTTTACACATTCTTGAATGATATCAGTTTAGAATTATTTTTATCTTAATCTTAATATTGAACTTTGTATATTTTAAAATATAATTAAAAATAATTTATATATTTAAAATAATTATCATTTTGAAAATTTGATTTTTTTGAAATATTTTCTAAATAATTTAAATTTAATTGAACTTAAAATACTAATATATCATTTTACTAATATCATTAATTTAAATTAGTTAATATATTTTGAATAAATTATTTGATATTTAGAATTGTTCTATAAAGACATTGCAATGTAAAAATTGGACATTATAAATAATATTAGTTTTTTTCTTTAATATTGTCTTAAAGGAAAAACTAATACTAGCAACTCTCATTCGTCGAAGGTTGACCCCTCTACGTCCACAACCTCATTGTCGTTACACCTCCTTTCACACCCTCTACCCTTCTCGAAGTGACTAGGTCTCACACCCTGCAGACCCAATCCAAGAAACCTTCCCACGGTCTCAACCTTTATGATGTAGGAGCATTAGAGCTTCCTAAGCCATTAAGTCATCAATCAGACAAAATTAAAAAATGGGATCTTTATTTTTTTAGAAGAATTTATATTCTTTTATGTAAATAAATTGTGTTTTCTGAGTTGAGATATTTTATGATTTTTAGAACTAGATGGTTCATAGTTTTAGAAAATCTATGGATATGTGAGATTTTTTCCATAAGGCAAAAGTAAATATACCTTGAAAAACATGAGAGATTCTAGGGATAGATTGAGTGACTTTAGAATTTATAAAAATATTATTTATGGAGTGATTTTAGGATTTTAAAAAAGTCAGATTTATGGAGTGCTTTTAGGATTTAGAAAAGCTATTGCATTTCTTAATTCTATTTATTGTAAGCCTATGAGCAATGAGAGAATGACCAAATGCATGTAGAATCAAGCCAAGAGAGAGGAATGCATGTTTTTGAATATATATATATATATATATATATATATATATATATATATATATATTTTTTATTTATGTGTGTGTGTACAAAATTTGTTGAATATTGGAAGTAATTGAAAGCATCTTTATGCTCATGATTGTCTCCATGTGTATGAATGAATGAAGACTTTCAATTTTATTGTAATCTAGAATTAAGCAGAGTTTCAAATCTTGTATAAGAGCTTGAAATTAAATGATCTCAGATTTAAGTATCACAAGTGAGGGTGCATATATATTTTTTTGTGTGTGTTTGTTTTATTACAGGAGTTACAAAGAATGAGATCAAAAAGTGGTTAAAGGTGTATGGGCACCTTGATGTCAATATTGCATTCACATCCTTGAAGTAGAGAGTCAAAATTTGCAGGAAGAGGTGAATTTTCCTACATCACCCCATACCAACATCGCGGAGCTTCCCAGTTACCCTAGCATTATCGCAGCCACATGCACCCACTCAAACCAACCACTCCTCATAGCACAGTATGCCCAACACCTATGGCAAAGAGCCACCCTCTAGGGTTGATGGGCCACCCCTCAACTAGCCTCAACACAGACCTAGAAAACACAAGTTGATTGCCAACCTCACAACAGAATGAGTTGCGAGCTGCCTTAAAGCCCAACCCAACAACAACAACGTCTAGGTTGGCAAAGCCCGCCACAACATAACTCCAAATGAGAAGGACACCAAAGGCACAACTAAAATAAATTACTTGCACCACAAAACAAATGAGTAACCCTTGCACCACTATGTCATCATCCCGAGCTTCGACAGTCGTACAAGAGCCACTTTGCCCCGCCTGCCTGACATATTTTTCCACCCATAACGTCCTAAGGTCCCAGGTAGCGACAGCCAGAGCCGATTCCAGGGCCAACAACACATTATACCTCTCGAGGACATATCCCCTCCTCACATTCTACAACTAAAGAGTATAGCATGGCTTGAAGGTTAAGCTACCCTGTGCATTCAAACAATTCACACCCACTACAATCACCACCTTGTTGGAAATAATACTGAGAGGCGGGGTGAATCAGTATTATCAAACTAACAATTTTTCATTTCCATAATCAGATTCATATTGATCCATGTGGATATTGGTGGCAACCTGCCAAGTCCACCTGGACCCCAACCATTGTTTCTCTCAGCATTTTCAGTTTCCTTAATTGTAGCACAACTTACTATTTTTAGCAGTTTTTCGGGTCCTAAACTTCTGAAGCTGTTTTGAGGCCCTAAACGACGTTTTTTTGGAAATCTGGGGGCAACATGGGTCCATGGACCGATGTTGCCCTTCCCAAAGTGGTAGTGCTCGGATAGATCTTTCTAACGAGCTATTGTACGCGTCAAATGGAGATCGTATGCCAAAGTTACGACCCCGGGAAGTTGATGTACCAATCTACCCAAACAGGGCCCACAGTTTGGCGTTTCATCTCCTAGGGTTAGGTTTTGGAATGTGAAGGGTTTTCCATTGTTTCTCAACAATAAATAGGCCTTCGAGCCTCATTGTAACACAGTTCGGAGGCATGTAGCCACCACATCTCTTCTCAGAGATAAGCTACCATCGCCCTAGCTAGTTTATTTCCATTTCTGGTTGTAAGTATATTTCAATATTTTCCATTAATGAAATGAAGTATTATTTCCGCTACATCTTTGTGTATATGGTTATCTCTGTAATTTGTTGCGTTCCTGTTTAAATCCGGATCAGTGGTATCAGAGCGGTATGCTTTTTCTCTGTTTTTCTTTGCATGTCCCCAACAAGGTCGGGATATAAGGAGTTAGGGCTTGAACTGGTTGAACCTTTGCAAGACCAGCCTCGCAAATCCCGATGGCCTCCCATGGCGGATGAGAAGAAAGACGAGGGGGCAGGAGATCCCATCAAAATCTTGCTCGAAGAAGCCCTCGAGCGACAATGGAACGCGATGATGGACAGCTTTGCCCAGATCCTTCAGCGGCTACCCAGAAGCGACGCATCGGCTTCTAGCAGCTACTCTGGAAACGCCACACCCTTTAAGGTACAAGTTAATTTTGAAATCCCCATATTCGAGGGTCAGATAGACGCAGATGTCGTAGATAAATGGTTAAATCTGCTAGAGGGTTATTTTTCTGTTCATGAATTTTCGAGTCGGGAAAAGATTGTTTTCGCTCTTCTCAAAGCAGCCCCCCACGTCAAGGACTGGTGGGAAACCTACTGCGAGCAGAAGGATGAAAGTACTGGCTCACTATTTTCAGCCGCACCAACCTGGAATTCATTTCGGGATGCCATCAAGGAGCAGTACTACCCTGTCGGAAGCTATGAGGATGAATACATAAAGTGGACCACGCTGCGGCAGGGAAGGGACCAAGACGTGTCGGAATTCACCAATCTTTTCCATACCCTTCGTACAAAGTTGGGTATCAAGGATTCGAAGCAACATTTGATACTCAAATACCGTGGCTGCCTACACAAGTACATCCAGGAAGAAATACAATTCCTGAACATCTCCTCGCTCGGCGCAACATACCGATATGCCGTCAAGGTCGAGCAGAAGTTTAAACAAAAGAAGCGAGACTTTGGATCTGCAAATCCGAAGCAGGGGAAAGGTGCCCCTAAGCCACAGAACAAACAACAAAGCCAAGGCGGGACAGCCCAAGACAACCCGCCGAAGCTGCAAGCAAAGAACAGCGCCGCGAAGCTGAAAAAGGACACTGGAAAATGGTGTGAGTTCCATAAGAGCTCCACTCACAACACAAGTGAGTGTCAGGCCAAGCAGTCACTAGTGGCTGAGCTAAAGGTTTCAGAATCAGATGCATGTTCCGACTCTGAGTCAGAACCCGATAAGGGGAATGAAAAAGGGAAGCAGATCATTGATGCGGATCCCAACGCCATTGTTGCTACCGCCAAGATCCAGAAAAATGAACCCGAAGATCCAGAGGAGGAGGAGCGTCTCTTCCACTCCCAGATGTGGGTAAAGGGCTCCCCGATACAGTTCATTATTGATAGCGGGAGTCAAAAGAACATCATTTCGGCATAGGTCGTGAAGCGATTGGGCTTACCGACCACAGCACATCCACAACCATACACTATTGGGTGGCTTCACCAAGGACGAGATCTTCGCGTGAGCCAGCAGTGTCGCCTTCCATACAACATCAACCCCTTCACGGATGAGGTATTGTGTGACATTGCTCCCCTTGAAGTTTGTGATGTATTATTAGGACAACCATACTTGTGGAAGCGACATGCTATGTATGAACCAAGGCCCCATGCTGTTATTATTACATTGGGAAATAAGTTGTACAGGATACCAGAGGTAGCACCACCTACCGCCATCTCTTTGATTACTGCAAAACAATGCAGTAAGATCATTTCCAAAACCAGGAAATTTGTTTTCTTGATGATACACCCTCAAGGAAAGAAGAAGACGGTGGCCGCGGCCTCCAGACAGGGTCCCTCTGCACGACAACTACAGATGGACAAGGTTGTGGAGGAGTACGAGGACATCTTCACCTCCCTTGCAGGGGTTCCTCTACACTGTCAGGTCAAGCACTCCATCGATCTGACCCCAGGTGCGCCGCTACCCAATGGACCAATTTATCGGCGCTCTGTTCTGGAGAACAATGAAATCAAGAGGCAGATTCAGGAGCTCCTGCAGAAAGGTCACATCCGTCCGAGTTCATCGCCTTGTGGGAGCCCGATCGTGTTGGTACAGAAGAAGGATGGGACGTGGAGACTCTGTATTGACTATCGGGCACTGAACAAGATCACTGTCCGTAATAGGTACCCGATCCCACGGATTGATAACCTCCTGGACCAACTAAAGGGGGCGAAATATTTCAGCAAGATCGATTTGAAGTCAGGATATCACCAGGTACCAATCGAACCCTCTGATGTGTGGAAGACTGCCTTCAAATCCAAGGAGGGCCTTTTCGAATGGTTGGTTATGCCTTTCGGATTGACGAATGCTCCTGCAACCTTCATGAGGCTAATGGATGACATCTTGCGACCATTCACCAACTCCTTTGTAGTAGTATACTTGGATGACATTCTGATCTTCAGCCAGAGTT
Source organism: Pinus tabuliformis (assembly GCA_031772625.1). Classification (NCBI taxonomy): domain Eukaryota; kingdom Viridiplantae; phylum Streptophyta; class Pinopsida; order Pinales; family Pinaceae; genus Pinus; species Pinus tabuliformis. The sequence continues at coordinate 1,942,396,732 of CM062819.1, forward strand.
GGGAAGAACACCTCCACCACATTCCACAGGTTCTCCAAACATTGCGGCAACACAAGCTATGTGCCAATTTGGAGAAATGCACTTTTGGCATGACCCAGGTTCAGTATCTGGGATACATCATTGATGAACAAGGGGTGCATGTCGATCCAGCCAAGATCCAAGTCATTCAGGATTGGCCATCTCCAACCACTCTAACAGAGCTCCGCAGCTTTCTAGGTCTTGCCAACTTCTACCGCAAGTTTGTGTTGGGGTTTTCTCATATTACTTGGCCCTTGAGTCAAGTCACCAAGGGAGGGGCGAAAGCAAAATTCTTTTGGTCTGAATCTCAACAAAAGGCATTCATGGAGTTGAAGGATCGCCTCTGCACGGCACCAGTGCTCGCGTTACCAGATTTACAACAACCATTTGAGGTCGAGACAGATGCCTCTGACTATGCTATTGGGGCAGTCCTTACTCAACATGGACATCCAGTGGCATATCACAGTGAAACACTTTCAGACACAGTCCGGAAGTACCCCACTTATGATAAAGAGATGTATTCCATTGTACGGGCCTGCTGACAATGGAAGCATTACTTTTTGGGGAAGGAAACGGTCATCCACACAGACCACCGACCCCTATAGTTCATACAGACCCAAGGGAAATTGCAGAATGATCGCCATCAGAAGTGGTCTACATACCTGCAACAGTTCCACTTGAATATCAAGTATAAGAAGGGTAGCACCAATAATGTTGCAGATTGCCTCAGTCGACCACCGATCATGGCGTTAACCACCGTGCTCAACTCTTGTGGACACGAGACTTCTGATTGGCCACTTCTCTACAAAAGCGACCCAGAATTCGGCCACACATACCAGACACTCTTGGAGGGTCGACATGTTCCAAATTTTCACCTCCAGGATGCCCTGTTATGCCACCTGGGTCACCTTTGTGTTCCTTCAAGCGAGCGTGCCAAGATGATTTGGGAAGCACACTACAGTCAGGCTGTTGGGCATTTCGGGGTCGAGAAAACAGTGGCAGTACTGCAAAATTATTTCTATTGGCCAAATCTTCGACAGGATGTTGGGAAGTACATCAGATCATGTACTGCCTATGCCATTGCCAAACCGACCATTAAGAAGCACGGCCTCTATACCCCGTTGCCTACCCCTAGTCGACCTTGGGAATCCATCTCCATGGATTACATGTCAGGCCTTCCTTCCACTAAGCATGGAAATGACTGTGTTTTTGTGGTCGTCGACAGGTTCTCGAAGATGGCCATTATGGCGGCCTGCAAGAAGAATATCACAGCAGAAGCCACTGCTAAACTCTTCTTTGAACGAGTGTGGGTGCACTTTGGGATCCCACAGTCTATCATCTCAGATCGGGACAGTCGGTTTCTCAGCTCATTTTGGTCCAGTCTCTGGTCAATGCTAGACACCAAACTCACGAAGTCCACAGCCTTCCACCCTCAAACTGATGGCCAGACAAAGGTTGTCAATAGGATGATTGTGTACATTCTGCGCATGTATAACTCAAAGCATCCACGCACATGGGACGAGAGCCTCCCCTATGTTCAACACAGCTACAACCGAGCTCTTCACAGCTCCACTGGCCATAGCCCTTTTCAGGTGGGTTTGGGATTCCAGCCACTATGCCCCATTGATGTGGCCATACCACTTGCAGCTACTCACATAAATTCAGCTCATGTCCAGTCCGAAACAGATAAGGCACCAGCTTCATTGAGCGCATCCAACATATTCGCCAGCAGGTCCATGACATTCTTGAGAAATCAAATGCCAAGTACAAGCAGCGACATGATCAACATCAGGTGCCACACAAGTTTCAAGTGGGCGACAAAGTCTGGTTGCATTTGCAAAAGGAACGCCTTACTGGAGCCTATCAGAAATTGAGACCACTCTGATATGGTCCTTACACCATTACTAAGGCTATGGGAGACAATGCATTTGAGCTCAGCATTCCCCCATTCCTTGGCTTGCACCCAGTGTTCAATGTGGACCGCCTCCGGCCATACTTTCCACCATTTCTAGACACATCCGACATTGCAGAACGGCTCAAACCCACAGAATTAAATCCAAATTGCATGGAACAAGCTACAACTAATCGGATCATGGACACACAGATCAAGAACACTCGCCAACAGAATATCCAACTGTATCGAGTTGTCAAAGCAGGCCAATTCCTTCAGCAGGGCAAGTGGCTCACCAGGGAACAAGTTTAGCAAAAGTTTCCTCATCTCATGGAGGAACTCAACGCAATGGGGACCATTGCTTCCTAAGGGGGGAGGAATGATCCAGGTGGATATTGGTGGCCACCTGCCAAGTCCACTTGGACCCCCACCATTGTTTCTCTCGGCATTTTCAGTTTCCTTAATTGTAGCACAACTTACTATTTTTAGCAGTTTTTTGGGTCCTAAACTTCTGGAGCCGTTTTGAGGCCCTAAACGACGTTTTTTGGGAAATCTGGGGGCAACATGGATCCATGGACCGATGTTGCCCTTCCCAAAGTGGTAGTGCTCGGATAGATATTTCTAACAAGCTATTGTACGCATCAAATGGAGATCGTATGCCAAAGTTATGACCCCGGGAAGTTGATGTACCAATCTACCCAAACGGGGCCCACAGTTTGGCGTTTCATCTCCTAGGGTTAGGTTTTGGAATGTGAAGGGTTTTCCGTTGTTTCTCAACAATAAATAGGCCTTCGAGCCTCATTGTAACACAGTTCGGAGGCATGTAGCCACCACATCTCTTCTCAGAGATAAGCTACCATCGCCCTAGCTGGTTTATTTCCATTTATGGTTGTAAGTATATTTCAGTATTTTCCATTAATGAAATGAAGTATTATTTCCGCTGCATCTTTGTGTATATGGTTATCTCTGTAATTTGTTGCGTTCCTGTTTAAATCCAAATCACATATACACTACTTCAGTTAAAGGAACTCGCATGTACACGCAACTGTGTTAAGTGCAACTAGCGTATAACCAACAAACTTATGATTCAGTTAATTCTTCATATATTGATCTTTAATCAGTGCATCAAAACCATACAAACAGTAACCAGGTGTAGTAAAAACAGAACAGATCATCACACATAAGAAACACACATGAACACCAAGATATAAGGTGGAAACCCAATGTGGGTGAAAACCACCTGCTGCAATCGTCTCTGTCTTCTTTTAATAATAAGAGAATTCTGTTTACAATTTTTGTACTGGTGCAGTCTTATACCAATACGCAGGTTTCTACCTGCAGAAGGCTACAACCTTCTCTCGTTCTCCAGCTTCTACTGGAAGGGAGCTACAACCCCCTAGCTCTTGTACTAGCTGATATGTTTACTAGTACGTAGGTGCTAGCCTACAGAAGGCTACAACCTTATCTTTTCTTCCAGGGACCACGTTTCATTAATTTTCAGACTAGATCCATCAAAAACATCATTCAATCATCAAATATATCTACATCAACCAAACTCCTTTTGAACCAACCACAACCAAATCAATCAATCACTCTGATCATTTAGAATGTTGTCACCAGAATACAGTAACCAATAACCCAGAACACTGCAACAGCAAACAGAAGCAACTAAAACATATTTTATAAGGTATACGCTACTTCCATGTGTCGAACCTGCGTGCATACGCGCTTTCCTCAAGGCGAACCTACATACAGATCTGCAAATCAAATTTATGATGTATATGTTGTTTCAATATGTAGAACCTACATGTGTACGCACCTTTTCTAAGGTGAACCTGCGTACAAATCTGTAAATGATGATTTAAATATTACAACAATTCTAGACTTTAGTCATACCCAGATCATCACATTTATAGACTACAACATGTGCCAGTTATTCAGATAAATGATCAAACCACATAAAGATGATTCTCTTCAAGTCTTAAGATCCTGATACATCATTAGATCTTATCCTTCATCAAGCACTAAGGTTCATCCTTGGTTTAGATCCAACAATGCACCATAACCCAATAACCTACATACTAGATCTCACCCTTCATTAGATATTCAATACTTGAGTGCATTGGCCTAATGATCTTCTCCTCCTTTTATAGTTTTAGGCCTTTCTCAATACCATGGACCAAAACCATTTAGGATCAATACCTTGGACCAAATACCTAGGGTCAATACCTTGGACCAATACCATGGATAAAAATACCATGGACCAAATACTTCAGGCCAAAAAATTAGTTTTTCAAGGTATACGTTCCTTTCCTTCTGTGAAAGTGCGTGTGTACGTATACGTGCCTTGAATATAGTGAACCCGCATGTACACGCGGCCTGGCCAATGATGAGCCTACATATACCTTTCTTTCTTCATTTTGTGAAGTTTGATCTGTAACTCTGTGTTGTTAACCTACTGCATTGTGATCTGTCATCTGAGTGAGTTTCCATCAAGGACAACACCTGTGTCATAATGCCAACACACCTTCATCTCATGCAACCCACAAATGAGTCCCTCAACCAACATAACACCTATTAACTTCTCTATCTTCTCCAAAACCTTCACCCAGCTCCCTCTAGGTGAGGCATACTCAACCCACATGATAACCATCAATGATGCGTGGTGAGGGTATTAACACTCTTGTCCTGAGCTTCCATTTGCCGGTCTAACACCCCCATTAGGAGGATATAAATATATAATTTAAAATAAATAAAATATTTTTAACTTTTACATTTTACTTGTGTCAAAAGAAATATTTATCATTAATTGTAATTAAATTTTAATGTATTGTTTTTTGGTTATTAGCATGTTTGTGACTTGTTGGACTAGCCTATAATGCATCTAAACTTCCAAACCCTTACCATTATCTTGAGTGGGCAATTAGTCCCATGTTCATAGGTGATTGTTAGTCCACTCAATTGATTCCAACACAAGGGCTTCACTCAATGAACCTCTGACATATCACTTGTGTTCGTGGCATACTAAACAATACCCCTAATTTGACTACATATTGGAAAATACCTCTTAATATCACATTATTTAACCCCCTACCAATACAAACACAATACACATTTCCAATTTAAAAAACCTCTAATTTCACAAGATATTGTAAGTATCTATTTTTTCATTAACATTTTTTATACCCCTTTATATTTTTTCATTAACTTTGGGCTCCATTTTGTATACCTGCCAATATAAAAACCCTGTACCCCCTAATATATTCTCAATACATTATGTCATTTTTTCCTCAATATATATCCCCTAATATGAATGCATGTGGTATGGTATTGCTCCCTTAGTGAAACCCCCGTGATTCCCAATGAGATGAGTGTGAATTACTCCATCACCCCCCCTAAAAAGCAACTTGGGGAATCAAACATGGGCCAAGGTTTTGGTACCATGTTGAGGATTGTGTTAACTTTAGTAAACTTCCAAACCCTTACCATGAGTGGGTAGTTAGACTATGTTCTCTCGGTGGTGATTAGTCCACGTAATTGATTCCCATTAAGGTGAGTGTGACAATTACTCCAACATAAACTCTTAAAATTATCGAGGGATCACATAGGACATAGGCCACAACAACCCTTAAAATGATTGAATTTTTGAAAGTATGGCATCTTAATTGAACCACACTAAGTCTTAACATGACTATTTTTTTTCTAATAACTCTTCTCAATTATTATGAGTTTAAAACTTTCTCTATCTTTAATACAAAAAAAATACAATCACACTAACCATTATATATAACATTTAAAAATACATATTTTTAATTTATTAAATAAACTTTATTAAATTTAAAGGACTTTGTATAACATCCCTATCATGGTACAAAAGCATTCAAATAATTAAAGTAAATCATTGTTATCTTTTGGGAACATTTCTTTGAAATTGCTATGAATTGTATATTCAATGTAGAAATTCCTTGTAGATTCAAACTGCTTATGTAATATGATAAAACAAAAGAATTGAATCTACTCTACTCATCAGTGGAAACAATTATTCGTTCAAGAAATCACAACATAAATTGTTGGCATTATGATACAAGTATTGTCCTTGATGGCAACTCTACAGGTCAACTCAGTTTTGATAAGAGGCTAACAGGAATATTCAGAGGCAATAGGGTAGTGGTACAGAGGATCAGGAATATGGAACTAAGGTCTATTGATTAGAATAAAGAAGTTGAAGGAAGAAGATGATGTAAGAGCAGTTTAAGAGATACACACAAGTTCACTTAGTCCAAGCAGCATATACACGCAGGTACTCAGAACATAAATAGTGTAGAATGTACACACGCACTTCCACAGAAGGCAAAGCACATACATGTTGAAAACCATGGTTTTGGTTCGAGGTATTTGGTCCAAGGTAGCTTTGGACCATGATATTGACCCTAGGTATTTAGTGTGAGGTATTCAGTCTATGGTATTTGATCCAAGGTATTGGTCCTCAGTGGATTCGGTCCATGGTATTGAGAAAGGACAAAAACTATATAAAGAAGAGAGGATCATAAGGCCAGATGTGCAAGTGAATAAGATTCTAAGGAATACTTCTATCTAAAGTATATTTTATGTTGGAGGGTTATGTTTGGGACTAGATCTGAAATATTTATGTGCACCTTGAGTTCAATATTGGATCAGGATCATGAGACCTGAAATGACTTATCCTTGAATGATCTAATATTGGTTTAGGATAGATCTAATGTTTTGCATCTGTTTTATTCGTTACCTATCAAGATCTGGGTTTGTCTAAAGTCTAGAATTGCAGCAAAGTTCTGAGTCAATATTTGCAGATCTGTACGCAGGTTTGTCTCGACAAAAGAGCGTATACACACAAGTTCTGTTCTTTCAAGTAGCGTATACAAAAAAAGGCTTGATGTTTAGAGATGACTGGTCTATCATATTAGTATTGCCGATTTATTGCTACTGCTATTTTACTATTGTCTGTCAATGAAGTCTTCTTAGATCTGAATGTATAAGGAGGTTGATATTTGATTGATTGTATAAGTGAGAAGAAGTGTTTTATGTTGCCTGCCTATGTAAAGTTCTGTAAGTTGACAGTAGATGCTCAATACATTGTTGGTTGGTACAATCTATGGTTCAGAGATTTTATGATTCAGAATCTTTATAGGTATACACAGGTTGGGCTGAAGGAAGTAGCGTATACATGCAGGTTTTCTTCATTGAAGTAGCGTATACAGTCTGACACATGAATTTTTTAGGTTTCAGTTGGTTCTAAATGTTGATATAGGTTTCTGGGTTTAGCACAGTGATCTGATTGTTTCAGATTAACTGCATGTTGGTTGATGAAGTTTGAGTTTCTAAATTTATGATGGGTTATTGATGAGTCAAGGTCTTCATATGTCTTGATATGTGCCAGGAGCATCCAGTCTGAAAATTCATGAAATGTGGTCCCTGGTGGAAGAGTGGATTTTTATGTAGGCTGGCACCTACGTACTAGTAAACATATTGGCTAGTACAAGAGCTAGGGTGTTGTAGCACCCTTCCAGTAGAAGCTAGAGAATGAGGGAAGGTTGTAACCTTCTGCAGGTGGAAGCCTGCATACTGGTATGAGTCTGCACCAGTACAAGATTGTAAACAGATTTTCTTATTATTAAAAGAAGATAGAGACAACAGTAGCAGGTGGTTTTCACCCACATTGGGTTTCCACCTTAAATCTTGGTGTTAATGTGCGTTGCTTATGTGTAATGGTTTATTATGTTTATACTACACATGGTTACTGTTTAATGATTGATGAAGTATCGATGCATTGATTAAAGATCAACATATGATGAATTAACTGAATCATAATTTTACTGCATATACGCTAGTTTCCTTAAAGACAATTGCATGTACACGCTAGTTCCCCTCTCTGAAGTAGCGTATATAAATCTGATTATGAAAAGGAAAAATTCTTGATCTGATAATACTGATTCACCCCCCCCTCTCAGTATTATTTACAACAATTGGTATTAGAGCAGGTCCTTCAAAAGAAGCTTGATCGCTTGAAGGAAGATCCATCAAGATGATTAATCACGAAAGCATGGGATCCATCAGATTTCCAATCTTCGATGGGAGCAACTTTTTCTATTGGAAAATAAGAACCACAACCTATCTACAATCTCTTGGAACAGATGTCTGGGAAATTGTGGAAGGAGGATATAAATTTCCAACAACAATTCCTAAAGACACGGCAGGTAAAAAGAAATACGAAACCAATGCCAAAGCTGTCAATATTTTATTGGGAAGTTTGTCACAATCAGAGATTGTCAAAGTCATGCAGCTCAAATCAGCGAAAGAGATATGGGACAAAATTGTTCAGAGCTACGAAGGAGACTCTCAGGTAAAACGTGATAAGCTTCAAACTCTTAGAATTCAGTATGAAACTCTTAAGATGCATAGTGATGAGATTATAGCTAGTTACTTCTTACGTATAGATGAGGTTGTTAATTGTATGAAGAATCTGGGTGAAGAAATAATGGAAGTTACCTTAGTTGAGAAAATTTTGAGATCCTTGTCTGCTAAATTTGAATCAAAAGTGTCTGCCATAGAAGAAAAACAGGATCTGCAGAATATCACTATGACACAACTTCACGCAATCCTAACCTCTTTTGAGATGAGAAAAGGAGGTCCATCAGATTTGAGAGAAGTTGCATTTAAAGCTTTAGCAAAAGGAAAAGAAAAGGAAGAACACAATGAATCAGGACACATTTAAGAAGAAGAAGATGAGGTAAATTTTGTCAAGAAGCTTCAACGGGGTTCTGGAAGGTTCAGAAGTAAGCTACCTTTCAAATGCTTTGCTTGTGGTAGAGTCGGTCATTATGCTGCCAAATGTCCTCATAAAGATAAATATGAAAAAGGAAATGAGTATGCAAAAGAGAATAGGAAACAAGTTGTGAATAGAAGGAGTTACTATACTCATGAAGATAGTGATGGTTTATCTAAGAGTGATGAAGATGAAACTGGTCAAGATTACAGACTTCTCATGGCTTATGATAATGATGATTTTTGGGATGCTTTAGAAGAGGAAAACTTTCATGAAGAAATCTCTAAACTCAAAATCTGTTTATAAGAAAAGAATATGATCATAGATACCTTGACATACCAACTTGCTAAAAAAGAAAAACACAATCAAAAACTAGAATGTGAAATTGTGGGTCTAAGAAAAGATCTTGAGAAAACAAAATCTTTCAATCTTAGATTTGCTAAAGGATCAGAAACTTTAAATGAAATTATCAAAGTTTAGCGTTCTCCTCTGATAAAGACAAGTCTTGGATATACTGAAGAAGCATCTCAATCACAGAAGTCGTCAACCTCCACCAAAAGCTATCTTGATGCAGCAAAGGCCAGTGAACAGTATGACAATTGTCAACAAAGGCATAAAGCTGATCACCAAGTAAATCATACTCAATTTGCTCCAAGGAGGAATATCAATAGAAGCCACAACCAACCTTAGGCAAATCATACTCAATTTGCTCCAAATATGAATATCAATAGAAACTACAATCAACAGGTAAATAGATTCGATAGTCGTTGAAACTTCTTTAATGGGCAATGTTTTTCATGTCATAATTTTGGGCACAAAGCTGTTCAATGTGTTGCTTACAAAACCATCATGACTAGAGAAGCATGAAATCAAAGGAATGTAATAGGGATCAAGAGAAGTTCCTATAATAACTTTTCTCCTCTTGAAAATGAAATAGAATGCTCAATTTGTAACAACTTTGGTCATGAAGAATCTGAATGCCGGAGGAAATTTCTGTAAACACCTCAAAAGGAGAAAACGCCATTAAATCCCAAGATATGGAGAAGGAAAGAATCTCAAACAGAAAGATGTGGTATAGCCTTGTATGCAGAAGGACAAGAAAATCAGTGGTACATCGACAGTGGATGCTCCAAACATATGACATGTGACAAAGAGAAACTTCACTCATATAATGCCTTAGAAAAGGAAAGAATGTCTCATTTGGAAATGACACTCTAGCTGCCATAAAAGGTAAAGGTTTTGTTTTCTTGAAAGAAAATGTTAAAGCTGGAAATGTTATGTTTGTAGATGGTTTAAAGCATAACCTATTGAGTGTCATTCAAATGTGTGATAAAGGAAATGAAGTGGTGTTTCGATCAAACGGATGTGTTGTTCATGAGCTTGATACAAAAGAGACCATGACCAAAGGTACAAGAACTCCAAACAACTTATACATACTCAAAGGAGGACAACGACAGTGCTATCTAAGCAAAAATGATGAAAACTGGCTGTGGCATAGAAGATTGGGACATCTAAGTTTTTCTCAAATAAGAAAAGCATGCAGACTCAAGGTTGTTCGTGATCTTCCAAATATCAACATCCTAGAAAATACAATATGCAAACCATGTCAAATCGCTAAGCAAACCAGAGTTCACTTCATGGAAAAAGAAGGTTCAAATAGTAAGCCTCTTGAACTTATCCACACTGATTTATGTGGACCAACAAGGAAAAAGTCACCCCGTGGAGAAGAATACTTTATTTTGTTCATTGATGATTTTTCCAGAATGTGTTGGATAGGTCTTCTAAAGCATAAAGATGAAGCATTTGAAAAGTTCCAAGCCTTTAAAGTTTTGGTTGAAAATGAATTAGATCGAAAAATCAAATGCCTCAGATTTGATCAAGGAGGGGAATTTATATCGGATGAATTCTTTGACTTTTGTGAACAACATGGAATAAAAAGGGAATTATCCACTGCAAGAACACCTCAACAAAATGGTGTAGTAGAAAGGATGAATAGAACAGTTCAACAAATGGCTCGAGCCATGCTAGATGAATCTAGAACTCCTGCAACCTTCTGGGGTGAAGCTGCATTCGCTACCGTGACTATTCTCAACAAAGAAAATGTTCGGGTAAATAGCACTCAAAATCCACATGAACTTTGGTATGGTAAGACTCCTACTGTAAAATATTTTAAAGTTTTTGGAAGCAAATGTTTTATCAAAAGGACTAATGAAAAACTTGGTAAGTTTGAACCCAGAGCAGATGAAGGGATTCTTCTTGGTTATTCTTCCAGAAGTAAAGGATATAAATGTTATAATAAAATACTTGGGAAAATTGTTGAAAGCATTGATGTTGTAGTTGATGAAGCATGCAGAAATCCAAAACAGATAAAATCAACAGAAGATTATGACATTGAGGAAGATGGGGATTACTTTCCCACATAAAATCAAAATTATATTGAAGAAGAAACCAATGAAGCACCAGAAGAAGATATAATGGTAGAAGAACAGACTTCGTCCAAGTATGTTCAGAAAAATCATCCAGAAACTCAAATTTTCGGAGAAAGGGATGCTAGTGTAAAGACAAGAAGAACTATTACAGGGACCTCAAGCTATCTAGCATTACTATCCTCTACCGAACCTCAAAATGTAAATGAAGCATGCAAAGATGAATGTCAGGTCAAGGCCATGGATGAAGAACTTGAGCAAATTGAAAAAAATGACACTTGGGAAGTAGTTCCTACACCTCATGATAAAATTATTATAGGAACTAAATGGATATTCATGAACAAGTTGAATGAAAATCGAGAAGTCATTAGAAACAAGGCCAGACTTGTTTGTAAAGGGTATGCTCAACAAGAAGGTATATATTTTGAAGAAACTTTTGCACCTGTTGCCAGACTTGAAGCCATAAGAATGTTTCTTGCTCTTTCTAGTTTTCAGAAATTCAAAGTATACCAAATGGATGTAAAATCATCCTTCATTAATGGAGATTTAGAAGAAGAAGTTTATATTGAATAGCCAAAAGGATTCATTCTTGGAAATGATGCAAAACTTGTATGTAGACTCAAAAAGGCTCTTTATGGTCTGAAACAGGCTCCAAGGGCTTGGTATTACCGCATTGACAAAATATCTACACCAACAAGGTTTTACAAAAGGTTCTGCAGATAGAAATTTATATACAAAGATTGAAAATGATAAATTGCTAATTATTATTGTTTATGTTGATGATATCATTTTTGGTAGCAATGAAGAATACATGAGTCAGAATTTTGCTTCAGTAATGCAACAAGAATTTGAAATTTCCTCGCTTAGTGAACTTACCTATTTTCTTGGTCTACAAGTTCAACAAACTAAAGATGGTATTTTTCTTTCACAAACCAAATATCTCAAGCAGATCTTGAAAAAGTACGGAATGGAAGATTCTAAACCTGTATGTACTCCAATGGTAACAGGATGCAGTCTCAGCTCAAATGATGAATCAGCAACAGTACATCAACCAACTTATAGATCCATGATTAGCAGTCTGCTTTATCTAACAGGTACCCGACCTAACATCATGCATGTAGTAGGAATAGTTGGAAGTTTCCAAGCAGATCCAAAGGAATCACACCTTCAGGAAGTCAAAAGAATCTTCAAATATCTTCAAGGAACTCAGGACTTTGGACTATGGTATCCTAGAGATGCAGATCTTACTCTTCATGCATATACAGATGCAGATTAGGCAGGAAGTGTTGATGATAGAAAAAGAACTAGTGGTGGTGCATTCTATACGGGTTCCAGGTTAGTGTCTTGGTTCAACAAGAAATAAAGTTCAATTGTTGTATCTATAGCTGAAGCAGAATATGTGGTTGTTGCATCTTGCTACACACAACTACTTTGGATGATGCAAACTTTGCAAGACATTCATATCACATGTACTCCACCCATCTCCATTCTATGTGATAATACAAGTGCCATTAGTATTTCAAAGAATCTAGTCATGCACTCCAAGACCAAGCACATACCCATCAAGTACCATTTTCTACAAGAACAAGTGCTTGAACAAAAGGTCAAATTGGAATATGTCCCCTCCAAAGAACAGGTTGTTGATATATTCACTAAACCACTGCCCAGAGAAACATTTGAATATCTCAGACAAAAGCTGGGATTTGTTGTTGCATCATCCTGTTGTTAAATCCAGTTTTTTAGAGGAAGTTTACTACACGCTGGTTTCATGAAGTATATGTGCTACACGTGGGTTGCCTTGGCTGAAAGCACGTATATGTTTTTCTAACAAAAAAAAATAGTGGTAGCACAGGTTTAGGGGGAGTGTTCACATTCCACATTGTTGGCATTATGGTTGCTGAACTCTTAGTTGCATCAGTCATTAGTGTGATATAACTTCTTCTGTCATGGTCTATATTTCAATGAGTTCTATTGGTCATATGATGTAATTTATTTCCCCAATATCCTTGGGATGGATGATGTAATAATTGTTGTATTTCTGTCATGTATAAACTTTGGTATATCCCCACTTGGTTGGGTAGATGAGTCAAACATGGTGTATACCCACTTGGTTGAGTGATTTATGTATGTATGAGTTCATGGTCATAGGGAGGTCATACTCACTTTGTTGAGTTATAGTCTCATGTTATTATATTGAATCATCTCTCTGCAGACTCAGCATGTACTCAGGGGGGGTATGGATAGCATCATGCAAAGGAGGAGAGTAGAGTGGTCCACTCTTTGCCCTTGATGTCAAAGGGGGAGAGTATTTTGGTATTTTGATGTTGTATGATATCTCTGACAATCTTTACAGCTTGTAGTAGTCAATACCATCATGGTTGCCATCAAGTCCAAAGGGGGAGATTGTTGGCATTATAATACAAGTATTGTCCTTGATGGCAACTCTACAGGTCAACTCAGTTTTGATAAGAGGCTAACATGAATATTCAGGGGCAATAGGGCAGTGGTACAGAGGATCAGGAAAATGGAACTAAGGTCTATTGATCAGAATAAAGAAGTTGAAGGAAGAAGATGATGTAAGATCAGTTTAAGAGATACACGCAGGTTCACTTCGTACAAGCAACATATACACGCAGGTACTCAGAACAGAAATAGCGTATAACATACACACGCACTTCCACAGAAGGAAAAGCACGTACAAGTTGAAAACCATGGTTTTGGCCCGAGGTATTTGGTCCAAGGTATCTTTGGACCATGATATTGACCCTAGGTATTTAGTTCGAGGTATTCGGTCCGTGGTATTTGATCCAAGGTATTGGTCCTAAGTGGATTCGGTCCATGGTATTGAGAAAGGCCAAAAACTATATAAAGAAGAGAGGATCATAAGGCCAAATGTGCAAGTGAATAAGATTCTAAGGAATACTTCTATCTGAAGTATATTTTATGTTGCAAGGTTATGTTTGGGACTAGATCTGAAATATTTATGTGCACCTTGAGTTCAATATTGGATTAGGATCATGAGACCTGAAATGACTTATTCTTGAATGATCTGATATTGGTTGAGGCTAGATCTGATGTTTTGCGTCTGTTTTATTCGTTATCTATCATAATCTAGGTTTGTCTGAAGTCTAAAATTGCAGCAAAGTTCTAAGTCAGTATTTGCAGATCTGTACGCAGGTTCGTCTCGGAAAAAGAGCGTATACACGCAGTGTTAGGGTCCCACCCTAACCCCCTTATTTATGTAATGGGATCACGTCATAGTCAAGAGTCAATAAAGCCCATATTAATAATTGTAAGTGGTTAATCCGCAATTAATGACGGGACCACAGTTGGTTGCAAATGGGCCGTAGTATTAGATAGATGATATTAATAAAACCCACAGTATTGGCCCGTGGTATTGCATGTATGAGTCATATATAAAGGATAGAGACTCCCTGCGAGGAGCATCGTGTCTTATTTTGTAATCGAGCTCTACTCTATTGGAGGTTGCCCCCTCGAAGAGGCAAGTGAACATTACTCTCTGAATAATAAAATCATTGCTATTCTGTGTTCTGGGTATCTTTTCTTCGCATATTCTATATTTGGGTATCATTTTGCAGGTTAAGAGCATAACAAGTGGTATCAGAGCACTTTCTAGGGTTGGTGGGATCTCCATTTCTTAGCAAAAAAAAAAATTTGGCTAGAGACATGTTCCGGCGTCTTTAAACCACGGGATCTGTCGTTGAGCGCATAAACCTGCGGATTTGGGGAGGCATGCACGCAGGAAATACAAGAGGTGGTCACGTATGTTGGACTCCCTTGTAACCCCTGTGGGTACCCCTTCGAGTAGTAGCACATCAGACAGAACCGCGCACGGACTGTCTTCCACGTACCCTCTAGGTATATCGGAAGCCCCCTAGGCTCCCTTGAAACCTCGCCATAGATAAACCGTCGGCCGTCTTGCGGCTACAGTACACTGAGAACAGCACTCGGAGATATTACTCGCCCGTACGATAGGGTAGTCGGGTTGTACGGCTAAGGGTACGGTCAATCCTCCTTAGTTAGAGCCCTGAAACATTGGGCCGAGTACTACTGCCAGACCCTTATGTATATTGCGATCTGTAGCACCTGACACTCCTCAAGACCATAGTTCCCTTTTCTATCAGGGGATCACACATCATCTCTTCCAGATCTGCTTATGCAAAGGGGTGTAGCAGTAGCAGACATCAGTCCCGCAGTCTCGAGTTCGCAGATCAGCTATTCCGATCTATTAGATCTATTCAGATCTCTCAGATCCACCAGATCGGAGTCATTGTGAAGGGTTCCTATACCGGGGTATAATTTTCGCAGGACTTTTGGCCGCATTGACATTTTGAGGATTTGGTCACTGCAGTATTGATAAGGAAGGAGTAAAACTCTAGCCCATCAGAATCAGGATGACGAGCTGAGCACGGTGGTACCATTCACTTCTTAGTGCAAAAAATTTTTAGGCGGTCCCAATTTTCAAAAAATCAGGTTGGTGTATGGTAGAAACTAGAGCTCAAGTGATGGCCAATGAAAGGATGGACAAACTTGAAGAATCAGTGCAAACCATCCACATTCAGCTTAGTGGACTATGTAGCATGGTCGAGAAAATAGTCCCGAAGGGCAAGGAGCAAGCCCACGAGGAGGCGTATAATGGCAATTGAAACAATGAGGGTGAGTCTAGCCACTCTCCTCACGTCTGGCACACCCACCAACAACCCAGTCAGCGACCTCCCAAGTTGGATATGCATAAATTTGAAGGTTCTCACCCGTCAGCATGGATAGCACAAATGGAGCAGTATTTCAAACTGAATCACATCTTCGATGATGAGAATCAGCTTATGTTGGGGAGCATGTACTTGGACAATGAAAGGTGGCAATGGTGGGAATGGCATCAACGTTGCACTGGACCTTTTAGGACTTGGACCAAATTCACCAAAGCTCTTCAAGACCGCTTTGACGAGGAATCATCTTTTTTGGGTCGTCTTACTAAGCTCCAACAGACTGGTACAGTGGATGAATATATTACAGCTTTTGAAGCCTTAGCCTTCCGCACTTGGGGTCTCTCAGATGTGTTGTACACGGAATGTTTTATCAGCGGTCTTAAAGAGGCTATCAAAGCCCAAGTCCTACTGCACCACCCTCCCATATGGACGGAGGCTTGCAAGGTAGCTCGTAATGTGGAACATGCATTAGCAGCCCAATACAGTCGCCCAAATTTCTCAGCTAAAGGTTGCCCTCCACAGGCTCACAACACGACTCAAACACTTAAGGTCCAAAAGGTGTCACCTGCGGAAATGGCCGAAAGAAGAAAGCAAGGCCTATGTTACTATTGTGATGAAAAATACTCCCCAGGCCATAAATGCAAGGAGACCAAATTTTTTCAAATTGATGCCACTGACTACAGCTCAACAGAGGAAGATCCACCACTTTAGGAACATGAGCCGCTAGAAGAAGACAACCAAAAGGACAATGTCTCTGACGAACCAGTTATTTCGTTGCATGCTTTGGCAGGGATTTCTTCCCCTCAAACTCTCAAAATCAGAGGTTTTATTAAACATCGCCCAATAGTAGTCTTGATTGATAGTGGAAGTACACATAATTTCATCCATCAAAAAGTCGCAGAAGCAGTGCATTGTTTTGTACGAGCAGTTTCTAACTTCCAAGTTCAAATTGCGGATGGAGGCACAATGAAATGTAAAGGCCACTGTGAAAAATGTCAAACTTCAAATGGGGGATTATCAGTTGAAAACCCACATGTTTGCCATACACATGGGGGGGTTGCGACATTGTCCTCAGCGCTGAATGGCTCCGCACTCTTGGGCCAATCACAATGGATTTCTAGGAGTTATATATGAGTTTTAAGCAGAACAACTACACACATACCCTCCGTGGACTCCAGGCGGGAGCCCCCTCTATCATCAGCTCGCATAGGATGGAAAAATTGTTAAAAAAGGGCAATCATGGAGTTGTAGCTCAATTTAATGCCATCCAGGCAGTCGAAACCAAGCCTCTGCCAATTCATCCTGAGATGCAACAGATTTTAAATAACCATCTGCCGGTCTTTGACAAGCCTCATGAGCTTCCACCCTCGCGAGGGGAACATGATCATAGCAAAACCTTGGTTCCAGGGGCCCAACCCCCAAATGTGCGCCCATACAGATATCCGTTCACCCAAAAGAATGAAATAAAAAAAATAATCAAGGAACTTTTGGAAGTAGGTGTCATTCGTCCCAGCATTAGTCCTTATTCATCCCTAGTGGTCATGGTGCTCAAGAAAGACGGGGAGTGGCGGATGTGTCCCGACTTCAGGGCCCTCAATAAGTTGACAGTCAAAGATAAATTTCCCATCCCGGTGGTTGATGATTTGCTGGATGAACTCAATGGGGCTCAATTCTTCACTAAGCTGGATCTTCGCTCAGGCTACCACCAAATTCACATGAAGGAAGTCGACATTCCCAAGACTGCTTTCAGAAATCATGAAGGCCATTATGAATTCCTGGTCATGCCATTTGGTATTTGTAATGCCCCCTCTACTTTTCAGAGCCTTATGAACCACATTCTCAAACCATATCTCAGGAAATTTGTCCTTGTCTTCTTCGATGACATCCTCATCTATAGTTGCACTTGGGCCGCACATCTTCAGCATGTAGATCTACTCTTGCAACTGCTCCGCAAGCATAAATTATTTGTCAAGATGTCCAAGTGTTCGTTTGGCATGGTAGAAGTAGAGTATTTGGGCCACATTGTGGGGCGTGAAGGTGTCATGGTGGACCCCAAAAAGATCCAGGCAATGCAGGAATGGCCTCAACCTAAGACCTTGAAGAGCTTGAGAGGATTTTTGGGTTTCACAGGCTATTATCGTAAATTTGTCCGCAACTATGGTCGCATAGCGAAGCCCCTCACCCAACTCCTAAAGAAAAATTCATTCTTCTAGAATGAGGAAGCACAACAGGCTTTTACAGCTCTAAAAAATGCCATGTGTTCCACTCCATTCTTAGCACTACCTGACTTCACCAAATCTTTTGTCATTGAATGTGATGCTTCGGGTACAAGTATTGGGGCAGTCTTAATGCAGGAAGGGCAACCTTTGGCCTTCACAAGCTAACAACTAAGTGGGAGGAATCTGGGCCAATCTACCTACGAGAGGAAATGATGGCCATCTTACATGCAGTCGAGACTTGGCAACCTTACTTATTGGGGCGACGTTTTCAAATCCGCACAGATCATCACGGTCTTAAATATTTTTTGGAGCAACGCCTATCCTCCCCACAACAAAATAAATGGCTCGCCAAAATTCTGGGATATGATTATGAGATCATTTACAAGAAAGGGAAAGACAATAGTGTAGAAGATGCATTATCTCGCCAATTTGAGGAGGAAAGTACTATGCTAGCAATTTCCTCCCCATTCCAGAATGGATTGAAGAGGCTCGCAGGGAATGGTTTTCACACCCCGGGCTCTCCCAACTCATTTCTCAATTGCAGGTAGATCCAAATTCCACCAAGGGCTACTCGTGGTAGGATGATATTCTTCGCTACAAGGCCAGAGTCGTAATATCACCAACATCCACCCTCAAAAGTCGCATTTTGGCAGAATTGCACTCATCTCCCATTGCAGGACATTCGGGCTTTCAGAAGACGTATGCTCTCATTAGAAGATCATTTTTTTGGACAGGCATGAAAAAGGACATCCTTACTTTCATAGCAGAATGCGATTTCTGTCAACGCCACAAAGGGGAAACCGTCAACACACCAGGCACATTACAACCATTGCCCATTCCAGCATCAATTTGGATGGAGGTTTCTATGGATTTCATTACAGGTCTTCCAAAGTCAGGGAACAAGTCAGTCATCATGGTGGTTGTGGACCGACTGTAGAAGTATGCTCATTTCTGCGCCCTACCACACCCGTTTACACCAACTTTGGTCGCTCAATCTTTCATGGATCATATCTTCAAATTGCATGGCATGCCCACTTCTATTGTGTCCGACCGCGACCCGATCTTCACCAGCAATTTTTGGCAGGAACTCTTCAGGATACAAGGCACTC
Organism: Pinus tabuliformis; assembly: GCA_031772625.1. NCBI lineage: Eukaryota > Viridiplantae > Streptophyta > Pinopsida > Pinales > Pinaceae > Pinus > Pinus tabuliformis. The sequence continues at coordinate 1,942,415,924 of CM062819.1, forward strand.
AACTAAAACTCAGTACTTCCTATCATCCGCAAACAGATGGTCAAACCGAAGCCGTTACAAAATGTCTAGAAACCTACCTTAGGTGTTTCACTTCAGAAAAGCAACACCTTTGGATACAGTGGTTACCTCTGGTTGAATGGTGGTATAACACCAACTATCATGCCACCACCAAAATGACTCCCTATGAAGCAGTATATGGTCAACTCCCGCCTTCACCTACTTTGTATCTCAAGGGGTGCTCAAAAGTACAAGCAGTGGATCAACTCCTACAACACCGCGCAACCATGCTCGCCCATCTTCGAGAGAATCTTCATCAAGCTCAGAACCGCATGAAGCAACAGGTAGACCAGCATCGCTCAGAGCACCAATTTCAAGAAGGGGTTCAGGTCTTTTTACGGCTACAACCATATAAGCAAACATCACTCAAAGACAAGGGTGTCAGATGTTAGTGTCGGTCTTGAGCCCTCCATCAGTGATCAATAACTCTTTGCATATGCATTTATAGGTGTCTCATCAGTGTCAGTTTTGCATCCCACTAGGCATGCCATAACACTGAATGGAGGAGCTGGTCTTTGTTCCCTTCTTGGCTTTGCTGGATCAGGTCATACAACAATGTAATTGAGTCATGCTTGTTCTTATTTTTTGTCTTGAGATCCCATGGTCTTAGGTCTAGAGTTTTGAGTCAAAATCATTTCAAGGTAATGAGTCATGGTCAGTAAGTGCCCAGCAAGCCGAAGGAAACTTGTACATATGTTTCATTATCATTTTCTTCAGCTGCAGCTCATATCATGCCTTGGATTTAAAAACCCTGTTTTTAAGTCCAAGGCCATGTGGAATTTGAAAAAAATAAAGAAATTCTCAAAAATTTGTAAAAGTGCCGACAATAACCCTGTTCCTTCACTACAGTCCCTCAGGCGGTCAACCTGCAAAAAGAACGGAGTCAAACGCATTAAAAGAGCTCATTTCAGGACAAAAAGACTCTAAACAGTGTTTAAAAGCAAAGCAAGTTCAAAACATTGGAAAGTGGGTTCTAAAGTTAAATTTTTTTAAAATGACCCTATAAAAGCTAATTTCCCTCTTTAGTCACTCTTATTGTGCATTTGAAAGTCAAAAAATATGTGTTAGAGGCGGAAGGAGCAAATTCGGGCAAGTTTCTGCAAAGCACAAGTGTTAAAGGTGCGCGCGACCATTCTGGACAGGTGCGCGACCATCTGGGTGCGCGCGACCAGTTACAGGCCAACGCGCAGTGTTAAATAACACAGGCGCGACCAGTTACAGGGGCGCGACCAGTCTGAGCCCGTGCGCGACCAGAACTTCTGTTTGCCCTAAAAACTCACTCAAACGCTGAAATCACCCTCAAATTCTCTCAAGTTATTAAGGTATGCCTCCTTTATCAAGTTTATGAGTGTGTCATGGATTCAAAGGAGATTTATGGTCATGTTTTGTCATGCAAGAAAGCAATGAGAAATAGGTTAAATGGATAGTTGTTTTTTGCAAGCAATATGTGTGACAGTTTGTTATTTTTCAAGGCAATTTTTCCTTTATCCCTCCATTTATTTTCCCATACAAATTACATGTGTTAACATGTCAAACTTATTGATCTCATTTGCAAGTCAATTATATAAACCCTATCCCCAAAACTTCTCAAACCCTAACCCCTTCTAAACCATTTCAAACCCTAATTTTTTACCATGTTATATGCTCAAAACCTAAACACTAGTATACACAGCAAAGTAAAAAGGAAAACATTGTAAAAAACAAAAAGAAAAGTGATGACAAGGCATGCACACAAGAAATTGTAAAAACAGTGAAAATTACCATTTGCATAGCCTTAGAAAAAATAAAGAAAAATGTCATCTTGATGTATGATGTCAAAGGTTACAAGCTGTGTAAAATTCATGACAAAATTCATTAAAGGTATTAGCTGCTAGTTATCCAAAAAGAGCAGTCTTGCTGTGGTTAGAGTTTGCAGTAACATGGTATCATCTCCCTTTCCTAGAAATCTGTTTTTCCCTATCTATTCCCTATATTAAAACCCTAATTCAATTTCATTTCCCTTCATGCAAAACTCCTTATGCAAATTGAATGTCCCTCCCTATGATCAAAGCACACAGTGAAACCCTAATTCCCCATGGTAAAAGCATGATGAAGCTGCCACTGTCCTAAATGAATCGCTGTTACAAAAATTGGTTGGCAGCAGACTTTGTTGATGGGTTCCATTATCCCCCCTAAACCTAATCCCTAATATCCTCTATTTTCCCTCATTCCTATGATACAATCCCCTCTCCCTTCCACTGTAAAATGATCACAACAACCCCTTCCCTTCCTCTTACAATCAGAAACCCTAAATCCCTGTTTCCCAAAGCATCAAATGGTCATTTTGAAATTATGAAAAACAGAGTATGCTCCTCAATGACATTCAAAACAAATTGAAATGAGCTGCCTGTTACTTGTACATCATTGATGCTACCCTATTCCCCTATACCCATGACATCATTCCCTCCATGATGAAGATTTTCATTGTCCTTTCCCTTGGTGCTTAAAAAACACAGTTTCCCTAAATAAAGTATTGATTTGCAAATGGTGAGAGATGGAATGACATGTTTAGCATTATGTGATGTTTTCCTTCAAAATTCCCTGCTTATATATATTTTTCCCTTTCCTATATGTAAATTCCCTCCCCTAACATATCCCTCATGATGTTTCCCCTTGAAAACAACATACTTCACAGCATTTTGCAGGCAGGGCAGCGGTCAATTTGACTTGTTTTTTCCACCTTGCTCAATAACACCATGTCAACTACTGAGACTAATGAGCAAGGTGATGACCGATCATCATCTTCTGAGATTGAGACACAGCAGAGGCCTCATAAGGGTGGCAAAGGTGGTCATCATAGAGGTTACATGTTTGCAAGCCAAAAATGAAAATTCTCCAACGAAAGCTGTCGGAGGCCCGGAAGAGGAAGAAAAGGCCAAATCCACTCCGTATTTTGGCTGAAGCTTCCCTCACTCATCATGGTACTGATCAGCCTTGATCCAGCACCAAAATGTGAAAATTTTGAAGATTTTTGAGCATTTTGAAAATTTTTGGTAAAATTACAGGTTTTTCCTAGGAACCGGTCTCACCCCGGGTGAGACCAGTTTGAAGGGCTGCTCGGAATTTTGAAAACTTGGCATTTTTGGAAAGGGCATTCAAAAAGAAAAATTACCAATACTTGGGAGAAGCCTGATTTTGAGTTTTGAGCCTCCAAAAGCTCAAAATACACCTAAAAAATGACTTTCTGCCCACTTTTTGAGTTGCAGAAAGTGACCTTGGGAGAAATGGTTTTTGAGGGGTCAAATCAACACCAAATTCAAAAATTCCACTTGGGATGGAAAGTAGACAGGCCCAGCTTTCCAATGAGCCATCTTGCACCTGATTTGGACCAGTGGAACCCACTCAAAAACAGCTGTAAAGGGGCGCGACCAGAACTTCCAGATTTGCCAGAATTGCCTTTTTCGGTCAAAAAACACTGTTTTGACTATGGTTGGCCATTTTTACTTGTAGATGATGGATGAATGTAATATTTTCATGGCACTTTGATAGGTTTTATCTTTCTTTACTCTTCTAGAAGCTTCTTTGATGTAAATAGTGAATAATTAATGCATGGATGAGTTAGCTAAGTAATAGAGGCAAGTTGTTGGGCTGCCTATTTTCTAGTTCTTAGTTTAGAATTAGTTCAAACTGCTCCTAGGAAGCTGAGCTCGACCCCTAGAGGTGGGGAAAGGAGTTAGATGGTCTAGGAGGTCTATATTATGCTCTCTCCTTCTCATTTTCATGGTTGGACTCTTGTGGAAGGAAGCTTTATTGTATATTGTGCATCTATTTCTGCAATTTGAGGCAAGGAAAGCCAGGGTTTTACAGACATCTTTGAGGATTCTTGTGGACTGATATGTTGATGGTGTGTTCTCTACATGTTCTTGTAAGTTTGTTTATGTATTTCATATCTCTCTTATGCTTCTAAATTGGACAGATGAAGTGGTAAAGTTGAATTCATGTTTTAGCATGCTCAGCTTTTTAGTTTGTTCAATTTTAATGTTTTCTACTGTCTAGAGAGGATTCAAAATGTGTGTTTGCCCTCTTTAGCTCCTCCTCTATCATCTCTGATCATCCATCATCAGATTAAAGCATCAGCACTTTCTCCTACCTTGCCCCTTAGATTCCCCTGTGAAAACTGTGCTCAATCCCCACACCTTGAATTGCACTTCCACCAATTGCCACCAAAACCCCCAAAAATCATCAAATCAAACCCCCTATCAATTTACTAGCCTAAAATCTTTATTTCTATTTGGTCAGCCTAATTATATTATGAGATCTATCAAATCTGACCCGAGAGAGCCTTCTCATACCTCGTAGGGCTAGCTACGAGGTGAAATGGTTTGATGTAGCCTTGAGAGTTTGTCTATCTCAGCCTAGGTGAATTCCAAGCGCTAACATCAGAAACTATCTCCCAAATTCTATGGACCATATCAAGTACTTCAGCGCATTGGAGAAGTGGCTTACAAGTTGGCCTTGCCACCTACTGCAAAAATCCATCCAGTTTTCCATGTCTCATGCCTCAAGAAAGTGATTGGGAACAATTGTAGAATTCAGACCAATCTACCTAAATTAGACGAAGAAGGGTCCATCTGGCTTCAACCCGAACAGGTCCTAGACACACGAGACAAGCAACTGCGCGGCCGCATGATTAAGGAAGTCCTCGTCAAATGGAAAGACACCTCTCTGGAAGATGCAACTTGGAACCAACCACTATTCTTCAGTATTTTCCGCAGCTTCAGCCTTGAGGACAAGCTAGTCTTAAGGGGGAGGGCAATGTAGGGTCCCACCCTAACCCCCTTATTTATGTAATGGGATCACGTCATAGTCAAGAGTCAATAAAGGCCATATTAATAATTGTAAGTGGTTAATCCACAATTAATGACGGGACACAGTTGGTTGCAAATGGGCCATAGTATTAGATAGATGGTATTAATAAAACCCACGGTATTGGCCCGTGGTATTGCATGTATGAGTCATATATAAAGATAGAGACTCCCTGCGAGGAGCATCGTGTCTTATTTTGTAATCGAGCTCTGCTCTATATTGGAGGTTGCCCCCGAAGAGAGGCAAGTGAACATTACTCTCTGAATAATAAATCATTTCTATTCTGTGTTCTGGGCATCTTTTCTTCGCATATTCTGTATTTGGGTATCATTTTGCAGGTTAAGAGCATAACACGCAGGTTCTGTTCTTTCAAGTAGCGTATACAAAAGAAAGGCTTGATGTTCAGAGATGACTGATCTATCATATCAGTATTGTTGATTTATTGTTGCTGCTATTTTACTGTTGTCTGTAAATGAAGTCTTCTTAGATCTGAATGTAAATCTGAATGCATAAGGAAGTTGATATTTGATTGATTGTATAAGTAAGAAGAAGTGTTTTCTGTTGCCTGCCTGTGTAAAGTTTTGTAAGTTGACAGTAGATGTTCAGTACACTACTGGTTGGTACAGTTTGTGATTCAGATATTTTATGATTTAGGATCTTTAGAGGTATACGCAGGTTGGGCTGGAGGAAGTATCGTATACATGCAGGTTTTCTTCATTGAAGTAGCATATACTGTCTGACACATGAATTTTTGAGGTTTAAGTTGGTTTTGAATGTTGATACAAGTTTCTGGGTTCACCACAGTGTTCTGATGACAGTGATCTGGTTGTTTCAAATTAACTGCATGTTGGTTGATGAAGTTTGAGTTTCTAAATTTCTGATGGATTATTGATGAGTCAAGGTCTTCATATGTCTTGATATGTGCCAGGAGCATCCAGTCTGAAAATTCATGAAACGTGGTCCCTGTTGGAAGAGTGGAATTTTCTATAGGCTGGCACCTACGT